>CM057228.1:77910463-78510463 GCA_029891385.1 Erythroxylum novogranatense | reverse complement strand
AGAGAATTCCCACAGAGCAAAGTGTTGCTAATCTGTTGACAAAGCCATAGTCACAGAAGAATTGTGATTCGCATGGACACGCTTATGGTATTAGATACCAAGGCGATTGGCTTTAGGTCAGTGGGAGATTTGTAAGTGTAAGTCGACTTGTACCATGTGTAAGTCGACTTATGTGATCGATCTTGATAAGTCGCCTTGTTCACCGGTGTAAGTCGACTTATGGATGTCGATCTTAGATTAGATTGTTAGAAGTAGTGCCTAAAGGCAATCCCTTTAAGCGTTTTATTCAAAGTCGTGTATAGACTTTATGAATAAATAAAGAAAGGCATATTTCATTAATTTGATATTCATGAGCAGTGTTTATGAATTGATTGGATCTTTAATCGAATTAATGAAGTCCATGATATATGACATAGCATGAAGGAAATTATGATGTGATCATACTCATCGAGATTCCTATCATGTGCAATTATGTCAAGTATCTAAATTCTCCCTAGTCATAGGATTAATGAGACTGGACATCATTAATCCGGACAGACTAGCACATGTCATATTCCTTGATTGGAGCAAGCAGTGGATCTCAGAAACTATAAATATGAGATATTTAGAGTTGACATGTGGATGCTTACTAGCGGTAGTAAGTACATTGGATGACCTTCCATGAGATCATCACATGGATATCTTCTTCTAGTGTCAGTGATAATCTCATCATAGCAATGGTGCAAGTATCCTTAGACTTGAGGTACTCAATGATATCTTGGATACTGATTCTGTGCTTTGACTCCATTCCTTGTTGCCTTCCAGAGGTCGCTCATAGGGTGGTGCTTGGGTACAGCTTGAGGTATTCGAAGGTAATTGAGTAGCCAATAAAGGATTCACCACTTCTGGATTAGAAGAAGAGATACCCATGGCCTCTTGTCGGGATCATTACTTGTAAGGCTGGCCAGTAAATATGTCATGAAGAGTGTCCTCATTGACATATGGAGTAATGAGTCTAGGGCGAGAACTAATATCACTAGGCTAGACTCGGTCTAGTGAGAGTTGACACTTTGACCATACTCATAACCAAGTGGGGTATAGGATGGTGAAAGGACGAATTGCACGCAGTAATTGTATCATGGAAGGGTTCGTGATCCGGTTCATGATGAATTCATCAAACCGATTACTTTCCGGTCAATTGGGGTCATGATGTGTTGCTAGGCGCGCTCATGACTTGCTCAGATTAATTGTTAATCTCGTTGGCCAACATAACCGGAACCTAAAGGGTCACGTCGTAAGAGTGATTTAGAGAATCAGTAAAATAGTAATTGGACATAGTTCCAATTATTGGAGAACATTAGGATTAAATGGATCCCGATGGGATTGGGATATGTCGATGAGATCGCGACATCAATATTGCTAAGAAAGGTTTCCTATTTGTTTGATGCAAGGGACCAGAGGCCGTAAGAAGACCAAACCCAGTGTGTTGGACCACTTCAGCAATTATATATATATATATATAATTAATTAATTAAATAATTAATTAATATATATATATATGCATTCTGTGACTTTGGGAGGAAGCTTCCTTTTTTAAGCTTAGTCATTACTTCATTTAATAAAAAAAGACAAAACATGGAAGAAAGAGAAGTGATGATCGTTGCTTTTGATTAAGAAGCATAAGAAGAAAAGAGTATCTTCACTCTTAGATATAGATCATCGTGGATTGAAAGAAGAAAGTAAGGTTTTTGAGAAAAACCTAAGCCTTTCATCTTCTCCATCGTTTCTTCATCTTCTCCTCCAAGTTTTTATCATCTCCTCTTCAAGTTTTCCAACGTTGATCCAAGCTCTCTAAGGACAGAGGTAAGGTCTAGCAGCCTTTAATTTGTTCTAGCTATTCCCGGGTCAAAGGGGTTTGTCCCGGTTAGGTTTTCTGATCTCTGCGTGGATACCTTTAGAGATAGTCTCTATTGGCTATTTAGGTTTGAGTCTTCATACCGACACATAGATCCTGGCCTTCGGGAAGGTCCCGGCGATAAAAATTTTTGTTTTCCGCACCTTGTACATGTGATGTACATCTCGGGATTTTCCTACAAAACACTCATTTGATTTCATTTATTATTTCTAAATTTTCACTCAAAGATCGGGGTCCAACACTTTGAGATAGAGTTATATACCCGAAAGGCCTTAGATGATGATGAGTAGCCTAGAAAAATTCCTGAATAGGTCTTTGAATCGAACTTATCCAATAACTCCTTTGTATTCAGAATAGAGCACTTACACCCGAATGGATGAAAGTAAGATATATTAGGTCTCCTTCCATTCCATAACTCATAAGGAGTCTTCTTCAACAAGGGTCGCAATAAAGATTACATTCGAATATAACATGTTGTATTCACGACTTACGCTTGAAGTACTTAGGAAGATTCATCTCACATAGCATAGTCCTTGCCATCTCTTGAATCATCCTGTTCTTCCTTTCAACAAATCCATTCTGTTGTGGGGTTCTAGGGGCTGAGAAATTGTGGAAAATTCCATTCTCCTCACAGAATAACCTAAACTTCTCATTTTTGAATTCTCCACCATGATCACTCCTGATACTAGCTATGGATACTTCTTTTTCAATCTGTAACTTTCTGGAAAGATTCCTAAAACACTTAAAAGATTCATCTTTGTGTGACAAAAACAATATCCAACAAAATCTAGTAAAGTCATCAACAATAACAAGTCCATATTTCTTTCCGCCAAGACTTATTGCCCTAGTTGGACCAAATAAATCCATATGTAACAATTTTAAAGGTTTAGAAGATGTTACAAAATTTTTAGAAGAAAACGATGTTTTAACTTATTTTCCTTTCAAACAACTTTCACAAACAAATTCTTTGTCAAAACTCATTTTTGGTAAACCTCTTACCAAATCAAATTTTGCCAACTTTGAAATGTGTTTAAAAGAGACATGTCCTAGCTTTTTATGCCAGATTAGTCTTTCTTCTTCAGAAGATAGAAAGCATGAAACATTTTGATCTTGAAAATCTTCTAAGTCAATTTTGTAAAGATTATTTCTTCTCTTGGCAGAAAAGAATATAGACCCATCTTTGTTTCTGACTTCACAAAGATTTTGATTGAACGTGACTATAAAACCAGAATCACACAACTGACTTACACTAATTAAATTGTTCTTCAGACCATCAACAAGCAGTACATTATCTATGCATGCAAAGGAATCTTTACCTATCTTACCGATTCTAATTATTTTGCCCAGCTGGTTGTCTCCGAAAGTCACCGATCCTCCCTTCTTATACAGAAGATCTAGGAACATAGACCTTCTTCCCGTCATATGTCATGACGCCCCCGCCTAAATACCAACGGTGCTTGTCGCATATTCCAAGGAAGGATATCTGCAGGAGAAACTATTTTACTCTTTGGTACCCATATTTTTTTGGGTCCTTTCTGGTTAGTAGTATGCATATAATGAGTTCTTTGATGCCTTTTCTTAAACTATTGATGAAAACGTGTTTGGTAATACCCTTTATTTTGAGAAAGAGGCTTCTTATTATAATGAGACTTATTATTCGTAAACCCTAATCCGGTTTTATCACTCGGATCTCTACATTTTCCTAGCATCTCATTCATTCTCTTTGTACTCTCAGTGAATGTAGCTAAATCAGATGAAAGACTTTTAATTCTAAGCTTTAACTTATTTATCTCATCGGATTTATCTACAACTTTCTTTTTCTCCTCTAGTTGTTTCTTTAAGAAAATATTTTCTCTCTCTAATTCTTCTGTATGTTTAAGGTTTTCTACATACTTCTTCTTTAACAGTTTGTACTATTTCAGAATAGCATGAGAATCCTCTAATAGTTCTGAATAAGCTTCATGCAAGTTATCGTGTTCAGAAGTTACCTCCTCATCACTTTCTTCCTCTGCTACTAGGCAGATATTAGCATGTTCAGATGACTCGAAATTTGTATCTGACTCTGATGAATCTAGATCTTCCCAAGTTGCCATCATGTTTTTCTTGCCTTCTCTACTCTTCTTTGGTTTCTTCTTTAGAGTAGGACATTCGGACTTGTAATGTCCAGGTTGATTACACTCGTAGCATATGATAGTTGCCTTTTCGACTTTACCATCATCTTTGCTATTTTTCTTGAAGGGTTGGCTTCCTTTGGACTTCTTCTTCCACATCTGTCTTATCTTCCGAGAAATGAATGATAATTCGTCATCTTCATCACTTGACTCCTGTTCTGATTCGCTTGATTCATCATTCTTCGATTCTTCTATCTTTAATGCTTTCGATGACTTTCTCCTACTTTGAGTCTTGCGGTTCTTCTGTCCGACCTTTAGTGCTATTGACTTGTCCCGTTTGGGCTTGTCTTCAGCATCGAGCTCTACTTCATGAATCTTCAGTGATCCAAGCAACTCGTCAAGCTTTAGCACGCTCAAGTCCTTTGCTTACTGCACCGCTGTAACTTTTGGTCTCCACCTCTTCGGAAGAGTTCTTAAGATCTTTCATACGTGATCTTGACTATTGTACGTTCTTCCAAGGGCTTTCAATCCATTGACAATTGTTTGAAATCTTCCAAACATTTGATCAATAGATTCTTCATCCTTCATCTTGAAAAGCTCGTACTGGTGTACAAGAATGCTTATTTTGGATTCTTTGACTTGGTTTGTGCCTTCATGAGCGATAGACAGTGTGTCCCACATCTCCTTCGCAGAGTCGCATCAGTGAACTTTGTCATATTCACTCCTGCTTAGGGCACATGTCAAGAAGAACTTCGCTTTAAAGTTAAGCTGAATTCTCACCTTTTGATCAGCCGTCCATCTGGTCCGTGGAATAAGATTTCCATCTTCGTCTACTGGTGTATATGGTCCATTCTCTATTACTTCCCAAAGGTCGACATGAGTAGATTCTATGAACAACTGCATTCTATCTTTCCAGTAGTGATAATCTTCACTATTGAATGCTGGAGGTCTAGTGACTGAGGCACCTTCTGCAATGTATATATGTGATTCTGTCATTATCTTTAATCCACACTTTGCTACAGTGATCCTTGGATACTAGGCTCTGATACCAATTGAAGTAAATCACACGTTAGTACAATGCTTATAATACGATAACAAATACATGAGAAAGGGGGGGTTGAATTGTGTATTCCCCTTTTTGAAAAACTCTTTCAAAAAACTGTTTTGTTTAAAAACAAGTTCTTTTACAGAAACTTCAGTAAATTCGAAATAATCAAAACTTTGAAAACTTGTTTCGAAAATTAAGTAATAACAACACTTTGAACTTTAAAAGAGATAGGGTAGAGTAGAAGTTGACACAGCGATTTTATACTGGTTCACCCCAAATTGTGGGCTACGGCCAGTCCTCAGAGTTCTTTATGAGATTTCACTATCTCTTCAATGTTTACAAGTATTCTTTCCGAGCCTCTTCAGGTCTCTACACTCAGTATTCTTTCACTCTTAGCCTCTGCAGGCTATCTGTACTACTTTCTTACAAAAGTATTTAAAACCTGTTACAGTAAAACTAGCTCTCAGCTAATTTACACAATGTTCGCGTACGTAAATCAATTATCTCAACTTTTGCTCCCTTTTTTTTGGCTAACTTTGCAATCTTCGACTTTGACTTATATTTATAGTCTTCTTCTGTAAATGCTTCTTGATTCTTGAATCTTCAATCTTCAATCTTCAATCTTCAATCTTCAATCTTGCTTCTTGAAAGAAACGGTTAATCAGTTGAGTTCTGTAACTAACTCAAACTGACTCTTGCATCTTATTTTGAATTCTGCGTCTGCTTTTCTCCGTCTGTATTTTTGCGTCTGTCTTTCTTCGTCTGTGTTTCATTTTGCGCCTGCGTCTGCTTTTCATTTTGCGTCTGCGTCTGCTTTTCTTTTTGCGTCTGCATCTGTTTTTCATTTTGCGTCCGTGTCTGCTTCTGTGTTTTGTTTTTGCGTCTGCGTCTGCTTTTCTACTTCGTCTGCTTTTCAACTTCGTCTGCGTCTGTATTTTATTTTCCGTCTGTCTGTTTTCTATTTTATGTCTGCTTTCACTACTTCTTTGTTATTCATCAAAATCATATATATGTAAAGTCATTTTGACTCAACAAAATTTACTAATGTTTATGGTTTACAAATTAAGAAAGAGGTCCAATTATGGCATTTGATTGAAACCAATCCCACATGGATTTTTTAAATAGTTTATACATTTATTAAAACGATTATACTTATATATATATATAGCAATATGTTTATCTTATTAAATATCATAAGCTTAGCCTATACAAATGACTAATTCCTATTCTCCAAGGTTGAAACAGGTTCCATTTCCTCTCTAATGAAAGTAATGAATCTTATTTATAAATTATTGGGCTTAGTTATAGATAAGGAGAAAAGTGTCTTATACATCGTTAGTGCAAAGCATCAAGCAACATGATTCTCCACCCTCGCAAGTTTTTAAAATTTGAAACCACCCCTAACATACTTGTGAATTCCAATATCCTTAAGCAAATTTTCATTCTTTAACTTCAAACTTTTAATTAAAAAAATGCAAAATAACTCAATATTTGGTTTGTCAAAAGCCTTTCTCTTGCAAGGAGAGCTTATTTAATAAAATCAATCTTGAATTCACCATATGTGTATTAGGCATCTCATATTGTATTTCCTTCAATCATTGATAAGAACATTTACATATTGTCTAAAAATTTCCTTTGGTGATGAAATTATTGGAAGGATTTTGTGGAAAGGGTCAAACGATGAGAGATATTTCATCAAAAGGATCAAGGTGGCTTAGGGGTTCTACCATTAAAAATCTCAAACAAATTTATAATGGAAAAGAGAATTTAGAGATTACTCAAGGATAAGAAAGCTTTATGGGTTAGGTAGGTTCATGCTTACATCAAGGAAAATAATTTTTGGTGCTTTCCCTCATATTACAATATTTAATGGACTATGAAATATCCCCAAAATCAAGGGCGAAATCAAAATGGAATTCTACTATAAGATAGGTAATGGTAATAACTTCTTTTTCTATTTTGACAATTAGACTTCATATAGACCTCTCATTAGAATGGAAGGGCTAGCTCCACTGCAATCAACCTTCCATATCAATGTGACAATGAACCAGGTCTTATCCAATTAAGCACTCATTCTTAAACTTTTGCCAAGTTCTAATCTTGCAACTTATCCTTATAATTTCAACTTGGCCAAAAATAAATTTGATACTACATATCAGAAAGGAAATTCTGTAGGGGAAATTTACAATACCTCATATAGAAACTTCTTTATGACTCTAGATCCTAAAATCACTTGATATAGCTTAGTCTAAAACAAGCATGGACTCGCAAGTGCTTCCATTATATTCTAGTTAGCAATTAGAGGTACACTTAGTACTTTGACAAATTTCCTATTACATAATATGGATAACCTCCCAGGGATTGGCTATAGATCATGAAATGGTATAGACAAGTAAAGCATAGATATGAAGGAGATAAATTGATCTTTAATATTGCTTTGAGACACTTGGTATACAACATATAAGATGAATGAAATAGAAGGCTATTGACTAGTCAACTCACACACAAAGACTTTTCATAAGGTGTTAATTGTGAACATCAGAATGCACCTACTTCTATACAAGGATAAGTATGCAACTCCATTATTAATGCTAATTGGAGGCTCCTTTAAACTCACTCCTTTAGCATTGTTTTTATTATGATTCCATAATGGGTAATACCCTGATCTAACTTCTAAAGAATATCATTTCGTTTTTATGACTTTAACATTACGTACCTTGTAAAGCTTTGCCCTTTCAGGTTTTAATTCATTTAGATTTATTAAAAAGAATAAAAACGTAATCACCTTATTATTAGTTTTTAAGATAAAAGTCTAGTACTTTTCATGGTTTTATTTTTATAAATATTAATTTATTCTGAAATTATAAAATAAACTCCTCTTACTCATAAGATACTCTAACATTAGCCTATTAGTCATCAATTAACAAAATTAACAAAATGATCATCTATAGAAAACTTACATAATTTGATTTACTTTTTTTTATTTGACATAACCCATTACCTTGTGATCTATAATCTAAAATCATAAAGATAACTTTTAATTTATTATTTCAATCCTAATTGAAAATACCAAATTATTTTCTTTAATTGAATAAGAAAAAGTAGAATTCATGACATTGAGAACTTCATATCAAAGTTAAATATTGGGTTAAGGTAACTTTAATGATTTTGTAAGTTCTTTTGGTATGTCTTTCTCATCTATATAAACCATAAACTTATTAGTGTTTCTAATAAGGTGGTTAAATTTTGTCATATACCGTAAGATGTATCTACATGGAGACTATTAAGTTAGTAAATTGTCATATATTGATCATCTTGATCTCATTTTCATTTATAAGGAATGAAATTTATTTATTTAGCAATGAAAGAAATTGTCTATAATTTCCTATATAGTAACATAATTGAAAATTTGAAATTTGTTTGTTGTTGAATGAAAACTTTATTAAAAGTTTCATAAACCAAACATAAATTTAAAAGAGATTTTATAGCTATGCTAAATTTAATGTAAGATTTCAATAACATTTATATGATTAACTAAAACTACTTTATAATTATTTGAAGTTATTCTTGTAGAGTCTTAAGAAGTGTGATTGCTTTCTCTATCATAAACATAATTCATGAAAGGAAGTATTAAGTTGATGAATTTCCTATTTGAGTTTGTTTTTTAATTAAAGGTTGTTTATAATGTCATAGGCTATATTTGTTGTTTGTTTTATCACATATTTTCAACACTTTTATATGTAAGAAAGTAGCGAAATTTTAGAAGGACAACTTCTTATAAAAATACATATCAAGATTTGTCCTATGAATTTTTACATGTAGAAATGAGAATACCTTCCAACATATTTATTAATTTTACTAGTAATATCACTTATATATTGATGGTTTTGGCATGTAATAGTTAACACCTTTTATACTTTGCTTGCAATATGTAATAAATTTAAGTTTCATTTTATTTTGGTAGTAATTTTTTTTATATGCTAATTGTCTAAGACATATTAGACCAAGTGAAGTTCTAAAAATAATTTTGATCATAACAAAATATGTTACTATTAATATTAAAATTTTTGGATATATTAGTAATGTAATTTGTAAAAATTTAAGCATACATGAAGATCAAGTTTAATAGAAGGCAAAGTGACTAAAAAGCCAATTAAATGAATTGAGCAATCAAAAGATGATTAAAATGATTAACATAAAACACAAACATAATTTAACAAAGTTTAAAACAAATTTAAGTGAATAATCAAGAATAAGGACGAATCAAGAACTGTAAGATACCATATCATTATAATATTTCTTGTAACTTTATCTTAGTCATTTTAATGAATTAGAGGTTCAATCAACACATAATCATTTAAATATACAAAATAATGCATATATCCTTTCATAATAAAGAGGAAATTTTATTTTAACTTCAAATAAAATAATCATGATCTTCAAATAAACTTTGGGATTGAATCTTTGAAAGAATTTAAGGATTGAATTTTAAGTTTATATCACTTAGTATAAAAACAAGTATTGATAGGAAGAAAACAAAAAAAGAGTATTAGTTAGGTCAATTGCACTATTTATTAATTGAATGTATTATTCATTCAGTTAATTTAAGCGTTTAAGTTAGCTAGATAGTTGTAGGTTCAAAAATTTTCTTCTATTTGGCTAGAGCTTTAACTAACAAAATACTCTAATTGAAGGATATCTGACTATCTAAAGTTAGTTGTCTAGCTAGCAGATCCTCTTTAGAAATTAATTATTATGACAACTAGTTTATGATTCTAAAAATTATTTGAGTTGATTTTAAATATAAATAGACAATAGATCAGTTTTTAGAAGATTCTTTGGCTTATTAGTAACTTATTATGAGTATTAAGAATTTAAAGAGTTCATGTGTGTATTATACAACATATATTGAGAATTAGTTCATTGGTGTAAGGAAGAATGGTAAGTTTTAAGTCAACATATACTTGTGCTAGTGTGGCAATTTTAAGGAATTGCATGGGATACACTTTGTTAGGTTTCCTCTTCACATGTGGAATAAATGATGTTGTATGAAAGGTTCCTCTTTACCCATTGAAGGAATAAGATAATGAATTCATATGTGGAACTTGGAGAGCATAACAAAAATCAGGGTTTTTACCAAAAAAATATAAATAGATTTTATGTCTTTTTCTCTACTCTCTCTTTAATTTAGAATTCATAATAATTATATTAAACTTATCATAGATAAGTACAAGGATGGATGAAGTTCCAAGTTTCCTAGCATTACAAGGTACTTTTAGTTCTTATAAACTACACAAAAGCAATCTTGAGTTAATTTATATGAGAGCTATAAGTCTTTTGACTAGTGATATCATATACTCTAGATGTAAAAAGTTCTTGATCCATAAGATTCAATGAGGAGCAATTCAACATCCTGGTGTTTAGAAAAGTGATAAGCTTTTATGAAATTTTTAATGAAACCATTGATATTATTTAGATCATTCCACTACACTACAAGTCCTACATTCTTGAGTTGTATTTCTATGTATTAACTATATATTATAGTTTATTACAAGGCCTTGGTTAAGTTGTATTGGCCTTAGCCTTATGATTTCTCTTATTAGCTCTTTAGCTTTAATATAAATCTGCTAGCATCTTATTGAGTTTGTTCAAAAATCCTCAAATTTCTTTTCTTCCAAATGCAATATACACAATTAGTAAGAGTAATTTTAAACAGCTTCAAGACCCTTTTTATTTGAAATTGGTCATAATTTTCCACATGATAATGCTATCAAAACTACTCTCTATACATCTTTGATTGCAACAACTAATAGCCTATCTCTATAAAGTTACAGAGAACTCATAATTGAAGAAAAGATGGTTTATAGATTCTTATTGCAAATTGAAAAGAATGTTATTGAATTTAATTCATTTTATTGTATCTTAAGTCCAAAGTATCTTCTTTATTGTTATCTATAGAATAATTATGGTTATAGGATTGTAATCCTGATCCTGTACTAGCATGTTGATTGTTTTATTTTTCTATACCAATATTAAAATTATCATAAGTGCATAGCATAGCTATTGTTAACATAGGCAAGTACGGGTCAATCTCACGAAGACTGTAAATACTACTAATGACCCTTTTCTATTATCTAACCTAAGAATCATATTTAGTTTTAATTAAAAATAAAGCTAAACAAATAAACTAAGTAAAGAATAAGCAATTATGAATGTAGGACAAGTATAATACAAAGAAAAATCAATATCAAATAGTAATGTCTAAGTGATGAATCCCCCTAAGATTATTTAAATTATCAACCTTTTATCATGCAATTATATTATTGATTATTGGACCGTGGAAATTCTTATGTTAATAACTCTCTTGAGACTATTAGTAACTAATCCATCACTTGATTAATAGAAATCTTTTTAGTTAAAGCCCCTATGGTTGCTTTATTGATTTATTAATTTCACTGTTAGATTTCTCCATAATCTAAAGGATTTATGTTAACTTATCTCCGGATTACTTTCAACTCCTTTCAATTATGGTATATCTATTCATACAAGAGGATTTCTCATTCTCAATCATATGAAATTAGATCATGCACTAATATTCTAGATATATTAGAACAAGAGTATAATATATAATTGAATCACAATAATCAATTAATATATTTTCTTTAAATAAAAGATTAAAACATATTGTTATTCCAAACTAGGTTTCATCACACCTAGACACCAAAAATGTTTAGTTAGTAATCATAGGAAAATGAAATCAAATATAAACTGGAAGAAAAACTAATAGAAAACAAAGGAATCATAATTCTAAATCTCCTTTTTTTCTTCTATTGAATCTTCTTACAAATTTGGACTTGATGTTGTTATTTACTAAATCTCTTAACATTAACTTCTTGGTTTTTACATCCCTTAATCAAGATCGTTAGTTCTCTAAGTGTCTTATGTCTTAAATCTACTACAAAACTCAACTCTCCCTTATTTGTCTCCAATCATGTCCTTTTATAATAAAATTTAAGATTTTTGGGATATACATGATCACTTAGACTAGTATGTGAGAGCTCGTGTATAATCAAAAACACCTAAATTCATGATTTTACATGGGCATATAAACTTCCATAGGCAAGATATATAGCAGTGTATCTCAAAATACACAGGTGTGTAACTCCATATGAAAAGAAATCAATTTCTTCAATATTCACTCGTTTACAAAGACTTACGTCATCTCTATACATAGGTGTGTAAGTCTTTAGTTGGATCAAATATTTGCCTATACCACAATTTCATACTAATTATTCTCATTTATGTGAAGGAAATTATAACTTATAAATGTACTATGAGTGAATTAAGTACCAAATATACAAAAAAACTATAAAATATTAAACTAAATACATAAAATATTAGTGTATAATTATAGTTAAATATGCATTTTCAAACATCCCTTGTTGGGACCCGATCCGGGAACCGGATCCCAACCGGAAAACGAAAACGGAGACGAAACGGATTGAACCAAAAAAAAACAAATTCGACACCCGGAAACAACGAACAGAGAAACATGATCGAATAGATGAACATAATCGCGTTGGAAACCCTAAGACGTTCCAAAATCCGGTATGAAATTTTTTTTTCTTACTCACGCATAATTTAATCTCATATTCCTATTCCTTCTTTCTTTCTTATTCCTTGTCTTTTCATTCTTAATCACTTTATTTCATTACATACAAAATCATCATATGTTTGGATACTCATACAAATCCCAAATCGCACTCAAATCATAATAAACTTCTTAACATTAATACCAATCTCATAAATCCATCTTTCATACATCTAAATTTTATTTTCTTCTTTTCAATTTATTTTCTAACGAAAATTAAGCATAACTTTATTGCATTTATCCTATCCCAAAATTCTGCAAAGCCAAAATACACTTCTAATATCACAAAATCCGAATCATCGGACTCTCCGTCAGGAATCCAAACACCAGCAACAAACGCAATCTTAGTTCTAAACACTTCAATCAAATTCCCATATCAATTAACAATATATTTTCCCAAAATCATACACAATTTCATATACAATTTCCAAAAAATTTTACAATTACAGATTTTAAATCCGTACATCAACCTCTTCATTCTTTTGCATCAACCCAATATACACAATTACATACAAACTTCATAAATCATATACTTACATAGCAATTTAAGCCATATCTAATTTTAATACCAAAATCTCAATTTACACAAAAAAATCCAAATACTACAAAATCGAATCGAATATCTTGACACTCTTTCATCCGATCTCTGCGAAACACGGAGATGGGGATGAAAGGGGTGAGCTCAAGCTTCGTGGGTAACATATTTATAAACTGAATAATAAGCATAAATCAATTTTCATAAACTTTTGCCTGAGGCTTAGTTTTCAAACTTTTCAACTTTCAAATATTTTCTCAAACCCTTTTCAATTTTCCAAACTTTTCATATCAAATTTCTATAATTTCATGGTTGAAAACCCTTTTTCTCATTTTTCAAAATTTCTCATAAACATGAATGCAATCACATCGGAGAAATTTCACGCACATAAACAAAATCAAAAATCACATAACATAACAAAATGGTTTGGTTTTGGTCTAACAGACGTCTCGCACATTCGCATAGCGATCATATGCAAACAGTGAAACGAGGGAGTCCGAAATCGGAACTCCTAAGCCACTTGCGGGCAGCCGGGAGAAGGCTATCAGAGGGAGACAGTGCACTGACTCTACGGAGGGGACCTGACCAAACCCATACAATTCACATATTCATGCTTAAAACAAGCAGATTGCCCGAAGGCACTTTTCGAAATTTCACATTTTCTTTAAATTTTTCATATCATATAATCATAATGTGTCATAAATGACACCAACATATATCCACATGAATTCATATAACAAATCGAATGCAGTTCACTTAAATCACATATTCATCACAATATATGCACTAATTCTTTAAATCATTTAAATCATAAATCAAATAATTTGAAAACCATGAATTTCATAATTCTTGCATTTTCTAAAACTCATTTTAACTCTTCGAAATCATAATTTCAAACATTTACTTCCTTTTTCAAACATTTTTATCAACAATAATTTATCAAAATCAAATTTTGTTTTCTTAAATTTTCAAAATTCACATATAGCTTATAAATCAAAATATAAATATACTACCCACCTCATATCCATGCTAACAACTTGCTTTGTGCCTCAATTGCTCCAAAGCCTTCTTCTTTCTTCCACATTAAAATTTCCTAAACCAAATTAATCCAAATTCAACTTCATAAATGTCATAATTCATCAATTTAAACTTAGAAAACACTAATTCCACATAAAATCAAGCTATCTAAATCATGAGTTTCCAAAATCCTTCAAAATTCCCAAATTCTAAAATGCACCTAAACCAATCCACTCAAATTCAATATCATATTTAACTTAATTACTCAAATTGAGCTTAGGAAACACCAATTTCATATAAAATCAAGCTATTTCAATCTCCAATTTTGAAAATCCCCAATTTTCAAAATTGGCCTAAACCAATTTACACAAATTCAATACCATAAATCACAATTTCTTCAAAATTGATTTCATATTTCATCAATTCCTACTATTATTGATGATTCTACATCATTAATTCACAAAATCCCCAAATTTCAAATTAAGCTTAAACCTCCAATTTACAATTTTTCAAATTAAACTTCACCTAAAGCATAAACATCAAAATTAACTTAGGATATCTCAAATTCATCACTAATTCAAGCAATCTAAAGCAACAATTTCAAAAACCCCCAAATTTTACTATTCATCATCTTCTTCACTAAGCTTTCTCTCTCTAGAATCTTCCATAACCAAAATTAACTCATTATACTTGACAATCACTAAATTAATCTCATAGCACATAAACCCACATCATTTCTAATTAATCTAAACCAAAATTTCAAGAATAACTCAAAACTTAAAACTTTTCTCTTACCTTTTTCCTTCAATTTTGGTTCTTTGCCTCCAAAGGAAACTTTCAAGCTTTTCTACTCTTTTCCTTTGAATCAACTCAAAATCCATGCTTAAAGACCCAAAAATTCGAAACTCTATGCCTCCTCTTCTTTCTCCCATCACCGAAAGCTACTCTCCTCCATTCTTTTCTTCTTTTCTTTGTTATTCTTCTAGAATTATCGTGAGTGTTCCATTCCAACGACAATCATCTGCCTTTAAAGGTGCCAAGTCATTTAAAATGGAGGGTAAATGACCATTTTGCCCTCACTTATTGGCCTATTTCCAAGTTTGCCCCTGCACTTTCTTTAAAAATCTGATGCTTTGCGTCCTGGTTTCGGGCAACTAAACGAAATAATTTGGACAAAATTTCGTCTAGAAAATTATTCCTCTAGATCATACGAATCCAACGCCACTGACCGCGCTCAATTCGGATCAGAAACGAATAAGTTATAGTCAAAATACTATCGGACCTTCACAAAATCCGAGACTGAACTTTAACATGACTTCAGTCCAGAAATTTACAATCTTAGGGATGAAATTAAATTTCGATCCCTTCACAAGAGTTGTAGCCCTATATCTTAACTTTATTTTCCCTCAAGAATCACCTCAATCGGAGTTGTAAACCTCCCGAAAATAGCAAAATACTGAACCATGTTCAGAAAATTATCCAACTTATAACCTATAACCAAATCTCTTACTTTAGTTCAATCAATCTCTTTTCATTTAATCTCCTAAAAATCATAATTCTTCAATAAAATGAAATTAATCGTCTTAGGAATCCAACGCTTCGAGAATCAAATCAATCGGATGTCGGACGAAGGAATTATAAGCAAAAGATTACGAAAGGGATCGGATTAAAAACAAAGTATCGGAACTTCAAAACCGAACTTTTCCACAATCATATCTCTCGATCTCAAACTCGGAATTTGACAAATTTGGTGTCAATAAAAAGATCAAATGAAGCTCTACAACTTCCTTGAAGAACTCAAAATCAAATTAGGTCTTGAAAGAGGTCGAAAACTCAATCAAAGATTCTGTCCAAAACAGCTTTTCCTAAACGACTTCCATTTTTTAAATCGCTCATAACTCCTAGCCCTGATATCGAAAAATTGTAAACTTTATATCAATGGAAAGATAAAAACATCATCTAAAACTTTCATGAAGATCACGTACTCTAATTCAAACTAAATCCATACGACGAGTGGCCTCGAAGCATAGAACACACAAATCTATACTTAATAGCATTTTTAAAACAAAGCATATCTTCAGATAATCATATTTTTCAATCCCGATATCGAAAAATAGCAAACTTTATGTCCACAAAAAGCTCTCGATAGAGGCTATGATGTTCATGTTGATCACTTTCTTGAATTTTGCCTAAATCAAAAAGTCAACTTTTTCTCAAAAAGTCAAACTTCAAGCGAACTTTAACTGATTATAACTCTCACTCTCGATATCGAAAAATATCAAACTTTATGGCTACAGAAAGCTCTTGACATAAACTACAAGTTTCCAGAAGATCATTTTCTCAAATTCTCCCAAAATTAAAAAGTCAACTATCAAGTCAAACATTTTATCTCCAAAAGTCAAACTTTCTAAATTCTTCAAATTTTCACACTTTTTCTTTTAATTCTTGCTATTTAACTTCATTTCAATCAACTCATCCACTTTCTTCTCATAATCCATACCAGTCCACTCAAAACCCCAAAGATATCAAAATCATATCATTTCTTTTCTTCTCAATATTCTTTAAATTTTAAATCATATATTATACAATATATACACAAAGCACTCCTTAAATTTCATTTTCATAATTCAAATTTTCACTCAAAGATCGGGGTCCAACATTTCTCCCCCTCTTAAAAGAATTTCGTCCTCGAAATTCATATTTACTTAAACTCCAAGTAACTCATTCTTGCATAAATTTCTTTCTAAACAAAGATCATCAAGCACTTTCTTACCAATTTCTTTCCAAAATCATAATCGATTACTTTTTTTTCTTATCTAACTTCCTCGGCATATATATCTCAATCTCTCCACAATTTCTCAATTCTTGAATCTCATACCACTCATATCCAAACCATTTCATCCCAATTCATCAAAAAATTTCACATCTTAATTTCATTTACTAAAATCAAAATCAATCATAATTTTTGTCACTCAAATCAAACCAGTCACTTTAATTCTTCAAATAACTCATGACAAGTCATACACATCAATTTCACATTCCTAAAGTCAATTATACTTCTTATCAACATCAAATGATCATTTAGTACATTCTCACAAATTCACTCTTATCATTACAAACTCTTCTCAAATTCTTACTCATACTCATATGCCCAAGTAAGATCCTATTACTAGGCTCTGATACCATAAATGTTGGGACCCGATCCGGGAACCGGATCCCAACCGGAAAACAGAAACGGAGACGAAACGGATCGAACCAAAGCAAACAAATTCGACATCCGAAAACAACGAACAGAGAAACATGATCGAATAGATGAACATAATCGCGTTGGAAACCCTAAGACGTTCCAAAATCCGGTATGAATTTTTTTTTCTTACTCACGCATAATTTAATCTCATATTCCCATTCCTTCTTTCTTTCTTATTCCTTGTCTTTTCATTCTTAATCACTTTATTTCATTACATACAAAATCATCATATGCTTGGATACTCATACAAATCCCAAATCGCACTCAAATCATAATAAACTTCTTAACATTAATACCAATCTCATAAATCCATCTTTCATACATCTAAATTTTATTTTTCTTCTTTTTCAATTTATTTTCTAATGAAAATTTGGCAGCATAACGGTTGCATTTATCCTATCCCAAAAATTCCTGCAAAGCCAAAATACACTTCTAATATCACAAAATCCAGAATCATCGGACTCTCCCGTCCGGAATCCAAACATCAGCAACAAACGCAATCTTAGTTCTAAACACTTCAATCAAATTCCCATATCAATTAACAATATATTTTCCCCAAAATCATACACAATTTCATATACAATTTCCAAAATTTTTTACAATTACAGATTTTAAATCCGTACATCAACCTCTTCATTCTTTTGCATCAACCCAATATACACAATTACTTACAAACTTCATAAATCATATACTTACATGGCAATTTAAGCCATATCTAATTTTAATACCAAAATCTCAATTAACACAAAAAATCCAAATACTACAAAATCGAATCGAATGTCTTGACACTCTTTCATCCGATCTCCTGCGCGAAACCTAGAGATGGGGATGAAAGGGGGTGAGCTTCAAGCTCGTGGGTAACATATTTATAAACTGAATAATAAGCGAAATCAATTTTCATAAACTTTTGCCAAAAGGCTTAGTTTTCAAACTTTTCAACTTTCAAATATTTTTTCAAACCCTTTTCAATTTTCCAAACTTTTCATATCAAATTTCTATAATTTCATGGTTGAAAACCCTTTTCTCATTTTCAAAATTTTCTCATAAACATGAATGCAATCACATCGAGAAATTTCACGCACATAAACAAAATCAAAATCACATAACATAAAAAATGGTTTGGTTTTGGTCCTAACAGACGTCTCGCACATTCTCATAAGCGGTCATATGCAAGTGAATGAGGGGAGTCCAAAATCGAAACTCCTAAGCCACTTGCGGGCGTAGGGAGAAGGCTATCGAGAGGAGACGAAGTAATCGACTCTACGGAGGGACTGACCAAACCCATACAATTCACATATTCATGCTTAAAACAAGCAGATTGCAGAAGGCACTTTTTGAAATTTCACATTTTCTTTAAATTTTCATATCATATAATCATAATGTGTCATAAATGACACCAACATATATCCACATGAATTCATATAACAAATCGAATGCAGTTCACTTAAATCACATATTCATCACAATATATGCACTAATTCTTTAAATCATTTAAATCATAAATCAAATAATTTGAAAACCATGAATTTCATAATTCTTGCATTTTCTAAAACTCATTTTAACTCTTCGAAATCATAATTTCAAACATTTACTTCCTTTTTCAAACATTTTTATCAACAATAATTTATCAAAAATCAAATTTTGTTTTCTTAAATTTTCAAAAATTCACATATAGCTTATAAATCAAAATATAAATATACTACCCACCTCATATCCATGCTAACAACTTGCTTTGTGCCTCAATTGCTCCAAAGCCTTCTTCTTTCTTCCACATTAAAATTTCCTAAACCAAATTAATCCAAATTCAATTTCATAAATGTCATAATTCATCAATTTAAACTTAGAAAACACTAATTCCACATAAAATCAAGCTATCTAAATCATGAATTTCCAAAATCCTTCAAAATCCCCAAATTCCAAAATGCACCTAAACCAATCCACTCAAATTCAATATCATATTTAACTTAATTACTCAAATTGAGCTTAGGAAACACCAATTTCATATAAAATCAAGCTATTTCAATCTCCAATTTTGAAAATCCCCAATTTTCAAAATTGGCCTAAACCAATTTACACAAATTCAATACCATAAATTACAATTTCTTCAAAATTGATTTCATATTTCATCAATTCCTACTATTATTGATGATTCTACACCATTAATTCACAAAATCCCCAAATTTCAAATTAAGCTTAAACCTCCAATTTACAATTTTTCAAATTAAACTTCACCTAAAGCATAAACATCAAAATTAACTTAGGATATCTCAAATTCATCACTAATTCAAGCAATCTAAAGCAACAATTTCAAAAACCCCCAAATTTCACTATTCATCATCTTCTTCACTAAGCTTTCTCTCTCTAGAATCTTCCATAACCAAAATTAACTCATTATACTTGACAATCACTAAATTAATCTCATAGCACATAAACCCACATCATTTCTAATTAATCTAAACCTAAATTTCAATAATAACTCAAAACTTAAAACTTTTCTCTTACCTTTTTCCCTTCAATTTTTGGATTTATTTGCCTCCAAAGGAAACTTTCAAGCTTTTCTACTCTTTTCCCTTTGAATCAACTCAAAATCCATGCTTAAAGACCCAAAAATTCGAAACTCTATGCCTCCTCTTCTTTCTCCCATCACCGAAAGCTACTCTCCTCCATTCTTTTCTTCTTTTCTTTGTTATTCTTCTAGAATTATCGTGAGTGTTCCATTCCAACGACAATCATCCGCCTTTAAAGGTGCCAAGTCATTTAAAATGGAGGGCAATTGACCATTTTGCCCTCACTTATTGGCCTATTTTCAAGTTTGCCCCTGCACTTTCTTTAAAAATCTGATGCTTTGCGTCCTGGCTTCGGGGACCTAAACGTAATAATTTGGACAAACTTTTGTCTTGAAAATTGTTCATCTAGATCATACGAATCCAATGCCACTGACCGCGCTCAGTTCGGATCAGAAACGAAGAAGTTATAGCCAAAATACTATCGGACCTTCACAAAATCCGAGACTGAACTTTAACATAAATTCAGTCCAGAAATTTACAATCTTAGGGATGAAATTAAATTTCGATCCCTTCACAAGAGTTGTAGCCCTATATCTTAACTTTATTTTCCCTTAAGAATCACCTCAATCGGAGTTGTAACGCTCCCAAAAATAGTAACATACTGAACCATGTTCAGAAAATTATCCAACTTATAACCTATAACCAAATCTCTTACTTTAGTTCAATCAATCTCTTTTCATTTAATCTCCTAAAAATCATAATTCTTCAAGAAAATGAAATTAATCGTCTTAGGAATCCAACGCTTCGAGAATCAAATCAATCGGATGTCGGACGAAGGAATTATAAGCAAAAGATTACGAAAGGGATCGGATTAAAAACAAAGTATCGGAACTTCAAAACCGAACTTTTCCACAATCATATCTCTCGATCTCAAACTCGAATTTGACAAATTTGGTGTCAATAAAAGATCAAATGAAGCTCTACAACTTCCTGAAGAACTCAAAATCAAATTAGGTCTCGAAGAGGTCGAAAACTCAATCAAAGATTCTGTCCAAAATGACTTTTCCTAAACGACTTCCATTTTTAAATCGCTCATAACTCCTAGCCCCGATATCGAAAAATTGCAAACTTTATATCAATGGAAAGATAAAAACATCATCTAAAACTTTCATGAAGATCACGTACTCTAATTCAAACTAAATCCATACGACGAGTGGCCTCGAAGCATAGAACACACAAATCTATACTTAATAGCATTTTCAAAACAAAGCATATCTTCATAAAATCATATTTTTCAATCCCGACATCGAAAAATAGCAAACTTTATGTCCACAAAAAGCTCTCGACAGAGACTATAATGTTCATGTTGATCACTTTCTCGAATTTTGCCGAAATCAAAAAGTCAACTTTTTCCTCAAAAAGTCAAACTTAAAGCGAACTTTGACTGATTATAACTCTCACTCCCGATATCGAAAAATATCAAACTTTATGGCTACAGAAAGCTCTTGACATAAACTACAAGTTTCTAGAAGATCATTTTCTCAAATTCTCCCAAAATCAAAAAGTCAACTCTAAAGTCAAACATTTTATCTCCAAAAGTCAAACTTTCTAAATTCTTCAAATTTTCACACTTTTTCTTTTTAATTCTTGCTATTTAACTTCATTTCAATCAACTCATCCACTTTCTTCTCATAATCCATACCAGTCCACTCAAAACCCCAAAGATATCAAAATCATATCATTTCTTTTCTTCTCAATATTCTTTAAATTTTAAATCATATATTATACAATATATACACAAAGCACTCCTTAAATTTCATTTTCATAATTCAAATTTTCACTCAAAGATCGGGGTCCAACATTTCTCCCCCTCTTAAAAGAATTTCGTCCTTGAAATTCATACTTACTTAAACTCCAAGTAACTCATTCTTGCATAAATTTCTTTCTAAACAAAGATCATCAAGCACTTTCTTACCAATTTCTTTCCAAAATCATAATCGATTATTTTTTTTTCTTATCTAACTTCCTCGACATATATATCTCAATCTCTCCATAATTTCTCAATTCTTGAATCTCATACCACTCATATCCAAACCATTTCATCCCAATTCATCAAAAAATTTCACATCTTAATTTCATTTACTAAAATCAAAATCAATCATAATTTTTGTCACTCAAATCAAACCAATCACTTTAATTCTTCAAATAACTCATGACAAGTCATACACATCAATTTCACATTCCTAAAGTCAATTATACTTCTTATCAACATCAAATGATCATTTAGTACATTCTCACAAATTCACTCTTATCATTACAAACTCTTCTCAAATTCTTACTCATACTCATATGCCCAATTAAGATCCTATTACTAGGCTCTGATACCATAAATGTTGGGACCCGATCCGGGAACCGGATCCCAACCGAAAAACAGAAACGGAGACGAAACGAATCGATCCAAAGCAAACAAATTCGACATCCGGAAACAACTAACAGAGAAACATGATCGAATAGATGAACATAATCGCGTTGGAAACCCTAAGACGTTCCAAAATCCGGTATGAAATTTTTTTTTTCTTACTCACGCATAATTTAGTCTCATATTCCCATTCCTTCTTTCTTTCTTATTCCTTGTCTTTTCATTCTTAATCACTTTATTTCATTACATACAAAATCATCATATGCTTGGATACTCATACAAATCCCAAATCGCACTCAAATCATAATAAACTTCTTAACATTAATACCAATCTCATAAATCCATCTTTCATACATCTAAATTTTATTTTTCTTCTTTTTCAATTTATTTTCTAACGAAAATTGAAAGCATAACGGCTGCATTTATCCTATCCCAAAAATTCCTGCAAAGCCAAAATACACTTCTAATATCACAAAATCCAGAATCATCGGACTCTCCCGTCCGGAATCCAAACAGCAGCAACAAACGCAATCTTAGTTCTAAACACTTCAATCAAATTCCCATATCAATTAAGAATATATTTTCCCAAAATCATACAAAATTTCATATACAATTTCCTAAATTTTTTACAATTACAGATTTTAAATCCGTACATCAACCTCTTCATTCTTTTGCATCAACCCAATATGCACAATTACATACAAACTTCATAAATCATATACTTACATGGCAATTTAAGCCATATCTAATTTTAATACCAAAATCTCAATTTACACAAAAAATCCAAATACTACAAAATCGAATCGAATATCTTGACACTCTTTCATCCGATCTCCTGCGCGAAACCTGGAGATAGGGATGAAAGGGGGGTGAGCTCAGAAGCTCGTAGGTAACATATTTATAAACTGAATAATAAGCAGAAATCAATTTTCATAAACTTTTTGCCACAAGGCTTAGTTTTCAAACTTTTCAACTTTCAAATATTTTTCTCAAACCCTTTTCAATTTTCCAAACTTTTCATATCAAATTTCTATAATTTCATGGTTGAAAACCCTTTTTCTCATTTTTCAAAATTTCTCATAAACATGAATGCAATCACATCGGAGAAATTTCACGCACATAAACAAAATCAAAATCACATAACATAACAAAATGGTTTGGTTTTGGTCTAACAGACGTGATCGCACATTCGCATAAGCGGTCATGCAAAATGTGAATGAGGGGAGTCCAAAATCGGAACTCCTAAGCCACTTTGGGCAGTAGGAGAAGGCTATCAGAGGGAGACAGTGCACGACTCTACGGAGGGGACCTGACCAATCCCATACAATTCACATATTCATGCTTAAAACAAGCAGATTGCCCGAAGGCACTTTTTGAAATTTCACATTTTCTTTAAATTTTTCATATCATATAATCATAATTTGTCATAAATGACACCAACATATATCCACATGAATTCATATAACAAATCGAATGCAGTTCACTTAAATCACATATTCATCACAATATATGCACTAATTCTTTAAATCAAATAATTTGAAAACCATGAATTTCATAATTCTTACATTTTCTAAAACTCATTTTAACTCTTCGAAATCATAATTTCAAACATTTACTTCCTTTTTCAAACATTTTTATCAACAATAATTTATCAAAAATCAAATTTTGTTTTCTTAAATTTTCAAAATTCACATATAGCTTATAAATCAAAATATAAATATACTACCCACCTCATATCCATGCTAACAACTTGCTTTGTGCCTCAATTGCTCCAAAGCCTTCTTCTTTCTTCCACATTAAAATTTCCTAAACCAAATTAATCCAAATTCAACTTCATAAATGTCATAATTCATCAATTTAAACTTAGAAAACACTAATTCCACATAAAATCAAGCTATCTAAATCATGAATTTCCAAAATCCTTCAAAATCCCCAAATTCCAAAATGCACCTAAACCAATCCACTCAAATTCAATATCATATTTAACTTAATTACTCAAATTGAGCTTAGGAAACACCAATTTCATATAAAATCAAGCTATTTCAATCTCCAATTTTGAAAATCCCCAATTTTCAAAATTGGCCTAAACCAATTTACACAAATTCAATACCATAAATCACAATTTCTTCAAAATTGATTTCATATTTCATCAATTCCTACTATTATTGATGATTCTACACCATTAATTCACAAAATCTCCAAATTTCAAATTAAGCCTAAACCTCCAATTTACAATTTTTCAAATTAAACTTCACCTAAAGCATAAACATCAAAATTAACTTAGGATATCTCAAATTCATCACTAATTCAAGCAATCTAAAGCAACAAATGGCGCCCCTCACCGTAGGGTACACATCGAAACCCAAGATCGCTCAAACACGTATCCACAATAAGGGTGCACTACCAGAACATTATCCAATAATATCCACATGGCATCGAAATAAGTAAAAATCATAAAATAACTCAATATCAAAAACCAGTATGTTTGAATCCAAAATAATAATCATCTGGTACAGTCATCCAATGTCAGAATAGACAAGTCTATCAGTCTCCTAACAAAACCAAAAAGGAAACTGATACAAACATCTATCCTAAGTCATCCTCAAAAGCTAACCCAGCTGACCGACCTGTGTGCCATCACGTCCCTCGCCAGCAGCTCGCACGGTAGGAATGAATATCTTCGGAGCTAGGAGTCTAGTCTATCAGTCCTGAAAAATAGATTGCAATTTTGGGTGAGTTTGCGAACTCAGTGAGAAACCATCATCGATGGTTCACTCAAATCATGCATTACGCAAATTGCGTACAGCACGACACAGTAACATCAATTAACGAGATATATACGATTTATGTAGTCTATAACGATTTACATGAGTTTATATCGATTTTCAACGATACGATGTCGATCCACAATAATACTGATGGCGTAGAGAAAGTTTACGATAACACATCACAATTCTGATGAAATCATGGCATCACATAGTTTTGGCAGTTCAGTCAGTCATGTATATAATGCATATGAGACTCTTTCCGGTTATTCAGTGTTGTGCCCAAGTACTCGGTCGAAGCTTGATGGGGACGCGCGTCGAGATTTCTCCCTCGGGCTAAGCCCGACGAGACGAGATTCGAGCTCGAGGCTCTTTTCAGTGATAATAGCAACTTGGGACACATCCATTATGTGATCATGCATTTATGCGTGCAGTGCGGTGTTCGAGAATTCAAGATTGATGATTCATAATTTACGATATATGGCTATAAAGCCCAAGATATCGATTCGATGTCATACAAATGATCTAGTTCGAGACAAAGAAAGTATGCAATTCAATCCAATCAATTTCGGAAATCAGGAAATAGTCCAGTCCAATTCAGTAGTAGCATGCAATTCAATCCTAATCACGCCAGTAATCATACAGTTCACCTTTGCAAGTAATTCATACAGAGCATATAAACAATTAGGAATTTGAGAAACCAACTAGGTTACTCACCTGTAACTTTCGAGCTCATCACTGAAGTCCCAAAGAATATCCGTGGAACGACGGTCCAACGGTGCCTCTATAATGATAAAATATAAACCATTACTAATTGCCCAATTAAACAGTTCAATAATACATATGTCTCAGTGAAATGATGTACGATGCATATTCACGATTTTCCGGTGCTAAATCCCAATTTCGGTACATTAAACTCAATCCTATCTCTCTGTTCAATTGATCGACAATTATTTGATCCATTTTTAAAATCCAGTCAATTTACCTCCATTTGAATACCCTATAGCAAGTCCCTATTTATCGGGTCGAAACTTCTATTGCAAATTCCAATTAAAACTCCAATAGTCTCAATTTGACATATAGGTCATACTATGCACCATAATCGACCCAATTCCTTATAATTCAATTTCATTTAGATCAATTCAAATTCCTACACTTATCCTCAATTGTAGACCTCTTTCCCTAGTTCATAACAAATCTGAAATCGCCTCAATCGGAGGTCTACACCAAAAGTTATGCCTAATAAATCAATTTTAATCCAATGGAACAGTCCCTCTCGCCGCGGCATCGCGTCTCTCGCCGTGGCGCAGAAAAGCTCGCTCTCCGCGGCGAACGACGCACCCTGGCACGCCGCGAGGCGAGGGCAGCACGCCGCGGCGTCATGAATAAATGACGCTCACCGCGGCGAACGAATAAATATTCGTCGCCGTCATACAAGCAAGCAGCAAGGCGTCTTGGCGAATTCCGCCATCTTCTCCGATCGTTTCTCACTCTAAAACCACCATTAAAACACTCCAACCACTCAAATCTACTCTACTAAAAGCCATAAATGCAGTAAGAATCATTAATAACAACATTAATACTCTTAAAACTTACCAAAATCACAGATCGATCCACAACTCTCAAAATCCACCGTAAACCCTAGAAATCCTTCAAATCCTCTGATCTACCAATATCAAACCTTCCAACCTTTAACAACCATTATAACATGTTAGACTAACATCAATGAAGAGAACCCATAAAAGAAAATCAAGAAATCCTCACCAATGAGAGGAAATCAAGAACGCCGTAGAGGGGAAGAGGGGAAGCTCGTATACCTTAGCAACCTTTCCCCAAAATTGCTAAATCCTAACTATTTATAGACCTGGGTCTCCATATCAGTCCAAATTCCAGTCTCTAAATTTCAATGGCTCAACATAATTATTTTCTATCAGTAACAATTCTAATTTTTCCATTGCCCTTAGACCATTCTTCCAGTACTATACAGTCAATTAATCTGTCACTCTAAAATTTCCGGTCCGGGCATTATCTCTCGAATTTCCCGGAAATTTCCTATAAGCCACTATAAATTACCAGTCACTCATAAACTATTCTAAATCAGTCACTTGAACCCAATAACTCTGAATTTCTCAATTAATCATATTCCGATCGATTCGATCGGTTCACAATTTGATCGGTTCCACAAACCAGTCACTTCATCAATTTCAATTCACAATTAAATACCGAAAATCATGAATGCATGCACCTATGAATATATGCATATGCAATAAACCAGTTCCTCTATAATTAGAGGCCAGTAACATATTCAATCAGTGAATGCAGTGCAGTCTATCAGTCTAACCCATAATTACCAAAATACCCTTGCTCGCAGTAACGGGGTGTTACAAACAATTTCAAAAACCCCCAAATTTTACTATTCATCATCTTCTTCACTAAGCTTTCTCTCTCTAGAATCTTCCATAACCAAAATTAACTCATTATACTTGACAATCACTAAATTAATCTCATAGCACATAAACCCACATCATTTCTAATTAATCTAAACCAAAATTTCAAGAATAACTCAAAACTTAAAACTTTTCTCTTACCTTTTTCCCTTCAATTTTTGGATTTCTTTGCCTCCAAAGGAAACTTTCAAGCTTTTCTACTCTTTTCCCTTTGAATCAACTCAAAATCCATGCTTAAAGACCCAAAAATTCGAAACTCTATGCCTCCTCTTCTTTCTCCCATCACCGAAAGCCACTTGCAGGCGTAGGAGAAGGCTATCGAGAGAGAGACAGTAATCGACTCTCTGGAGGGACTGACCAAACCCATACAATTCACATATTCATGCTTAAAACAAGCAGATTGCCCGAAGGCACCTTTTGAAATTTCACATTTTCTTTAAATTTTTCATATCATATAATCATAATGTGTCATAAATGACACCAACATATATCCACATGAATTCATATAACAAATCGAATGCAGCTCACTTAAATCACATATTCATCACAATATATGCACTAATTCTTTAAATCATTTAAATCATAAATTAAATAATTTGAAAACCATGAATTTCATAATTCTTGCATTTTCTAAAACTCATTTTAACTCTTGAAATCATAATTTCAAACATTTACTTCCTTTTTCAAACATTTTATCAACAATAATTTATCAAAATCAAATTTTGTTTTCTTAAATTTTCAAAATTCACATATAGCTTATAAATCAAAATATAAATATACTACCCACCTCATATCCATGTTAACAACTTGCTTTGTGCCTCAATTGCTCCAAAGCCTTCTTCTTTCTTCCACATTAAAATTTCCTAAACCAAATTAATCCAAATTCAACTTCATAAATGTCATAATTCATCAATTTAAACTTAGAAAACACTAATTCCACATAAAATCAAGCTATCTAAATCATGAATTTCCAAAATCCTTCAAAATCCCCAAATTCCAAAATGCACCTAAACCAATCCACTCAAATTCAATATCATATTTAACTTAATTACTCAAATTGAGCTTAGGAAACACCAATTTCATATAAAATCAAGCTATTTCAATCTTCAATTTTGAAAATCCACAATTTTCAAAATTGGCCTAAACCAATTTACACAAATTCAATACCATAAATCACAATTTCTTCAAAATTGATTTCATATTTCATCAATTCCTACTATTATTGATGATTCTACACCATTAATTCACAAAATCCCCAAATTTCAAATTAAGCCTAAACCTCCAATTTACAATTTTTCAAATTAAACTTCACCTAAAGCATAAACATCAAAATTAACTTAGGATATCTCAAATTCATCACTAATTCAAGCAATCTAAAGCAACAATTTCAAAAACCCCCAAATTTTACTATTCATCATCTTCTTCACTAAACTTTCTCTCTCTAGAATCTTCCATAACCAAAATTAACTCATTATACTTGACAATCACTAAATTAATCTCATAGCACATAAACCCACATCATTTCTAATTAATCTAAACCAAAATTTCAAGAATAACTCAAAACTTAAAACTTTTCTCTTACCTTTTTCCCTTCAATTTTCGGATTTCTTTGCCTCCAAAGGAAACTTTCAAGCTTTTCTACTCTTTTCCCTTTGAATCAACTCAAAATCCATGCTTAAAGACCCAAAAATTCGAAACTCTATGCCTCCTCTTCTTTCTCCCATCACCGAAAGCTACTCTCCTCCATTCTTTTCTTCTTTTCTTTGTTATTCTTCTAGAATTATCGTGAGTGTTCCATTCCAACGACAATCATCTGCCTTTAAAGGTGCCAAGTCATTTAAAATGGAGGGTAAATGACCATTTTGCCCTCACTTATTGGCCTATTTCCAAGTTTGCCCCTGCACTTTCTTTAAAAATCTGATGCTTTGCGTCCTGGTTTTGGGCAAATAAACGAAATAATTTGGACAAACTTTCGTCTCGAAAATTGTTCCTCTACATCATATGAATCCAACGCCACTGATCGCGCTCAATTCGGATCAGAAACGAAGAAGTTATAGCCAAAATACTATCGGACCTTCACAAAATCCGAGACTAAACTTTAACATAACTTCAGTCCAGAAATTTACAATCTTAGGGATGAAATTAAATTTCGATCCCTTCACAAGAGTTGTATCCCTATATCTTAACTTTATTTTCCCTCAAGAATCACCTCAATCGGAGTTGTAAACCTCCCAAAAATAGCAAAATACTGAACCATGTTCAGAAAATTATCCAACTTATAACCTATAACCAAATCTCTTACTTTAGTTCAATCAATCTCTTTTCATTTAATCTCCTAAAAATCATAATTCTTCAAGAAAATGAAATTAATCGTCTTAGGAATCCAACGCTTCGAGAATCAAATCAATCGGATGTCCGACGAAGGAATTATAAGCAAAAGATTACGAAAGGGATCGGATTAAAAACAAAGTATCAGAACTTCAAAACCGAACTTTTCCACAATCATATCTCTCGATCTCGAACTCGAAATTTGACAAATTTGGTGTCAATAAAAAGATCAAAGGAAGCTCTACAACTTCCCTGAAGAACTCAAAATCAAATTAGGTCTCGAAAGAGGTCGAAAACTCAATCAAAGATTCTGTCCAAAACAGCTTTTCCTAAACGACTTCCATTTTTTAAATCGCTCATAACTCCTAGCCCCGATATCGAAAAATTGCAAACTTTATATCAATGGAAAGATAAAAACATCATCTAAAACTTTCATGAAGATCACGTACTCTAATTCAAACTAAATCTGTACGACGAGTGGCCTCGAAGCATAGAACACACAAATCTATACTTAATAGCATTTTCAAAACAAAGCATATCTTCATAAAATCATATTTTTCAATCCCGACATCGAAAAATAGCAAACTTTATGTCCACAAAAAGCTCTCGACAGAGGCTATAATGTTCATGTTGATCACTTTCTCGAATTTTGCCTAAATCAAAAAGTTAACTTTTTCCTCAAAAAGTCAAACTTTAAGCGAACTTTGACTGATTATAACTCACACTCCCGATATCGAAAAATATCAAACTTTATGGCTACAGAAAGCTCTTGTCATAAACTACAAGTTTCCAGAAGATCATTTTCTCAAATTCTCCCAAAATCAAAAAGTCAACTATCAAGTCAAACATTTTATCTCCAAAAGTCAAACTTTCTAAATTCTTCAAATTTTCACACTTTTTCTTTTTAATTCTTGCTATTTAACTTCATTTCAATCAACTCATCCACTTTCTTCTCATAATCCATACCAGTCCACTCAAAACCCCAAAGATATCAAAATCATATCATTTCTTTTCTTCTCAATATTCTTTAAATTTTAAGTCATATATTATACAATATATACACAAAGCACTCCTTAAATTTCATTTTCATAATTCAAATTTTCACTCAAAGATCGGGGTCCAACATTTCTCCCCCTCTTAAAAGAATTTCGTCCTCGAAATTCATACTTACGTAAACTCCAAGTAACTCATTCTTGCATAAATTTCTTTCTAAACAAAGATCGTCAAGCACTTTCTTACCAATTTCTTTCCAAAATCATAATCGATTACTTTTTTTTCTTATCTAACTTCCTCAGCATATATATCTCAATCTCTCCACAATTTCTCAATTCTTGAATCTCATACCACTCATATCCAAACCATTTCATCCCAATTCATCAAAAAATTTCACATCTTAATTTCATTTACTAAAATCAAAATCAATCATAATTTTTTTCACTCAAATCAAACCAATCACTTTAATTCTTCAAATAACTCATGACAAGTCATACACATCAATTTCACATTCCTAAAGTCAATTATACTTCTTATCAACATCAAATGATCATTTAGTACATTCTCACAAATTCACTCTTATCATTACAAACTCTTCTCAAATTCTTACTCATACTCATATGCCCAAGTAAGATCCTATTACTAGGCTCTGATACCATAAATGTTGGGACCCGATCCGAAAACCAGATTCCAACCGGAAAATAGAAACGGAGACGAAACGGATCGAACCAAAGCAAACAAATTCGATATCCGGAAACAACGAACAGAGAAACATGATCGAATAGATGAACATAATTGCGTTGGAAACCCTAAGACATTCCAAAATCCGGTATGAAATTGTTTTTTTCTTACTCACGCATAACTTAATCTCATATTCCCATTCCTTCTTTCTTTCTTATTCCTTGTCTTTTCATTCTTAATCACTTTATTTCATTACATACAAAATCATCATATGCTTGGATACTCATACAAATCCTAAATCGCACTCAAATCATAATAAACTTCTTAACATTAATACCAATCTCATAAATCCATCTTTCATACATCTAAATTTTATTTTTCTTCTTTTTCAATTTATTTTCTAACGAAAATTCAAGCATAACTAACTGCATTTATCCTATCCCAAAATTCTGCAAAGCCAAAATACACTTCTAATATCACAAAATCCAGAATCATCGGACTCTCCCGTCCGGAATCCAAACACCAGCAATAAACGCAATCTTAGTTCTAAACACTTCAATCAAATTCCCATATCAATTAACAATATATTTTCCCAAAATCATACACAATTTCATATACAATTTCCAAAAATTTTTAAAATTAAAGATTTTAAATCCGTACATCAACCTCTTCATTCTTTTGCATCAACCCAATATACACAATTACATACAAACTTCATAAATCATATACTTACATGGCAATTTAAGCCATATCTAATTTTAATACCAAAATCTCAATTTACACAAAAAATCCAAATACTACAAAATCGAATCGAATGTCTTGACACTCTTTCATCCGATCTCTGCTTGAAACACGGAGATGGGGATGAAAGGGGGTGATTTCAAGCTCATGGGTAACATATTTATAAACTGAATAATAAGCGAAATCAATTTTCATAAACTTTTTGCCAAAAGGGTTAGTTTTCAAACTTTTCAACTTTCAAATATTTTTCTCAAACCCTTTTCAATTTTCCAAACTTTTCATATCAAATTTCTATAATTTCATGGTTGAAAACCCTTTCTCTCATTTTTCAAAATTTCTCATAAACATGAATGCAATCACATCGGAGAAATTTCACGCACATAAACAAAATCAAAAATCACATAACATAACAAAATGGTTTGGTTTTGGTCTAACAGACGTCTTGCACATTCTCAAGATAAGCGGTCATATGCGGCCAAGTGAATGAGGGGAGTCCAAAATCGAACTCCTAAGCCACACTATGGGCGTAGGAGAAGGCTATCGAGGAGACAGTAATCGACTCTCTGAGAGGGACTGATCAAACCCATACAATTCACATATTCATGCTTAAAACAAGCAGATTGCTCAAGGCACTTTTCAAATTTCACATTTTCTTTAAATTTTCATATCATATAATCATAATGTGTTATAAATGACACCAACATATATCCACATGAATTCATATAACAAATCGAATGCGTTCACTTAAATCACATATTCATCACAATATATGCACTAATTCTTTAAATCATTTAAATCATAAATCAAATAATTTGAAAACCAGAATTTCATAATTCTTGTATTTTCTAAAACTCATTTTAACTCTTCGAAATCATAATTTCAAACATTTACTTCCTTTTTCAAACATTTTTATCAACAATAATTTATCAAAAATCAAATTTTGTTTTCTTAAATTTTCAAAAATTCACATATAGCTTATAAATCAAAATATAAATATACTACCCACCTCATATCCATGCTAACAACTTGCTTTGTGCCTCAATTGCTCCAAAGCCTTCTTCTTTCTTCCACATTAAAATTTCCTAAACCAAATTAATCCAAATTCAACTTCATAAATGTCATAATTCATCAATTTAAACTTAGAAAACACTAATTCCACATAAAATCAAGCTATCTAAATCATGAATTTCCAAAATCCTTCAAAATCCCCAAATTCCAAAATGCACCTAAACCAATCCACTCAAATTCAATATCATATTTAACTTAATTACTCAAATTGAGCTTAGGAAACACCAATTTCATATAAAATCAAGCTATTTCAATCTCTAATTTTGAAAATCCCCAATTTTCAAAATTGGCCTAAACCAATTTACACAAATTCAATACCATAAATCACAATTTCTTCAAAATTGATTTCATATTTCATCAATTCCTACTATTATTGATGATTTTACACCATTAATTCACAAAATCTCCAAATTTCAAATTAAGCCTAAACCTCCAATTTACAATTTTTCAAATTAAACTTCACCTAAAGCATAAACATCAAAATTAACTTAGGATATCTCAAATTCATCACTAATTCAAGCAATCTAAAGCAACAATTTCAAAAACCCCCAAATTTCACTATTCATCATCTTCTTCACTAAGCTTTCTCTCTCTAGAATCTTCCATAACCAAAATTAACTCATTATACTTGACAATCACTAAATTAATCTCATAGCACATAAACCCACATCATTTTTAATTAATCTAAACCAAAATTTCAAGAATAACTCAAAACTTAAAACTTTTCTCTTACCTTTTTCCCTTCAATTTTCGGATTTCTTTGCCTCCAAAGGAAACTTTCAAGCTTTTCTACTCTTTTCCCTTTGAATCAACTCAAAATCCATGCTTAAAGACCCAAAAATTCGAAACTCTATGCCTCCTCTTCTTTCTCCCATCACCGAAAGCTACTCTCCTCCATTCTTTTCTTCTTTTCTTTGTTATTCTTCTAGAATTATCGTGAGTGTTCCATTCCAACGACAATCATCCGCCTTTAAAGGTGCCAAGTCATTTAAAATGGAGGGTAAATGACCATTTTGCCCTCACTTATTGGCCTATTTCCAAGTTTGCCCCTGCACTTTCTTTAAAAATCTGATGCTTTGCATCCTGGTTTCGGGCAACTAAACGAAATAATTTGGAAAAACTTTCGTCTTGAAAATTGTTCCTCTAGATCATACGAATCCAACGCCACTGACCACGTTCAATTCGGATCAGAAACGAAGAAGTTATAGCCAAAATACTATCGGACCTTCACAAAATCCGAGACTAAACTTTAACATAACTTCAGTCCAGAAATTTACAATCTTAGGGATGAAATTAAATTTCGATCCCTTCACAAGAGCTGTAGCCCTATATCTTAACTTTATTTACCCTCAAGAATCACCTCAATCGGAGTTGTAAAGCTCCCAAAAATAGCAAAATACTGAACCATGTTCAGAAAATTATCCAACTTATAACCTATAACCAAATCTCTTACTTTAGTTCAATCAATCTCTTTTCATTTAATCTCCTAAAAATCATAATTCTTCAAGAAAATGAAATTAATCGTCTTAGGAATCCAACGCTTTGAGAATCAAATTAATCGGATGTCAGACGAAGGAATTATAAGCAAAAGATTACGAAAGGGATCGGATTAAAAACAAAGTATCGGAACTTCAAAACCGAACCTTTCCACAATCATATCTCTCGATCTCGAACTCAGAATTTGACAAATTTGGTGTCAATAAAAAGATCAAAGGAAGCTCTACAACTTCCCTGAAGAACTCAAAATCAAATTAGGTCTCGAAAGAGGTCGAAAACTCAATCAAAGATTCTGTCCAAAACAGCTTTTCCTAAACGACTTCCATTTTTTAAATCGCTCATAACTCCTAGCCCCGATATCGACAAATTGCAAACTTTATATCAATGGAAAGATAAAAACATCATCTAAAACTTTCATGAAGATCACGTACTCTAATTCAAACTAAATCCATACGACGAGTGGCCTCGAAGCATAGAAGACACAAATCTATACTTTATAGCATTTTCAAAACAAAGCATATCTTCAGAAAATCATATTTTTCAATCCCGACATCGAAAAATAGCAAACTTTATGTCCACAAAAAGCTCTCGACAGAGGCTATAATGTTCATGTTGATCACTTTCTCGAATTTTGCCTAAATTAAAAAATCAATTTTTTCCTCAAAAAGTCAAACTTCAATCGAACTTTGACTGATTATAACTTACTCTCGATATCGAAAAATATGAAACTTTATGGCTACAGAAAGCTCTTGACATAAACTACAAGTTTTCAGAAGATCATTTTCTCAAATTCTCTCAAAATCAAAAAGTCAACTCTAAAGTCAAACATTTTATCTCCAAAAGTCAAACTTTCTAAATTCTTCAAATTTTCACACTTTTTCTTTTTAATTCTTGCTATTTAACTTCATTTCAATCAACTCATCCACTTTCTTCTCATAATCCATATCAGTCCACTAAAAACCCCAAAGATATCAAAATCAAATCATTTCTTTTCTTCTCAATATTCTTTAAATTTTAAGTCATATATTATACAATATATACACAAAGCACTCCTTAAATTTTATTTTCATAATTCAAATTTTCACTCAAAGATCGTGATCCAACATCCCCACACTTAAGTTTTTGCTTGTCCTCAAGTAAATCATAATCTAAATTATTAACTTTAGAGCATCCATCCTTTATTAATTTTAGCTTGTCCATTCATACCCTTAATCATTATATCATATTAGTCAAATTAACTTACAATTAGGATCAAGTTATCCTAAAATTAACTTCATAAGTCAATATTAATAATAATTAAGTCAATAATCTTATTAAAATCAAAAGCATGAATCTTTACACCTTCACCAAGGTTTCACTCAAGTCACTCAAGTATTTAGAGTGAAAAGTATCAAACTTTAAAATCAATGCACAATAAAACTCTTACCGTATGTTTGCGATATGTGTATAATTGATTATACATTTATTCCATATCACTTAGTGATTATTGCTATGAAATGCTTAAGATATTGACTTTAGTTCATATTTGGTTTTAGGTATAATTCATAAGTGAAATAGCTAAAGCGAGTTGAAAGCACAATCTTTGAGCTGTCTTTGTGAGATTCACGCTCACTTGTCTCCATGGAACAAGAAAAAGAATGAATAGAGCAAGAGGAGACAAGAAAATGTATGAACATCAAGAGTATACATTACAGAAAATCAATCCGTAGGCTAGATAATAAGGGAAGGTAATTACTAGTATTCATAGTCTTCTTAGGATCGACCTGTACTTACCGATATTAGCTACAGCTACATCGTGAACTTATGATTTATTACAATATTGACTATCACGAAATAGTTCAATCACAGCGGAGAGAGATAAATGAAGAAATGAGGGCTTTTAAAAACCTATCGTGAACTTACACGCTATATTAACCTATACATGACTGTGTAAGTACTTGAATAATTACACACCTATGTCCTTTGAATTTTAAGACAGGTGTGTAGTTATTCGGATACTTACACGGTCATGTACACGATTATATAGCTAACCATACATATGATAGTAGATCCTTTAACAAAAGATATGTCGCCAATGAAGTTTAAGGATCATGCTATAAGAATGGGATTGGGTTCCATTTGATAGTTTTCATTGTATGAACAATGCGTTTTTCATGAAAATCTTATAATATTTTCTCATATTTAGGTGCACATTATTGACTTTTGAGAATTTTGGTTATTTTAGACCTAGAATAAATATAGTGTTTATTTATTAAGTAATGTTACCACATTCGGTTGATACAAAATATAGTATATTGTAATATATGGAAGATAATACCCAACGACTAAAGGACCTATCGCCATGATTTGTATATTATATTTAGATTTGATACCAAGTTAAATGTATGGACTAAGTGGGAGAATGTGAGAAACATTTTTATTATGGTTTAATGCCTGTTCTAATGTTATGTATTTAATGGGTATGAATGTCCTGTTATTGTGGAAACTAACAATGTGCCTGATGGGGGCACATTCATATAGGTTTTTCTTGCAGATTTTGGGGTCCTTAAGCTTCTTTTCTCTTTTGTAAATGTGGGCCATCAAATTGGGGAATTGAGAACTTAGAAGAAATCCAAAACGTAGACTCTTCAAGCACAAACAACAATTATTGGAGTTATTTCATTTTTTCTTTCGCATTTAGTTTATATGTTATTCTAGCATATATTGTTGTTGAATATACATGTTAGAATTGACTTACAATGTAATTACAAGGAAATAAATTTTTAGTATAAATATTATCACTTTTAATTAAGATATAATACTTTTAATTTCACTAATTAAAAGTTTAATCTTCCCTAATTCATCATTTAAGTGATTCTTGACATGGTTATAACTATTCTATTATCAATGACATGACCTTGCATGTATCGCTCATCAATTTAGATATTAATTTATTTCACTAATTAAAAGTCTAATTTTCTCTAATTCATCATTTAAGTGATTATTGACAAGGTTATAACCATACTATTATCAATGACATGACCTTGCATATATCTACTCATCTTTACACTTAGAAATTGTCATTTGGACCAAATAAAAGTTTAATGGCACATATCGCTAAAAGTTTTAGCATTTAATTAAATAGAATATAAAATTCTAAACACTTATTGAAGTAATATATTAATAAGGTAAAAGACATCATCTCTTAATTTCACTAATTTCATCAAAGTTCCTTTGCTTTAAATATCTCATAGAAAATCAGTATTTTTTCTAAGAATTGGATAATCAATCCCTCTTTTAAGTTTTGTTGTTCATTTTAACATTTGTATTATATGTTACAAACTCAATTCTAGTGTTGTCTAATTTTTCATTCCTTATTATATAGCTATACTTAATGTTAATTTTATTAGAGTTCTTGTCATATCGGTTTACAAAGGCTCAATGCAAATAGTAAGTATTTTTCATATCTCTCAGTTTGTTAGACTCGATACTAGGGCATAATGAATATTATTAATAATAAATTACTTATAAGTTCATATTTTTATAAATGTATTAATTATAATATTATATAAATAAAAGTTAGTATAAATAATAAATAAGTATTATTACATAATTATAAATTATTATAATATATTAATCATCCTTTTATATATTATATGATTAAATAAATATTTTAATGGGAAAATTAATTTACTATCATGTTAAATTGATTAATATATATTTAATTATTAAAATATGATAAATCAATATTTTAATAGTTAATAATTAGAGTTACATATTAAATTTTTGGGTTAATTACTAAAAAAAACCTAAACTTTTGTCAAAATTTCAATTATAGCCTAAACTTTAAAAAGTAACAATAAAATGCCCAAACTTTCAATTTTTTTCAATTTTGGCCAACATTAATCTCACCGTTATCTTTGCTGACATGGTACTGTCACGTGTCAAGGGACCCTTATTAATCAGACATGTCAGTATAATTAGCTAAAGTGACTTAGAATATTAAAACAATGTCATTTTATGATAAAAATGGGACAACGTCATTTGAACGATAGAAAATATCATATGTTGTTTTCTTCTTCTTCTTCTTCAATTCCATGTTTGTTCTCTGAGTCGAAGTCTGATAACTCCAGATCTTCACGACTGGGAGCGCCTCCCATTCTTCCCTTCTTTTATTCTAGTCTCTACTTTGTAGGACTCCGAAGAAAGTAAGATTTGAGAAATTTCTTGCTTTAATAATTTATTTATTATTTTAAAATTTTCCTTAAGTTTTAACTTTTTTCTTCATCCCTCTTTCTATTTCTCTCATTCTAACTTATACATCTAGTTTAAAGGCCCAGTGATTCTATATTCTGGTACAACTTATATTATGATAATGAAGCCCTTTGTTTCTATACAATACCAAATCTAACATAACCACTATAAAACCGTTCGAAGATAAAAGGTTTCCTAAAATATTAATATTTGAAAATAAAAATGAGATTTTTTTCTTATTTAATTTTTAAATCATCTCACAAAAATCTAGCTGACAATAAAAAAACAACAAATTAATCCAAGTTACAGTCAACTATTCCCTAGTTGACTTCAATTTTTACTAAGAAAGACACAAAGCTCTATGCTTGAATCTTCATGTTTTCCATAAGAAAGAGGATTTATTTCTAAGCAAATAACAAGTTAGAGACAACAAATCAAAAACTAATGAGATAAATAACTCAATCCAAGATACCAGAACAACAAACAAGAAAATAAGAAAATTATTGAGCCTAGCTTCAACTTCATCCAATGAAGAAGAGGTTTTGAATCTTTGTTTGGAGGCTGATCCTCTCTCTAGAGTTTCATTGCTTGCTTCCTGTAGCTATCTTCTTCTTCTTCTTTAGTTCCATGTTCGTGCTTTGAGTTCGAGTTTAATACCTCCAGATCTTCACGACTGTGAGCGCCTCCCATTTTCCCCTTCTCTTATTCTAGTCTCTTTTTTGTAGGACTCTGAAGAAAGTAAGATTTGAGAAGCAAGAAAATATTTGAACGATGAATGCCAAATTTTGATAAAAATGAAATTTGGAGCTCTTTGGGTTATTTTATGTCTTGGTTCTTTTCTTCTTTAAGGTTTGGAGTGAAACGAAGAAACCCTAAAGAAGAACTTTGCAGTGCAAACCATGGAAGTATGCAATTAAAATGGCAGATATGCTTACAGGGCATTTCTCTTGCCTCTGTTGATAATTCAAAAGCCTCTTTACACACAACATAATGAGATTCAATCGATGTGTGCTACTCGCTCGTGAGAATCAATTGAGCTAAGAGTGATTTCATGCAATAGGAGTGTTGGACCAATGGTGGGTGGCAAATTAATTCTACTTATGTTTTGATAATAATAAAATGTATAGAATTGGTTAAGAAATTGTTTCAGGTATTTTGGGATTGATGTTCAATGAAAGAATTGTACAAATCAAGAAGAGCAAGTGTTTAATCAATGAAGAATCAAGATGGGAGTTGTCTTCTAAGTAAATATGGCATAAAACATGAGGATTATAAAGGATTTGGTCGGATGTTACCATTGAAGGCAATACAAGTCGACTTACAAAGCACAAGTCGACTTACAGATGAAGAAATGTCAACACAAGTCGACTTATCATACACAAGTCGACTTATCGAGGACAACAAGTCGACTTACATGTCACAAGTCGACTTATTGGAGAGCGGAGATGAAGTTTTTCGTAAATGGTTGAAACAAGTCGACTTATGAATTCGACAAGTCGACTTATTGATGCACAGATTCAGCTCCAACGGTCAAATTAGCTAAAAATGGAATAGAGGATATCAAGAAACGGCTATCACAAATTAAGCAACGGCTAGAAGAGCTCCAACAGCTATATTTCTTCAAGTATAAATAGAGGATGATGGAAGAAGAGTTTAAGCGAAGTTCCTCAAGCCTACATACTCTTATCTTGCTCCAAATTGCTCATCATTGTTCTTACTTTGTTTACATTTGTATTGAGCACTTGTTTTTAGATCTTTATCCTATTTCTTTTACAAATTGAGTGACTAGTGGTAGGTCACGTGTGAGCTAGCTTGAGCCGAAAATCAAGTGTTGTTGGTAGGATTTGTGCCGGAAGACAAATCATCTGTAAAGGTTGCTTGAGCCGGAAATCAAGCGGTATTGGTAAGATTTGTGCCGGAAGACAAATCAAATTGTAAGGTAGCTTAAGCCGGAAATCAAGCGATACTGTAAAAAGTTCACACTCAACTACAAAGTGTGCAATAAAGTGGTTGGCAAAATCCTAAGTGGGAGCTTAGGTAGAGGACGTAGGTCTTAGCACCGAACCTCTATAAAAACGAGTGTTTGATCTTCTTCCCTACTCTTTTCAATTAAGTTTATCTAAATTGTTTTTGTGTGTTTTAACTTCTGATTTTCTTGTAGAGATTTTCAAAGAATTTTAAGATCTATTCAACCCCCCTTCTAGATCACTTACAATTGGTATCAGAGCAGAAGTATCTAGGGATGGCACACAATAAACTAGCGGAAGAAGGTAACACAAATTATCGCCCTCCTTTATTTAATGGTACTAATTATTCTTCGTGAAAAAATCCTATAAAGTACCACATCATAAGCGAAGGAGTGGAATATTGGAAGATAATTATCTTCGGTCCACAACCACCGTTAAAAGAAAATGGTGAGTTAAAAACGGAGCTGGAATACGATGATAATGACTGGAGACAAGCCTACATCAACGTTAAAGCGATGAAGCTAATCTATTGCGCTCTCACAGTCAAGGAAAGAAACCGAGTTAACTCGTGTACCAGCGCCAAGGAAATGTGGGAGAGACTTCGAGTTACTCATGAAGGGACAAATCAAGTCCGGGAGACAAAAATCAACATACTTCTCCACGACTACGAGATGTTCGTCATAAGGGAAGGTGAGTCAATTTCTACAATGCTTGACCGTTTTGCAGAAATCATAAATGAATTAGGCAACCTTGGGAAGCATATGACGGATAGCGAGAAGGTGAAGAAGATTCTTCGTTCACTGCCGAAGGAATGGGATTCTCAAGTCACCGCAATTATGGAGTCAAAGGATCTCAACCATCTGGAATTTAACGCTTTGGTGGGATCACTCATCAACTATGAGATTATTCTCAAATCGAGAGGAGGAAGAGGTAAGCCACAAAAGTCGATTGCTTTAAAAGCTAACGTTTCTTCTTTTGATAAGAGTGATGAAGAAATAGATGAAGAAGAAGATGATGAAGAAGTAGCGATGTATGCTCGAAATCTGAGAAAGTTCAAAGGACTTCTCAAAAACAGAAGAAAAGAATTACGTGGTGGAGAAATTGAGGAAAGGAAAAGGTACACCACGGAAAAGAGAAATAAAGGCTATGAAGAAAAAAAGAACAATGAAGAATGCTGGAAGTGCAGAAAAAGAGGTCACAACGCTAGAGAATGCAAAAGCTCTTCGTCTATTCAGAAAAATGACAGGTACGACAAAGGAAAGAAGAAAACAAGTCTAGTAGCAACTTGGAGTGATGACGAGGAAGCTTACCAAAGCAATGATGAGAATAAACTAGCTCTCATGGCGAGTAGCTCCTTGACTAGTGATGATGAAAATGAGGTAAATTATAATTACCAAGATCTAAGAGATTCCTTTGATGCTTTACAAGCTGATTTTGAAGAAGCTATTGAGATTAACAAAAAATTAAGAAAGAAAATACGAGAATTGATTGCTGAAAATAGTGCCTTACATGAAACAATTGGTGATTTAGATAGTCCAAAGGAGGATCATTCTGCATGTCTTATTGAAAAAGAAAAACTTGTTTGTAAACTTGATAGACTCAGAAAAGAATTTTCGTATGTAGTTGGAAAATTTGCAAATGGAAATGAACAGTTTGAAAAATTGTTATCACTACAAAGATATTCCATTTCTAAGCATGGATTAGGTTATGACCCTTTTGATAGAGATTGCTCTCTAATTTCAAAATTTACTAAGGATGAAAAAATCGCTCAATGTGCTATATGCTTGAAAGATGGTCATATAGAAATTGCATGCAAAAGCACTAGGAGATGTGTTAAGGTTAAGAAAGTTTGGGTGTTAAAAGGCTCAATACCACCTAATGTGGTTTATATGTCTAACCAAAATGGACCCAAGATGGCTTGGGTACCAATGAGAAGAAAGGATGTTTCAGTTGTAGGTACAAGCAAGGAATGAAAATCCACCAAGCACATGGTACACTGATAGTGGAAGTTCAAGGCATATGAGTGGAGACAACAACAAAATCGACTAATGGGTGTCTAAGTCGACCAATTGGTGACAAGTCCGTAAACAAATTGACTTATGTCTACACGGATTCTTATGTTGTTTCAAGTGTGTGGTACTTCTTATGACTGTTATGTAATGACTATTGCCTTTATTTGTGTTTGCTGTTTTGTTTGTTTATGGACTGCATTGTGACTATTTTTCAATTTTCATATTGGTTTTTAATTATGACAAAAAATGGGAGTAATATTGGAAATTGATAATTGGTATCCTTTAGTCTCTGTCATTTGATTGAGGGGGAGTGTGTTTGATTTGAGACTATTTGTGGTTGATGACTTGTTTTTCTATTTAATTTGATTGCGATATTTCATATTTGTTGGTTTGTATTAGTTGTTTTGATTATGACAAAAAGGGGGAGAAAAATAAGAAATTGATATTCTTTAGTCACTGATTAAGGGGAGTTTGTTTTACAAAGTTATTAAATTCAATGATTTATATGATTGAGGGGGAGACTTCTAACCAAAATGACAAGGTATAAAAACCTTGATCAATGTTCTTTGTTTTCATTTTTTAAACAATTTCTAAGTATTTTGTCATTATCAAAAAGGGGGAGATTGTTGGACCAATGGTGGGTGGCAAATTAATTCCACTTATGTTTTGATAATAATAAAATGTATAGAATTGGTTAAGAAATTGTTTCAGGTATTTTGGGATTGATGTTCAATGAAAGAATTGTACAAATCAAGAAGAGCAAGTGTTTAATCAATGAAGAATCAAGATGGGAGTTGTCTTTTAAGTAAATATGGCATAAAACATGAGGATTATAAAGGATTTGGTCGGATGTTACCATTGAAGGCAATACAAGTCGACTTACAAAGCACAAGTCGACTTACAGATGAAGAAATGTCAACACAAGTCGACTTATCATACACAAGTCGACTTATCGAGGACAACAAGTCGACTTACATGTCACAAGTCGACTTATTGGAGAGCGGAGATGAAGTTTTTCGTAAATGGTTGAAACAAGTCGACTTATGAATTCGACAAGTCGACTTATTGATGCACAGATTCAGCTCCAACGGTCATATTAGCTAAAAATGGAATGAAGGATATCAAGAAACGGCTATCACAAATTAAGCAACGGCTAGAAGAGCTCCAACAGCTATATTTCTTCAAGTATAAATAGAGGATGATGGAAGAAGAGTTTAAGCGAAGTTCCTCAAGCCTACATACTCTTATCTTGCTCCAAATTGCTCATCATTGTTCTTACTTTGTTTACATTTGTATTGAGCACTTGTTTTTAGATCTTTATCCTATTTCTTTTACAAATTGAGTGACTAGTGGTAGGTCACGTGTGAGCTAGCTTGAGCCGAAAATCAAGTGTTGTTGGTAGGATTTGTGCCGGAAGACAAATCATCTGTAAAGGTTGCTTGAGCTGGAAATCAGCAAGATTGGTAAGATTTGTGCTTGGAAGACAAATCAAATTGTAAGGTAGCTGAGCGAAAATCAAGCGACATCTTGTAAAAGTTCACACTCAACTACAAAGTGTGCAATAAAGTGGTTGGCAAAATCCTAAGTGGGAGCTTAGGTAGAGGACGTAGGTCTTAGCACCGAACCTCTATAAAAACGAGTGTTTGATCTTCTTCCCTACTCTTTTCAATTAAGTTTATCTAAATTGTTTTTGTGTGTTTTAACTTCTGATTTTCTTGTAGAGATTTTCAAAGAATTTTAAGATCTATTCAACCCCCCCTTCTAGATCGCTTACAAGGAGGATGAAGGATCGACGAATGATATTTTCTCTTATTGAAACAACATAGTCTCAGTGTTATAAATGAAACAACATCGTTTTAATAGTCAGACTTACTTCAACTAATTACGCAGGCATGTCTGATTAATAAGGGTCCTTTGACATGTAGTAGTGCCATGTCAGCAAAGATAATTGTGAGACTAACGTCGAGCTAGAGTCGAAAATTTTGTAAGTTTAGGCATTTTGTAGTTATCTTTTAAAGTTAAAGCTATAATTAAAAAATTGACGAAAGTTTGAGCTTTTCTTAGTAATTAACCCTAAAGTTTTTGTTATACTTTTTATAAGAAATAATTTTTATTTATAACTTTTGGTATAAGTAATGAGATACAAAATGGTAAATCAATAAAATAATAATATATTTTATATTTTATTTATTAATAGAAATTTAAATTATATAATTATTAATAAAATTTAAATTCAAATTTTGACGACATATTTATTAATGTATTATAATAATTAAATGTTAATAAAAGACTTGACTATTATCACATTAAACTAACAAATATGTTAATTAATTAAATGTAATATTTTCAATAAAATAAATTGAACACTTTTATAGTTTATTATAATTAATGATATATAAATTTTAAATTAATAAATTAATATGTTTGTTACATATCACCTATGTGATTTACTAATTTCTAACCACCCTTATCGGTAGCTTCACATATAGAGTCATGTTGTATCTTTAAATTACCAATTCATCAAAGTTAATGGCAAAATTAACAATAAAATTAATTTTGAAATTTTTTATAAAACATAAGGATTTTCTATAAATTTTAAAATACAAAAGATAGTGATAAAATTTATGAAAGTACATGATAGATTATTGTCTCTCAACCTATAAAAAATATAGCAAGGTGAAATATTTCTTTTTAAACATGTATATAATTGTGAATTCAAGGTTGCTGCATAATTAGATTTTTTAAAATGCTATAATATGTTTATTCAATAAATTGATATGTGAAACCTTAACTTTATATATCTTCAATATTTTATTTTATATCTTTAATTGAAATTTACAAACCAATTTATGCCAAGTTGCTCTCATTTATTTAAATAATTTGTTTTAAATAAAATTATTTCTTAATAAAATATTGTATCATAGTAAAAATTAACTTATAAATAGATGAAATTTTTACACTTTATATCTTTTGAGTGTTTAACTTTATGCAGTATATGTGGTAATTTTTAATAAATCAAGGTTAACAAACACTTATAAGTACACATCATCAATTATGCAATTGTGGACTCGTCATCACTTCCTTTAAAATTAACTAAGAGAGGCCAATTAGATACCTAATTAGTGAAATATTGATGTAGCGAGTCGTAACACTACTTAAAATAACTAAACCTACAACTATAATAGTAGTGAGACTGTCAATCCTATAAAGAGTATTTGGTTAGCTTTTCTTATGAAAGAAATCGATGTTTAGGTTATGGGGGGTTTTGGTTTAGGTTAAAATAAAATAAAATGAAACTAAAATAATAAAGAAAATTAAAGAAAACATTCAAAAATGATGAAAAGTGATGAATGCATTAGGGACTCAACCATTAGTTCAATCTCAGCCTACACACAATCAAACATACTTTATTGAATTGTTATTTTCATATCTCTCCCAGCAACTTTTAATCATAGGTTAACGATAAGATTTATTAACCTCGATTTTCCCTTAGGTAGTATTTAATTAAGAGACACTAATTAATTAAACCTAGCTATCGAATAACCTAGGATACGATCTCTAGATTTAATTAGACAACTGCAATACGAATTAGGAAAACAGATTAATCAAGGCAGCAACCACATAAGCTCGGGTCATTTTGTTGGACTCCATTTTTTAAGTGGAATTTAGAAATAAGAAATGAAATTAATTGAGTATTTTTGTATATGAACTTTGTTAGAGATGTATTGCACAATGAGAAAAAGAATTGATAGTGTTGATGAATTTAAAAATTGAGTGGATTAGAAAGGGTTATAAAAGTTTAAGTGAATGAGTTGTTTAAAAGGGAAGTTTAAAAATCAAGAAATGAAAAGAAAAGGGTGAAAATTTGAAGAAATAAGAAAGTTGACTTTTGGAGATAACAAGTTTAACTTGAGAGTTGACTTTTTGATTTAGGTACAATTTGAGAAAATGATCTACATGAAACTTGTAGATTATGTTGAGAGCTTTCTGTTGCCATAAAGTTTGCAATTTTTCGATATCGGAAGTGAAAGTTATGGTCAGTCAAAGTTAAGGTTATTCTACTTTGACTTTTAAAAATGTTTTTAAGTGTAGTTTTGTGCATTCTGTGTTTTGAGAGAATTTCTGACCTAGTTACAGGTTGATTTAGCCTTTAAGTTCTTCATAAAAGTTGAAGATTTTGAAATGATCTTTAGTTTGATATAAAGTATGCAATTTTTAGAACAAGGAATAATAACTTATGATTTTTACAAGTTTCTGTTATGGTTTTAGCATGATTATTAGAGGAAAGAACTTTTGATGGGAAACTTGATTGCCTTAGAGGTCAAATTGACTTTTATGTCCTTCATGAAAGTTGTAGGTGACTTTCTGATATTTGCAGTGATATAAAATATGACATGTTTGGACTTTGGAGTTGAAAGATAGAAATTTTCAAAATTGCGTTATTGTTTAGAGATTTATTATTTGGGCAGAATCTTTGATTAGAAATTTGATCACTTTAGAGATGAAATTAGTTTTTGAGTTCTACATGGAAGTTGTAGAGCTTCCCTTAAGCTTTCTATTGATACCAAATTTGTCAAATTTGAAATTCAGAATCAATAGTTACGATTTTTGAAAAATTCGGATATATATATATATATAATTATATATATATATTTTGAAAAAAAAGATTTGAGCTCTCCATGAGGACGTATCGCCTCATGAGGAGGGTATTTGTATGTAAATTTTTTTATTAATTTTTATTTTTTAATTTTTTAATTATTATTTTCATATTATAGGAAATATGACCCTCTTCCGATCTTTTACTTATAACTTTTCTGTCCGACATCCGATTGACTTGGTTTTCGAAGCGTTGGATTTCTAAGACAATGAATTAAATTTTAATGGGAAATTTGTTAATTTTTTAGATTAAATTGAGGTTGATTAAATTAATCAAATGAGACAAAAAATGTTCTGAACATAGTTCAGTATTTTCAGAAATTCGGGATCTGTGGTGATCCGATTGAAGTGATTCTTGAGGAAAAATAAAATTAATACATGGGGCTACAAGTCATATGAAGAAAGTGAATTTCAATTTTAGCCCCTAAGACTTTCAATTTCTGAATTGAAGTTCGAATTCGTGTGCAGTCTTGGATTAGGAACATCTGAACGTATTTTAGCCATAACTTTTGATCTAGAAATCCAAATGAGGTGATTCTTGATTTGGATTAAACTAGAGAAATAGGGTTACAATTGTTATCAAGTTTCAATTTTGTCTTTAAGGACATCAATTTTTGAATGGAAATAATCATACTGAAAAATGATTTAGCATAAGACATATCTGAAATGTTTTGAGCATAACTTTTGATGTAGTGCTCTAAATTGGATGATTTTTACGACATTATGAAACTAAGATAATGAGGAACAATTCTCTAGAAGAAAGTTTTGACAAATTCCTTCAAATTAATAGTGCGAAACATATCCGAAAGTAAGCATGAACTAAAGTAAAGTGCAGGGGCATTTTTGGAAGTTTACATAAGGATTTAAGTTTAAAGGCATACATGGAAGGTCATTTTGGTCCTTTGTCATTCATTAATGACATGGCACAAGTGAGGGTCGTTTATAAGAGGAGACCCACGACTTTGAGAAGAAGAAAAGAATAAAAAGAAGAAGAGAAGAGAGGAGAAGCATTCGGCCATGGAGAAAAGAGAGAAGAAGAAAGAGAAGGTAGGGATTTCGAATTTTTAAGGGTCCTAGTATGATTTTTGCATGGATTCAAAAGGGAAAAGATGGAATAAGGTGATAGCCCTCTTAAGGGACAAGAAAAATCCAAATTTGGAGAGGAAAAGAGGTAAGAGAAAATCTTTAATCTTTGAGTTTTTAGTAAATTTTTGGTTTAGAATCATGGAAAATAGTATGGGCATGTGATTTATGAAGTCAATTTTGATGTTTATGCCTTAGGTTATGTTTAATTTTAGATGAAAATTAATTAGGGTTTATGCCTAATTTTGTGATTGGAGTTTTTGGAAATTATTAGCTTAAAATCATGGAAAATATGATGGATTGGTGAAATATGATACCAATTTTGAAGATTTTGTGATTTATGATATTGAATTTGGGTGAATTGGTTTAGTTCAATTTTAGAATTTGGAGATTTTGGAAATTCATGATTTAGATAGCTTAATTTTATGTGAAATTAGTGTTTTCTAAGTTTAATTTGAGGATTATGTCATTTATGAAGTTGAATTTGGGTTAATTTGATTTAGGGAATTTTCAATTGGAAGAAAGAAAGAAACAAAGGTCAAATTGAAGCTAGGGACGAGCTTCTAGCAATGATTCGAGGTGGGTAGTATATTTATTTATTGAATTTTAAGCTAAGCATGCGTTTTTGAAATTTTAAGAAGCAAATTTTTTATAAATTAATGTTTATATAAATGTTTGAAAATTATGATTTTGAAGGATTAAATTCCTTATTTTAGAAATGATTTGTAGAAAATGCAAGGTTTATGAAATTCATGGTTTTCAAATTATATGAATAATTTGAAAAAAATATGCTTTGTGAATTTTGAATAAGTTTGAATTATGATTTAAAGAAATTGTTGCATACATTGTTCTGAATTTGATTGATATGTGATTAAATTGATGATGTGAATTGCATTAGATTTATTATATGAATTCATGTGGATATGTTAATGTGTCATTTATGACACGATGTGATATCAAAATGTGAAAATCAAGATTTTCGAAAAGTGCCTTCGGGCAATTCGAATTTTCTTTTTCGATTATGTGTTATGTGGGTTTGGTCAGGTCCCATAAGTGGGACGAGTGCGCACTTGTCTATTTTTATAGCCTTCTCCCGGTTGCCCGTTAGTGGCACTGGAGTTCCGATCTCGGACTCCCATAAGTCACGGCTACACCGGACCGCTATGCAGGAAGGTGTAGTACGTTCCGTTCACGGCTGCACAGGACCGCTATGCGGGAATGTACAGTACGTTCTATTTTAGACCGAACCAATCCATTTAATGTGTTATGTGTTTTGTTTTGTTTATAAGTGTGATGTATTGCATGATTTGAACGATGTTTAAGAAATATGAAAGAAATGAAGATTTACACGATTTTGATTTTGTTCATGAAAAGCGAAAAATGTGAGAAATTATGAGAAATAAGCTCTTTGTGGATTTTTAGCAGTGATATTATTGAAATTATTTTAGCAATGTTTTAAAAAGATTGAGAAATAAGAAATTTGAAAAATTTTCTACTAAGGAACTTTTGAAAGAAATGGCAAAAAGATTTGCAATTGTTTTCGCTTATCATTCAATTTATAAATATATTATCCACGAGCAATAAGCTCACCCCCCCCTCATTCCCATCCACAGGTGATGAGAAGAAGATCGGGTGAAAGAAAATGAAGGTTTCCATTTGTATGTGTTCATATGTTATATGTGTTTAGCTAAGTGATTGCTGAGACATTTCGATTTGTTGTGTATTGTGTATTTTGGATTAGGGTTTTGGGTATTGTAAATGGCTTGCAATGCCATTAAAGTGTGTTGTGTATTCATTTTGAGAATGTATTATGAATTCTGGACATATGTATTGGATTAAGTTATGGATAGGATTGCGTTTGTTTATGCTGAGATCCCGGACGGAGGCTCCGGTGGATATTGATGATTGTGTGATTGTTTGGGAATTTTAGAAGTGTTTGTTTACCATTTGCAGGTTTTGGGTTTTTTACAAATGTAGCCGTTATGCTGCCGAATTTTGGGATTTATATGAATGTATAAGAAAATGTTTAAGAATTGAGATTTGCATGAGGAATAGTTTCCTAGAAAGGGAAAACTATATGGTTTTGATTAGTATGAGATTTGATTAAAGATGAATAAGATGAGAAAAGGATTGAAAAACAAGAAAAGAAAAAGAAAAAGAAAGAAAGAAAAAAAATTATACCGATTTAGGAATGTCTTAAGGTTTCCAACGCGATCGTTTTTCTAAGATTCATGCTTCGGATGTCGGAAATTCGTCTTTGATTCGCTTTCGTTTGCTTTGATCTGTTTGTTTATTCGCTTTCTGATTTCGTTTCCGTATTTTGTGCTTCGCTTTCTGTTTCCGCTTCGTATTCGTATCCGTTTGATTCATATTCGTTTGATTGTTTTGTTTTCCGCGATTCGGATTTAATTTGATTCCATTTTGCTTTCGATTTATGCTTCGCTTTAATTTCCGATATTTGATTTACTTTCGATCTTTTGTATTCGCTCTCGTTCTCCGAATTCGATTCGCTTCTGAGAAAATTCTGTTTCGGATTCCTTCGATTTTTTGATTCGTTTTCCGGTTGGGATCCGGTCTCCGGATTGGGTCCCAACACATTTAACCTAGGTTATGTTATCCTTAATGATTCAACACCAATCAGAAACACAACAATTACATATTGTATCCCAAATGATCCAAAACCATTAGTTGCTATAGATGAATCTTAACATATTAAGTACCGATTATATTGAAGATTCTAGCAATATCCAAACACAACAATTACAGATTGTGTTCAAGGTTCTAATAATGGGTCATACATAAACAATCTAACAATAACAGGAATAAAGATTATTCATACATGAAAACTCAAATCTATAAGCATAGGATAACATAATCAATCCCTAAAGAAAGAAAGAAAAACAAAAACAATGAAAGAAATGTTTAACCAGCTTCTTCATCATTTATATCACCTCCAAACCACGCGTTGGGAAGTCTAGCTCTCCATCTTCTCCATAGGTCTCCAACATTATGGAGCTTTGCCCCTTCTTTGCCTCCCGAAATCCCTCTATCGATTCTTCAAATTTTTCATTCTTTGTGACGTCACACATTATTTCATTTTATACCAAAAAAGTAGGGTTAAAATGGGTGAGTTGGCATTTTTCTCATAGCCATACATAACTTCTCATGGCTCTAAGTGTGTCTCGCGGTCATGAGATACCATGCACAGGCTTGAGTTATGCCTCATGCCCATGTAATCCACTTATGGTCATGAGCCATTTCTTCATCCCTCCTTTTGATGTTTTCAATACACATCTCATCTTTCTTAGCATTTTTTTGTCTTCTGTTTCTTTTAATCTTCTTCTTCTTGCTCCATGAAGATAAGTGAATATGAATCTTCAGAAATCGACTCAAATATAGTGCTTATGACTCACTTTAGCTCTTTCGCTTCTGAATTGTACCTAAAACTATATAAGAACTAAAGTGAGTGCCTTAAGCATTTCATATCTTAAACACTAAGTGTTATGGAATATATGCATAATCAATTAATCATATGTCAAATATGAAATATGGACACTCGAGAAAATAAATTGTTAAAATTTAATCAATTGTATAATAATTCTATCTAAGTAAAATTATATGCTAATCAAACATAATAAAGTATAAAAACATTGGCACAATAAAAATAAATTATAAAACATTTGTAAAACAAAAAATTATGAAACATTAGCAAAACATATGTATGTAAGAAAAGTTCATTTAAAGATAAAGTTTAAAAAACTTGCTTTAAAGGAAACGTTTCCTAAACATTGTGCTAAAATGTTATACTTCCTTACTTATGGTTTTAGATTGCTATATAATACTATGAGAAAATTATCTAACATATAGATAAACAATATGATTTTTAAGTTGCATGCATCATTAATCAAGTCATATACTTGTATTTTATTATATTTCAATGGTTAAAGGAGTTCTTGAAGAAACTTTTTCCTTATCAAAGAAACTTATTTCCTTCTTACAAAATTATCTCTTTGAGTATTTGTTTTTCAAAAGATTATCATCATCCTTATCAGTTGATCATATTTATTATTTACATATAATTTCATTGACCATATTATAACACTAATGATAATGAAAGATCACAATTGTTAAACTCATCAATTGTGTTTTTTATTATCATCTCTCACTCACACATGATGAGCTTAATTAACAAGATTTCCACATGTTTTCATACTTGCCTAATAACCCTTATGACTAGCATACAACTAGAGCTTATATTCATATATCTATTAGGAATATATGATATCTATATTTATGAATCAATCCTTTAGTAGATTTTGTATGCTATACCCTAGGTCATATCTCACATTTAATCTTTTTTATCTCATTTATGTCATCAAGTTGTAAATGTATTCAATTCTTTTACTTAGGGTCAAACGTTTGAATACCAAATTTTCTTATGCGAGTTAACAATCGAAAAATGACCTTCCTTTGTTCTCAATTCTCTTAAATTGAATTTAATTTGCTTTCCTAGAATTTTTTTTATAGGATCCTATCAAATATAATCTTCTAATAACATTCTAAAGTACCAAACCTTAAATTTAATTCTTAAGAATTAAACGAGAGTCCTAAGGGTATATTAAAAGGTTTACTTAACCTTTAGGGTCTCATATAATGTAAGTTGAGATCTTTTGACTTACATTAACCCCTTTTATGGTCACTTTTTACACATATGGTAAAAGTAATGTGTTATAGTATTAACTCCTATTAATTTGGAACATATATCTTTTATAGATACAATATCGTTGGTTCATACATACTTAATGAATATCCTGAGTTCACTTGCTACTCTTAACTTTATCTTTCAAAAATCTCATCTAACATCTTATGATAGATATATTGACCATACGATCACTCCAAACTAATTTCCTTTTGACTTATCATTTAATTCACCATAAGTTTCTTACTTTAGCTTTCTATTATCACCTTGATAGCAAACTTAAAACATGCCTCTTCTCTAATTATCATAAACACTAAAGTCAATTGCCTATGTGAGAAGGTCAATCTTTTATCTGTCTAATATACTCTTTGATTTATACAAAAAAATATGTCATAACAAATAAAAATATTTTGTAATCAAGTACTACGTAATGTTTATTACTTAATAAATAATGTTAACTCATATTTATATCGAATGAACATATATGGACACATCAAATGAACTTATACGGATGTTAATCAAATACAATCCTAATGACTTCATATGTGTAATTTATATATCTCAAGAAATTGGTTTTTTCGTTGGGTCATTGGGTCTACCACCATATCTCGTGTAGATATATAATTTATGTTCACTTTTCCTTATGCAACTATATCTTTCATGTAATTGTACTTACTATCTCTATCATTGATTTACAATGAAATTTAGGGTCCTTTGTATAAGTGATATTTGCTTGACAATTATAGTTGCTTATTACTGGATTAATCTTACAGTGAATGACCCATAATCTAACCAAAAATTGTTTAAGCCACATGAATTCTTGTACTATTGCTAAAAATTTTATAAATTTAGCTTTATAAATAAAGCAACACCTAATTATTTTAAACTTTTCCATGATATAGCATCGTTGTTAAATAGGAAAACATATCCAGAGGTTAATTTTCTCTCATCTGAATCTTCTCCCCAATCTGCATTTGTACATCATTGTATACCTATGTCGTTGTCTTGATAACATAATGCATAATCAATAGTACCTTTTAGATACCTCAATATTCTCTTTACTGCTTTCCAATTTGCTTGTTTAGGATTTGACTGATATCTGCTTACCATTTCAATAGTAAAACAAATATATGGCCCTGTACAAATCGTAGCATATATAAGAATTCCAACTACAATATAATAGGGAATTTTCTTCATTTATTCTTTTTCTTGTGCCATAGATGGGTAAAACTTCTTATTTTTCACCTTTATCAGTCGAAATATCTATTGGTTTACAATCTTGCATACAAAATCATTTTAAAAACTTTTGAATATAAGTCACTTGAAAAAGTGACAATAATCTTTTTAAACAATCTCTTAAAAACTTAACTTCAAGAATATATGTAGCTTCACTCATATCTTTGATCTCAAACTCAAATCTTTGATTTACTTGACAAACCATAGCCATTACAAGCAATCAAAATGTCATCCACATATAAAGGTAAATTTACAAATCTATCTTTGGTTCTCTTAATATATACACAATAAACTTCATCAAGTGTATGAAAATCATATGAAAGTATTACGTTATAAAAATATATATACCATTGTCTTGAAGACTGCTTCAATCTATATATTGATTTTAATAACTGACATACTTCATGTTCTTGGCCTGTCTCAATGAAACCTATAAGTTGTTCTATGTAGATTTCCTCTTTTAGTTCTCCATTTAGAAAAGTAGTCTTTACATCCACTTGATGTAATTCAAGATCCAAATTAGATACTATAATCAATATTAGATGAATTGAAGTAAACCTAAGGAAAAATGATAAACACAATAGAAGGGAATCGATTATGTCCTTTGTATAAGTGATATTTGCTTGACAATTATAGTTGCTTATTACTGGATTAATCTCACAGTGAATGACCCATAATCTAACCAAAATTTGTTTAAGCCACATGAATTCTTGTACTATTGCTAAAAATTTTATAAATTTAGCTTTATGAATAAAGCAACACCTAATTATTTTAAACTTTTCCATGATATAGCATCGTTGTTAAATAGGAAAACATATCCAGAGGTTAATTTTCTCTCATCTGAATCTTCTCCCCAATCTGCATTTGTACATCATTGTATACCTATGTCGTTGCCTTGATAACATAATGCATAATCAATAGTACCTTTTAGATACCTCAATATTCTCTTTACTGCTTTCCAATTTGCTTGTTTAGGATTTGACTGATATCTGCTTACCATTTCAATAGTAAAACAAATATATGGCCCTGTACAAATCGTGGCATATATAAGAATTCCAACTACAATAGAATAGGGAATTTTCTTCATTTTTTCTTTTTCTTGTGCCATAGATGGGTAAAACTTCTTATTTTTCACCTTTATCAGTTGAAATATATATTGGTTTACAATCTTGCATACAAAATCATTCTAAAAACGGTTGAATATAGGTCACTTGAGAAAGTGACAATAATCTTTTTAAACAATCTCTTAAAAACTTAACTCCAAGAATATATGTAGCTTCACTCATATCTTTGATCTCAAACTCAAATCTTTGATTTACTTAACAAACCATAGCCATTACAAGCAATCAAAATGTCATCCACATATAAAGGTAAATTTACAAATCTATCTTTGGTTCTCTTAATATATACATAATAAACGTCATCAAGCGTATGAAAATCATATGAAAGTATTACGTTATAAATATATATATACCATTGTCTTGAAGACTACTTCAGTCTACATATTGATTTTAATAACCGACATACTTCATGTTCTTGGCCTATCTCAATGAAACCTATAAGTTGTTCTATGTAGATTTCCTCTTCTAGTTCTCCATTTAGAAAAGTAGTCTTTACATCCACTTGATGTAATTCAAGATCCAAATTAGATACTATAGCCAATATTAGATGAATTAAAGCAAACCTTACTGTAAGTGAAAATGTTTCATCATAATCGATTCCCGTCTATTGTGTATATCATTTTTCTATAGGGCAGGCTTTTTATCTTTCAATACTACCATTATTGTTTCATTTTATTTTGAGGACCCATTTGATCTAATACTTTTGCACCCATTAGGGAGATCAACCAAGTGTCGAACTTGATTTGAGCTTAAAAAAGTCATTTCTTCATTCATAACTTTCATCCACTCTTCTTTAGTAGGACCATTAAGTACCTTATATACATTTCTTAGCTCATCATCTTCTTGTGGGATAATCATGTGAATTTGATCTTCTATTTCAAAATAATGTGTGGGAATCATGCCATGATTACTTTGGTGTAAAAGTGGTTCATGAGAAAAAAAATTTCGACATCTTGATTACTCACACTCGGATCAAATATGATAGGTAAACTTTCAGTGGATTCTAATATTAACTATTCTTAAGTTAGTTCTTTAAGTTCTAGACTACTGCCACTTAGATAAAGTCCCTCTTTATGATTCTCAATTATAAATTTTTCTATGTAATTTCTCACCCTTTTTTAGTTCAACAAAAATATTCTATAAAGTAGTAGTCATAATAGAAATACAAAGTTTATATAGAAAGAAATAGTATAGTTGCACATTATTATCATGCCATAGATGTATACTTTGCAAATTATCGATTTTCAATTATCCACTAAATCAAAAGAGCTAGTATGTTTACAATCATCATTCATATGACAAATGAATGTATATTATTATACTCAAGAAGGATTGTTAAGTAACATTCATATAATATATGTAGTGAGAATTTGAAGAGTATCAAACTTGACATACGTAAATAAACATAATTCACGTAATATGATAATTATTTTATTTAAATTAGAAACACATTTATAATTGTTATGGAACGAATCAAATTAAATTATGGATTAAAACTTATTTCCAATTATATATATTATTTAAATTAATTAAATTTAATTCAGTTAGAAACTTATTTCTAATATATTATTAAAACTCATCGTTTTTAAAATTTAATTAGAAACTTGTATATATATATATATATTGAATGAATCAAATTGAGTAATTTTTATTAATTAGAAATTTATTTCTAATTTTCTTCAACTTATGAACTTAATTTTTTATATATTAAATTAGAATTTGGTTTAGAAACTTATTCTTAAATATTATTAAATTTATTCATATTTTCAATAGATGTAAATTTAGAAACTCATTTGTAAATAAATAAAGTTGTCATTTGATCTACAAGCATTAACTTGTATTCTTACCCATTAAATCATTTAAGTCTATATTATTTTAACCTACCTATCTTGTTTTTTTTTTTTCGCAGCCCAAAAGCATTAAAATGCTTGGACTAGATATTGTCATAATTGACTTGTTTAAATGGGTCCAAAGCAAGCCTAACTCATAGACTAAATAAGAAAACCTAACTTGAACTAGTTTTATTTTTTAGCGTCTCCATGTCTCCAAAAACTCCATCAATCAATCGAAGAAGTAGCCACCAAGGAAGAACCATCTCAGCAGGAATCTTACTGGATTAACATTGCATGCCTCTGTGTAATCGACAGAAGTAGTCGCATCCTACAGAAGCAAACACAACAACGAAGATTTTGTTCTCATCCGATGGTGGTAATTAATGGAGTCTCAGAGAGTGGATAGGATGCACCTCCCTGTCGATGGGGACTTCTAGACCCCCATTTTTTGTTACTTTTGATTAGGCTTCATACATTTGAGTGTTGGGTTTGTTTGGGAACAAAATCACTACGAACATATTTAAAATATTCTGAAATCTAATTAAGTTTCTGTTGTCTTATTAGATTCCATTTTCACCAACTATGCTATTATGTTATGTTTCAATATTTGCACAAAGTATGTGAACAAAATGTGAAGGTTTTTCCTTTTTGGTCAATGTGAAGATTTTAATGGTGCTCTTGTTTTGTTTTCTGATGCTCTACATTATTTGTTGTTTGTTTATTTTGTGCATGTTTTTTCCATTTCTAAAAACAATGATTGGTTTGTTTTGTGGTTAATCTATCTGAACACAATTTTGGCCAAAAGAGACCGACTCTTTTGAACCATTATTCAAATAAGGAGTTAAATAATTTATTATAAATTTTTATCATGCTATTACTTTATAAAAATAGCATAGTTTCCACCATCAAACATATATTATGTTGTTTATCACTAACATATCCTTTTAAAAATTTCAACATGATAAGGACATTAATAATAATATAATATGACATGCATAAAAGATGATAAAGAAGATTATATTACATTGTCAATTCTCATCACAATCTTTTTATTTTAAAATTTTCAACATGATGATAAGATTATTGATAATAATATAATATGACATGCATAAAAGATGATAAAGAAGATTATATTACATTGTCAATTCTCATCACAATCCTTTTCTTTCAAAACAAACACTCAAACAATAAGACAATTATTATCAGTTATAATGCAAGATCACACATGTTAAACTCATCTAACAAAAATAACCAGTAATATTTATTTTGATGTGTTAGCTCACGAAAACTTTGTATGATTAGACCTTTATCTTATTACTGAAAGTATATTTAAGGAATCACTGAAATAGGAAAACTTGAAAGAATAGTAAAGAGAAACAGAGCCAATTTATTTAGTGGTGTGAAACTTTTAAAAATGGAGCGTACATTTAATTTTGTTATTTGTCCTACTACTGCCTTCAAAACTCTGTTTCAGTACAAATATATCACAAATGTTATAATGATTTAAACTCAAAGTTGTAATACACAATTGAATAAATAATTTATAGTTTGTAACATACAATTAAACAGGTAAATTTAATACGATATTAAAATAAATTAAAGATGATAATATAATTTTCAAAACTAAAAGGAGCTAAACGATAAAAATGAAAAAGAAGTCATATCAAAATTTATAACTTGAAACAAATCCAATGGCCATTTGGAATACTTATCACTGGCTGTTCTCTTAGAGATGTGTATGATTTGAAAATGCCCATATTCTATAGAGTTAACGGTTGACAGTTGACTACTAGTGATAAACGGAATTGGCGTCATATGGTGTTTCTGATATAACAATCCCATATAAGCTACAGCAATTAGAATCAAAGGAAAAGCGAAAGGATTTAATTTAGGGACATAGCTGCTTGTTAAAAATTATACGGTCTCGTATGTATACACGTCTATGGACAACAACAGGAGGGTCCCGTTTACTTTTCAAATGCCCATACAACGATACAGCCCCCAATCACCTTAATTCCGCAATTCCTATACTCACCATTTATAAGCAACGGCTTCAAATCAAATTGATAAATTGGGAAAAAGATGTTTTTTTTTTTATAAATAATTGGGAAAAAGATGTTATAATAAGATTTACATAAAATTTCTTATTCTAATTATGTAATGAAAGGTAACAATATATCACGGTGGATGACTTGTGCCAGTTTGATCGGAGCCTAAAACGACAGCTATCTCTATCCATCCCCTCTTATGCAGTCAATCCTACACCAAAACTCCTTCCTTTCAAAACTGTCTTCTTCTATCCACCTAGGAATGTTGGTAGCTCAACTATGCACATCCATTTCATTATCTATCATGTCAACTTCTCAATTGTAGGCGTAGCTGTAGCGCACTCTTGAATCTTGATTCAAAGAGATGTCGCTTTAGTTCCACCGTCCGGCTGCCACCTCTAAAACTTGCAAAAGGGTTTTATCATTGAAAAATGAAAACACTAAATCCTCACACCAGTTTGATAAATGCTGGTAGTATAATTCTAAATAGCTATTGGACTGTACTTATCTACTTTTGGAGCTTCCTGATTGCCCATTTTCTACTCCAGACTGTACAATGCTTCAGGGCCTTATTGCATGCGGAAATGTTGAATACTCTTTCTGGTGGCAAACGTAAAAAGTGAGCTTGCACATGGTGATTTTATGCGCACTGCTGCACTGTTTCATCTCAGAAATGTTCCTTGTGAAACTCGAACTTCGCGGAGCCTTTCTGATTAAATTCGTGGCAGAGTGCGCTGAGTTCTTTAGCTAAGACAGGTGCTCCACAGTAAAAAACCCCTGATCCAGATATCAGACTTAACCTTATTCAAACTACAAGAAACTACAAGAATCATCCAATCAATTAAGATTATTGGGATCTTGGGAGACATATTCACCTATGGTGGCGTAACAGTGCTTGGAGCACAGTTTAGATAGAACCTTTTTCCAATTAGGCCTTGCAAAATGCGTTCGCACCTGAGACACATGTAATTGAACATCCTTACTATACATGAAAATGAAGCATATCCAAACTAGCTAAAATTTAGGAGGGACCTGGGCCAAACAACATCAAGCTAGCTAAATCACATCCTTCAAAAGACTAATATAGGGCTCAACAATGTTTTTGAGCTGTGATGATTAACAGTCCTCAAATCTTAACTACCTCATTTCAAGCCATGAGATTCAAGGTCCGTCTGAGTTGATGCGTCAGTTCAAATATGCATAAAAAATGACGGTTTGGTGTTATAGCAAAGGAGTCATGAATCGGTTTATAGGTCTGATTCGACAAAAACTGGTGATCGAATTGGAAGGCTGTAAATGAATTTGCGTGGGAAGAGAAATAAGAATGTCAAGTTTTCAATCTTACCCTAGTTCCAGAAACAATGTCTACGCCGTTCTTTGCATGGTTTAAGGCCTGCACCATGGTAATGAGGGCTGAGCGGGCATCACCTTCCTCGTACACACTGGTCAAGTAATTGTGCATTTCAATTACGCCCTAGAGTGAAACAGATTGAGCAATCATGTAACTGAAATAATGCTGATGAAAATCAAATGAAAATTTCCAAACAAAATTAAGTCACCCTTTGATCAAGTTCAGCAACTTCATTCATGACCCCTTTGAACCAATCAAAGGAACCTTGCTCCCTAGTTACCCAGTAGAAATAAGCATTTGTTGTCTTTAGAGGCTTTCTACGTTTTGGAGAAACTCCCTTGTGTATTGAGGCATCATTACTTCCAAAACTCATGTCTGACGTCCTACTGAAATCCGAGATGGATTCCTGAAAGGGTCGAGTGGTTTTTTTAATGAGAGGATCTTATTTGAGGAACTTTCACATCTCATCAATTACGAGTATCAACTGCAAATAAAATCTGCATCGCAGGTCTGCTACTTACTGCTTGCTCCTCCATTTTGACAATGTTTTTAAGCAAATCTTTTAGAATACTGATGAAAGGTGTTGCTCCAATTCCTAGACCAACAAGCAGCAGGACATCGTACTTCCGGTAATCTTGTGCTGGAGCACCATAGGGCCCATCTATCAAGAGCCTTGGCAAACTGCTAGAAGATAGGAGTGTTATGAAACTAATAAACAGCTACTTTCAAAGCAAAAGAGGTCAGTAAGAGATTTGGAGTATTCTCTACCTTTTCTTGGTTGTTTCATCAGCCCTGAGAAGCCCACTCTTACCAGCACCAGGACGCTCACAAGCCTCGGAAAATACCCTTTTAAGTTCTTGGGTCCAGTCACCAAGCTGTCGTATGTGAACACTTAGGTAGTCGTCTCCAGGAGCAGAGGTAATTGAAAATGGATGCCTGAGTATAAATTAAAGCACGCGTTAGCTTTTTAGTTGTCATTGAAGAAAGGCACCAGATAGAGGGGGCGACTTTGCACCAAACAATCCCATTCGTCAGAAACTCGTGAACTAAAACTGATTCAACGTTTTTGCTAAAGTTTTCATCAGCTTAGGAAGTTGGACGATGTCATGGATTTTTTGCGTTGGGTTTGGAATTTTTTCTTCTTCCTTCCAGAGAAGGATGAAAATCAAATTTTACTAAAGAATACTATGTCAACTTTCTACTGCATTAGCCATGTTTCACCTGTTCCCCCAACTGTTAAGATTACAAAACTGCTAGTTATATTTTAGGATACACACGAACAAGCAAAAGTGGAGACGATGTCTCCAATACCTGATTAAGTATAATCACTACAATTCTGCAAACTCATTGTAGCTTACCACTCAAACGGAGAAACAGCAGGACACTGTACAAACATGTACTGTCCACTCTTGTATCGGAACTGAGGAGGCTTTGACATTTGTAATGTGAGAACATTTCCCGGATAAATTGCAACCTGAATATGGAAAATTTGAAGAAGGAAAAATCTTAAAATGTCAAACAACACAGAAGGTCTTTTCTATTTGTGAAAACTTATGCTTATAAGTAATCATTATGAGAGGCAGTGGCAATAAGCTGATAATTGTCACTCTGAGTTCGCAGCAATTGTTTAGCAGATTGGTGTCAATGAATTTGTCATAGTAAATGGAAGTTGATATCGATTCTCACCTTCAGAAGCCTAACAGGATATAAGCCAGAACGAAAAAATCTGAGTGCCCGTTCTCCGGCATACAGTAACACCGGAACAGCAAGATACATCCACGTCTGCAACCATTAACACATCTTCAAATTTATAGTCTTAATGATCACACAAGAAATAATTGAAATTAGCAGAGATAAGATTTTACCGTCTTCAGGTACCATCTATGCACAAGGTAGAGGAAGGCCCCATGGATTATGAGCAAGGTGTAAACAATGACAAACAAATGATGTGAATACCAGAATGCGTTGAACCCAGTGAGCCTATTAAATGGTTTTGGAAGTTTAATGAGGTTTCTCCTGAACCATCTTGTGGCAAGTGTGAACGCAATTGCCATGCAGATCACCATGAGAATTCCAGTAATACCCTCAACTCCTCTAGCCAATTTCGCGTATGATGGTTTATGCCTTCCAAAATCATCACTAAGGTATTTTTTGTAGTCGGCATCAGATGAATTCAAAAGCCTGGGAAAGTCACAGGCTAAGTGATTTCCAGCATGGAGAATGACACCAACTACAATTGCTGCTGCTATTGTCTGCATGTATAAGAAAATTTGATAAAGCAGAAAAAAAAAAAAGCAAGAGATAGCAGCAATTCTATATCGTTTCACCAGCGCTCAATCAATTGCTTAAGCCTAGCTCGAATACTGTTACATATGACAGAAACTAGCCTAAGCAACTGCACACTAATGATTACAGGACATATTTTGAATTTAGAAATGCTGTTAGAAATATGAGAATTCTTGTAGCTTGCAAAAGGCTCACCAAACCAAAAACTACCATGCTCTGCCTCCAAAAACTGCAGAAAGTTTAGACCTGCGCAATGTCGGTTGAAGGTTGTATTTTTTACAACAATATCCACAAGTTGGGAGAATTATCCAATCATACCAGCTTGTCAGAAAGTAATCTGCGCACAGATGCTAAAGCTTGTGCAGCTAATGGATTCAAATATACAAATTAAGAAACGTAAAGGATTGGGTGTTTCAATAGAACAAGAAAAGCCCAATGCATGGAACATACTCTGCAGATTGTATTATGTCAGCTAGCCATCTTTCTAATAGTCAACTTCTGGAAAAGCCTTGATTTATTACACACTTGATTTCGATGAGAAAAGTCTAATGTAGAAATTCTGTTAGGTTTAGAATGATTTTAGCCGTAGGTCAATTAATCCAATGCTTAGTTCCATATGACACCAATGGCAGCATTAGTTGATACAACAGAGTAATGATAAAATGGATTATTTCTGTTATTTTTAGGATCGTTCGAAGTGTGAAATCCAACTCTCAAAGACGTTAAACCAACCACAAGAAGTTATTCTAGCAATTAGTTTCCTAATAACCTCACCTTCTCTCAATTTATGGTTCAGTCTTACACAAGTTTTCAGAAATCAGAACGACAATATTTGCTGATCTATCATGAGGATACAAAACAAGACCCCTTTGTAACTGTAGAGTACAATAAATCTACGCCTGTTACGGTAAGCAATTGAAATGTCTCTTTCTATTGCTTATTTTGTTATTCTCTTATTTCACCCAATAAGAAGAAATGGGTTCTTAATTTCTAATTATAAAAACGAGCTGTGAAAAGCTACATGAAGTTTCGATTGTCAAGAGTAAACTTTTGCTAACTTGCAGGGATAATACAGCCGATTGTTTGTATGTCTTTTTTTTTTTTTTGAACTGCATTTGACGTATGTACAGTCACCTAGTGGATTATTTTATTTTTATGAACAAAATCATCCATTATTTTGAGCAAAGTCTTCTTAGAAGGACCCACAAACTTAAACGTATAAAATAAGCAAAAGAAGGTTGGTAACTTGGTGTGTACCTTGTGGAAATTGATGTTATCGTCGAAAGGCACAAAGTGACCCAACCTTGTGGACCTGAGCCAAGTAATGGTATTTCTACACACGGGCAATAGAATAAGGGCCATGTTGAATTTCAAAGTCTCTGCTGCGCCCTTGGCTGTTAGGACACAATAACCCATGACTTTGAAAGCATTCTTTTGTTTATATTGAAAAAATTTCCACGTAAACAACCCTATCATTATCCCCATCCATAACGCCAATACCCAAAGCCTCCTCCAATTCTCTTGCAAAAAGTAGAGCAACTGCCTGCTCAGCCTCTTTATGGGGCTCTTTTTTCTTAGTCCCTGTAGATTCTGGCTCAACGCTTGGCTCGTATAACTTAGTGCTTGACTGTAGTTTAAATACGTGTCCTTTTGTAAAAGCAGAGTCTCTAGTTGCCATAGCTGCAGATCAAAATCAGTAGCCAACAATCAAAACGGCCAAATCAGAATACGAAAGCGAAGGGAATCTTGATTGAGTCAACTTAATACACTACCATTGATGACAATGTAGCACGCGCAATGACCACAGATTGACATATTACGAGTAACGAAATACCATGAGCCCACATGGGTACCCAACTATGCGTGTCAGGACCGTAACATGGCAGAGATAGGGTCCCAAAATAATCAATCATGGACTATAGGTCATCAGGGCTCAGTTGATTAAGTAAACAGTAACACCACCACGGAAAATGAATTAAAAGTAACCAGATTACTTTTGTGATAAGTTTATATGCAACGACAAAGAAAAATGCAGAAATGGAGTGCTCTAAAGTCAATAAAATGCATATTAACCACACCAAAACAAATGGCACATAACAGAAACCTAGCGGTACAACTATCTCAAAGATTGATGATTCAATGATGTAACTAAAAACTTTTGTGAACATCAATAAGTCTATCGATACTATTTATGTATAACTTTTGAGATTTCACTTTATTTTCAAAAATTAATTATGCATACTACCCACCTAAAATGTTTTCCAAATTGTAACAGTAGTTTTAGAAGCAATCTGGGGACACCAGATGATGTGAAACGTTGTTGTGAGTGTGAAGATGTTAAATAGCAGGTCACATAATTTTCAAGTTTACAGCTAGGTTTCACTAACAAAAAATTTATAAAAATCCTATATCACCAAAGACATTTGGACCAAATTTTGCCATACAAACCTCACTGATATCTGATTTACGACCTAACTAAATTGACCCATAATTATAGCTTTCAAATATAGATGTGTTTTTCCTTTAATAATATTTAACTACAGAACTGAAGGCCGTTCAACTACCACGAAATCTCACTTAACCTGATTAATAGCCGTCTCCCTGTTGATTTCTTGTATTCTTTAAATTTTCTTGTTACGGTTCAACAACAACATTATAACCCATTCCTTCAAGGTACGTTCGCTTGTTGCCTAACCGTGGACTTTTGGATGACTCAGTGCTAAATGAAGATAATTATATATCTCGTCAGATATATATATACATTATATATATATAACTTATTTTTAAAAAAAAGACCGAAGGGCCGTTTTAGCGAAAACCCAGATGAAAAGAGGAGACGGGTGAAAGTTGGACGCTGCATAAACAGAGTCAAGAAACGCACGAAACGTGATGTGAAAATGAAATCAGATTAATTATCCTATTATCCCATTTAACCGTAATTTCTTATAATAGTATAAATTGTCACTGTAACATGCCAAGAAGGGCGTTTAAAGGAGGACCTACCTCAATGTATCCAAGTCTTTCGGGGTCTAACTCTTCCATGATCAGAGCAGCATACTCTTCTGCTTGTTCCTTCAACCTTGACAACTTGTTTGCTGAAGCACTTAAGGTAATAATCTACCATTTTCATTTAAAATTTAAAAATTCAATAAATAACTTGATTGAAATAAGCAATAACGGATACAAAATATATATTTACTAATTCCTCCTTTAATAAACTCCATCGAGGAAAAGCACCAAAAAAAAATTGTCATGACAATTTGACCAGAAAAACCCCTACCAACCCCATTACTTTCAACTCCATTGTAAAATCTTTTAGGTAAAAATTTGCAAAAATTTTTAAAGTCAAACTCAAAAATCTCTAGATGGTGGACCTACTAGTTCACTAAACATTGAATAATGAGCTTCCCATCTTATATTAGATAAGCTGCTTGAGAATATGGGAAAAGACACAGACCCAATAAAAATAGGAATATATGTTCAACATTGGAGTAGTTGGAACTTGAAGGATTAAGGCCACCAAACCCTTTATTAGCTACAAATAATTATTTTAATCGTTATATGCATCAAATAAGATTGGAGGACTACGTCTCCTAGCAGCTAATTAGAACTCGTGGTCTGGATTTACATTTAGAAACACAAGGTCTAGTGGGCGGCTTAATTGATGATTATTTTTAGAATCTGACAGGGTGTAAGCTATTTCATGCACGTTAGTCTTAAGAGCTTGCATAATTGATTGATTTAATTATATGTGCTAATAATCAGTGCTTCTTTAGGTCAAAATAGAGACCTAAATATTTTAAAAGACAGCCAGACAGAGAACATGAATTGAACTCCATAATTTGTTAATACCTCTTTTACTTCCTCTTCGGTGATCCTTCCATCTTCATTTTTATCCACCCTGTACCGCAAATCACATGTCAGTATCATGATTACATCATATAATAATTTACTTCTATTTTTTCCACAACTTAACATCATAAAACAACTTCCTAAATTTAAAGTAGTAATAATAATAATAATAATAATTTAAAAAAGTCAGAAACGTAACTGCACCATGCAGGGGAAAGATTTATCTAACTTACTGTCACTTTAAAAGGTTTGGGAATTGTGATTTAGGAAACACAAGAAAGTACACAATTTAATCTCCACTGACAGATAGAAACTGGAAATTTCTAATTAATTAAGTAAAGTTAGGTTCCTAATCAATCTCTTTTTGACTTTTCTCTGTTTCTAATGAAAAGTAATGTGTACATGTCAAAGAAGATCTGGAGACGAGAATCGAAACTCTGATCGGAGATTTGGGACCAGAACTCGTAAAGCTCGTCCTTACTGATCTTGTCTACTTTCAATCGCCTTCTCCTGCCTAAGGCATCGAACAGTTCCAGGGCAAACTCCTTGGAGTCTCTCATTCCTGAGAAAATGAGTTGAAATTTGCAGTCAATTATATTTCCTATTATTGAAGACAAAATAAAAAAACGAAAAGCTGGTTAGTAGTTAATCGAAGAGGGAGACCTATGCATTGAGCGAAATCCACACGATAAAGGTATCCGTCTTTAGCAAGCTTGTAAAAATTGCTTTGGACTTCGTTCCATGCATCGACGCCATTAGTTTTACTGTTACTGATAAACTTCAGGCCACGCAGAGCTTTTTGAGCGCCGGACCTAGTCCGATCAAGCTGAGCTCGCTGCTTCCTCAGAGCACGAGCCGCTAAAGCGGATTCACCGCTTCCATTGTTATGCGAAGAAGCTAGCACGCGCGACGCTTGTCCGTGACTCCACGAGAATCTACGCAACTCGGCCTTGAGCTCTTGAGAGAACTGCTTCGCCTTGGCCACGGCTTCCGCCTTGAGTTCCTGAGAGAACTGCCGCAGTTTGTTGGAAGAGCTCCGCTTGATTGTCGGAGATCGGGATGCTGAAGCGGAGGCTGTAGAGACCGGAGTATCGAGTCCTTCGTCGATATTAATGACAGTGGTGGCTGGCTCTACGCTGCGTAAAATAATGGTATGATCATCCTGCAAATCGAGAGTGACCTCGATGAACTCCTCGGTGAGATTGGAGTCCGTCCCAGGGGATGTTGCAGTGCTTAAAGGAGCTTTGCCGGAAACGGAGTCGGAGGCCCATCGTCGCTCATGCCTGGGCTCTCCTTTCATGGGTGGTTGTTAAATGTGGTAGTGGGAAATGAAGAGCTGATTAGAAGTGAGGGAGAAGCTGATTTAAGAGAAGTGAAGAGAATGTATTGTTATTATAAGGACGCGGTGGGATCCTAAATGAAATGACATGTACACGCGGAGTACATAGAAAGGAAAAGGACGAGAGATCGAGAGAGAACTGCATAGGTATTCTTCTGTATATATGAATGTACATATATAAATATATATATATATATATATATACATACACATATATATATAATATGAAAGAGATGAGTGGGCTGTGACCACTTGAGAAAAGTAAAGGCAAGCTTATGTTGTAGTATGATAATTTGATTTTGGTTTCTGCTGCTGCTTTTGGGTAATCTGTGGCATTGTGCGTTTACACTGGTCCTCAGTCCACCAAAAGAGAAAGGGACTCAGGGAGGGAGCTTTAAAATGGCACTGTTATAAAGAGTTTAAAGGAGAAATTGGTTCAATGTGTGTTTTGGGGTTGATTGGAATGCTTGGTTCTACCCCTTAGCAAGAAATGAAGCTCACGTAAAAACATCCGATATCTTTAATTTTTAACTTCTATAAACAATTCTTGACTTTAATAAAAATTAAGTTAGTGTGAAAATTATAGAATTTTAAATACAATACTCTTATTTTCACATAAACTTAAACTTAAGCGGAAAGATAAATTCATTTTAAACAAGGTAGAAATTCCTTTCAAATTTGGAAACTTGAAGGGCATATCAGCGGGCTATTCAATGGAGTCCTACATTGATTTCAAATGTCCTCCAAAATGCGATAGTTGGAAATTTAGTAACAAGTTTTAACATCAAAATTCTCGAAATAAATCTCGTATTTTGTTAATTCTTACTGCATTGCAGTTGCTAATATAAAATCTAAAGGTCAAGAATGAAAGAGTTGGAGCGGTGGCCCGTAGGGTGGAAGGCTGTTCATGCTCGAGGACAAGGATAGGTCACAGCTGATAGCTGCATTCACTGTATGGGATAAGATGAACAAGAAGTGGGGAAAAAATAATAAAATTTATTATTTTACATACCAAGTCGTGGGTTATTTTTAAAAGTGTTGAAACATTTTGGACCACAAGTTTCTGTCCATAATTTTGGTCACACAGGGGAGGATGCACTTTGTTACAATTTTCTTGACTTATTACATATACACATTAGATATTATCACGTAACTTGTCATACACGCAATATATTCATTCAATTTCTAAAAAAAACCAAAGTCTGTCGTACACGTATAGCATCCCCTTTCTGTGCTGTTGGGTTGAAAGTAACAAACACCATCACTCAACAACCTCATTACTGACTTTAAAATGGAAAATATGATTAATGAGCAAATTATTGCCGTCCTCAATTTGCAGAAGCAATTGCTCCCTAAGGGGGACTTTTTGCTCCTATTCCACACATTTAATATCTTTAAAAAACAGTGAACTGGGAGGAATGTTACTGCCTATACGATTAATTGTCGTGTTAACTCCTAGTCTTCAGACTTCAGAGCCGGAATTATGTAACTTGAGGAGTTTACCCACCACCTGAAATTTGGGATTTTGTAAGCTGTCAGCACAAAGCCCACAGTTTTCGTTCGTTCTGAACTAGTACGGAGATTCAATTACTCTTGTCAATCAAATTAGTCAATGCATTGCAATGGAATCAAAAGTTACGAGAAATTTGATTCATTTGTGATATGATTTTAAGTTTTTTATAATTTTACTTTAAATATATGTCTTTAATAATTTTAAGATTTTAATCCTAGTACATATAGAACTCAAGCTAATTTTTTTGCAATCAAACTTAAATTTAGTCTAGTTTAATCTTATAACTTTTCGCTAGGATTTGCCTTCAGTTGTATTGTCTTGTTTTACAAGATCCCAAAAAAAGAAAAATTTGCTTTTACAAATTTGTAGTGTTGCCAAAAAAGTAAAAAGATAACACAATAATTTATTTGATTCAATAGATTAATTGCTACCTATCACATATACCACTTATGTTTCTCTGATCTATGTTTTGACTTGTTCTTTTATTGTTGTTCTTGTATCCTATAGCATTCTTAAACGTTTGGATTTTGTCACCTATAATAAAGATAAAGTCTATCTCAACACCGTCCAAAATCCCTAATTTTTTTTGCAATCAAACTTAAGTTTAGTCTTATAACTTTTCATTATCAAAATTTAATTTGAGTTTTAGTTTTATTAATGTCTCAAAATTAGATTCAAACTTGAAAGAAATAGATCGCTCACAGACTAAATATAATAAAATTGAATTCTAGTCGACTCAACAGTAGTCAAGGCAGTTCTCTAGAAGCCATGATCATAGTGGAAAGATTAAGAAAAAGCATGATGTAATCCCACCCTTACATGTTTTCTATCCTTCGTCGCTTTCGCCAATTGTCAAGTGTTTAAGGGGTGGTTGGTAGAAAGAAAAGTGAAGATCGTCATACAATAGATTGATAGACAAAATAATTAATCTCAACACCTATTTTTTTTTATTTTTCCAATATAAATTCTTCTAAATTGCGTGGCTATTAAAATAATTGGAAGAAAATTACGCTTACCCAGTACATTGGCAACAACCCTATAATCTCGAGGAGTTGAAGCCTGTCAATGGTACGCATGCAGGTTAACTTGCTCAGGCGTACTTTTCGTAAAAATAAGTCTGATGGATATATACACCTAAATTAGGCAGATACCTTGAAAAACCAAGACAGACGAAACCTAATCGGAAAATTTTAAATTAACAAGTGGATAACATTAAGGAGGTCATTAATTCATTGTGATGAACCTGCAAAACATATAGGGCCGTTTATGGAATGGAGGTAAATGCGAGCGAGTTTCTAGAAGATGTATTGATCATATTCATTCGTGGGCCACGTTGCACATTAAATGGCATCAACATAAACCCAGAGTCAAACACTCCACCAACTCTCTCTTCCTGTACCTTTCACAGCTTCATTCTTTGTTTTTCTAACTCGAAGATTCGGAAGAAATTGTGATTTTACACCTTGTACAAGAACACACGCAAATAATTAACAAATATAAAATAATTTTTTATTACTGGTCGGGTCGGCCATATTGAGCCCGGATCCAGTCAAGACGACCCGTGGGTCGATCGGTCCATTCATTGGAGATCAGTCTTATGCCTAAACTCATGTCCTCCTTGACCCATCTATAGAAGGAAGTCTCTCATGCAAACACGTAAAGACCTAAACCTAACTGCAAAACCATATATAAGGTATAATCCTCCTATAATTGAGGTACGAAATCATAACTCATTGTTTTCTGCGATCGATCAACCTCACCTTCACAAAAAGACTTACTTGAGCGTCGGAGAGGCTAATCGGAACACAACTTCCGACGTGTCTTCCTTGTTTTGCAGGTATCTTCACGTCGGACTCATCACAGAAAGCAGCACTCATGGAACAGAACGACAACGTACAGTTCAGCCAAAATCCGGCAAAACCAATTCTAATCTCTAAATAGGTACGTCATTTTTCTTCATTCCTTCTTCATTCCTTCTTCGTTCCTTCTTCTTTCCTTTTTCTTGGTAAGTATGTCGACGGGTAGTTCTAGAAGTATGGTAGGGGGCGTTGAAGAGATATCAACGAGAGAAAGGAAAGATGGGTTGGTTGTGGAGACGCCGCCAAGGAATCCTTGGACGATGACCCTGGGGGAGTTGAATAGGTCAATAATCAGGTATGGCATCCCCTTTTCCTGGGGTCCCCGGCTTGCTCTGGGGAATGAGCGGATCCACAGCAACTCAAGTGAGTACTTTGTTGTTTCCGAAAGCTTCTTCTCCGTTGGTGGTATGAGGCTTCCGTATGCTCCAATCGTCGACGAGATGTGCATGGCCTACCAGCTGATGCCGAGCCAAATTCCTTCGAATAGCTGGAGGTTTGTTAATGGTTTGGCACTGTTATGCCATCAGTTCGGTCATTTGCCCACAGTTGGCATCTTGCGTCATTTTTTTAGGATGGGTCAGAGTCCGATTTCTGGGGCTAGGGTCCCCTTTCTATAATATAAGGAAGCCCGGTACCGCCTCGAAAGTTTCTTCTTGGCGGACGAAGTTCTTTTTCGTGAAAGCCCTAGGGTCTTCCAGCAAGTCTCGCCCATGGAGGTACCCCTTAGCCGAGCAGTGGAATGACACGTCGAGCGTGTTTCTTAGTATGGAGGAGTGGAGGGTGATCAATCGCATAAAGGAGCTCGGTCATTACGATTTTGCGGGGCTGATACGAGCCTATTCTGGGGGTGTCTTGGCTAGCTCTTTTCTTATCGACCCCCCGCCACGAGTTAGAGGGCTGGGAGAGGAAAACGTCCCTTCTGGTTGAGCCCTCGGTGTTGAGTTTCTTATTATATTCTTAATTTTTGGTTCCTCTTTCTAACTTGCTTTGTTGCTGTGCAGCCATGGTGAGGATGGGAGACGCTCCTGCCCAAGCTTCCAAGTCAAAGAAGCGGGCCGCTCAGAAGGAGAAGAGGAAAGAGGCGCAGGCTGGTGAGGGTGCCGCTTTGTCTGTAGGGTTGGGCTCCCCCGCAGTGTCGACGGGTGTTCCACCTGCCGGGGGCCGTCCTGCTGATTTGGCATCATTGCCGATTGTGCCCGTCGACGCGGGCCAGATAATTCGAGTAGAGGAGGAGGAGGAGGAGGATGTGTGAAAGAGAAGGGCAAGGGAAAGGTGCAAGCCGCGAATCCTGGGCAGTGGGAGTCTGCCCTCAAGTTGGCCAAGGATGCCACGATCGGGAATCTCGAGGTGTCCCGTTACATTTCCGAGAGGATTACTCCCCCTGTGGACGAGCAATTTATGGACAAGAGGAGTAACCTGGAGTTAGGGTCTCAGCTCGTTCGTCTCGGTGTGCGGAGTGCGACGACGTCCTTCGCAGTGCTGCAGCATTTGGAGACTCTGGACCAGGAAGTCCAGGATCGCCATGATCAGGTGAAGGCTTTGAAGGGTGAGCTTTCGGAGGTGAAGGAGGGGAGAGACCTCCTCCAGGCAAAAAACACGTCCTTGGAAGAGGAGAAGAAGTCCCAGGAGGGGGAGATGGACGCTTTGTTGGCTCAACTGGCCAAAGGGGAGGAGGAGAGGGACGAACTGAAGAAAACGGTGAGGGCGGAGCGGGAACTTAACAAGAAATACTGCCAAGATTGCCATTCCGCAGTGGAAGGTAGAAACAGAGCCGAGAACACCGTGCGGGAGGTGCGGTGCTCTGTTAGGAAGCAGCGGATTGAGGCAATTAAGCGATGGAAGAGGCGGTTTCTATACGAGGAGAGTTTAGAGCTCGCCTGTGACATAGCCCTCTCGGTTCTAAGGAGGGGCCACGAGCTCTACACTCCTGAGGGGTCAATGTGCCCTTCATTCGAGGATTATGCCGAGCCGCTTTTTCCTGCAGCTCTTGGGCTTTCTTTGGAGGAGGTCAAGGAGAAGGCTGAGGGGTCGATGAGCGTCATTCCGGATGAAGAGCTGGATCTCAGCTCCGAAGAAGAGCTTCCTTATGAAGATATTCCTCCGGTTGCTTCCCCGGTTCCTGCTCCTGCTCCCATTGTGTCGCTTCCTTCTGAGGCTTCTCCTGGGCATCCGCCTCTCTCCGAGGCTTCTCCTGCTCCCCCGATCATTCAAACCTCCCCCTCTGTTGATTTTTAAAGCTCACCTGGTAGGGCTTGTGGCCATGGCTAATTCAAGAAATGAACTTGCCTTCAGTTTCTCAACTATCTTCCATGTTTATATTCTTTATTTTCGATCCGTAGTAGAATTTAGCTAAGTCGTTCATGGCCAACCAACATTGAGATCGATCTGTGGTTGAGGCCGAGCTGTGGTCCCAAGGATCCTGTCTTGGCGACCATGCCGATCGATGACGAAGTCGATCGATGGTTCCAAGGATCATTTTGGTAACCTGGTCGATCCGTCGGACGAGGCCAAGCTATGGTCCCAAGGACCTTGCCTTGGTGACCGTCCGATCGTAGCGGTCGATGGTTTCGAGGATTGTCTCGGTAACCTGGTTGACCTGTCGGGTGACCGATCGATGGCGAAGTCGAACGAGGGTCCCAAAGATCTTGTCTTGGCGACCCAACCTACCGTAGTCGGTCTATGGAGATGCTGAGCGATGGCGAGCGAGGTCCCAAGGATCTTGTCTTGGCGACCCGACCGACCGTAGTCGGTCTATGGAGATTTCGAGCGAGGTCCCAAGGATCTTGTCTTGGCGACCCGACCGATCGTAGTCGGTCTATGGAGATTTCGAGCAAGGTCCCAAGGATCTTGTCTTGGCGACCCGACCGATCGTAGTCGGTCTATGGAGATTTCGAGCAAGGTCCCAAGGATCTTGTCTTGGCGACCCGACCGACCGTAGTCGGTCTATGGAGATTTCAAGCGAGGTCCCAAGGATCTTGTCTTGGCGACCCGACCGACCGTAGTCGGTCTATGGAGATTTCGAGCGAGGTCCCAAGGATCTTGTCTTGGCAACCCGACCGACCGTAGTCGATCTATGGAGATGCCGGGCAATGGTTGATTGGATTTTTTACTCTTTGCCGCATACAATGAAGCTTTTTATTGCCAAAAAATCTGAAAACTCCTTTATTGATGATAATGAGGGTGTGGGTCGTTAAAAAACCTGTTTGGCAGGGACAGGAAAAAGGTTCTCACATGTATACAAAAACGGTAATAAGTAAAGATTAACTTAAGTAGAACTTATCTATTGGTAAAACGCCTTCAAATTCTGAGAGTTCCAAGGTCTTGGTAGAACCTTCCCTTTCGTATCGCGTAGGACGTAAGAACCATGCCCGACTTGCTTAATCACCCTGTAGGGTCCTTCCCACGTCTGTCCGAGCTTTCCAGGATGCTTCTCGGCTGCCTCGACCTTTCGCAGGACGTACCTGCCTATCTTTACACCGCTTGACTTTACCCTTTTGTTGTAGAATTTAGTCACTTTTTGCCTGATCGCTTTCGATCGAGTGGCTGCTCTTTCCCTGTCCTCACTGAGGAGAACGAGTTCCGCTCTGCGGGCTTCATCATTCCGCTCTTCTTCATAGCCCGACACCCTTTGATTATGCAATGCCACTTCTACTGGAACCGGGGTTCGCTCGAAGGTCATTCGAACGGTGTTTCCTGTGGCTCCGTTCGATTGTGGTTCAGATGCCCACAACACTTCGTCTAGTTCTTCCACCCAGGTCTTTCGGCCATCTAGGCGCTTCTTGAGAGCATTCATTATCTTTTTATTGGTATTCTCCACGAGATCGTTGCTTTGGGGATGGGCTACCGAAGTCAGCTGTAGCTTGATCTTTAGTCGGTCGCAGAAATCTCTGAATTTGTCGTTGTCGAACTGCCGACCATTATTCGTAACCAATACCATGGGCATCCCGAAGCGGGTAAGTATATTCTTCGTCACAAAGTTCTCTACCTTCTGCTCAAAAATTGTAGCGACCGCTTCTGCTTCTGCCCATTTGGTGAAGTATTCCACCGCCACTATCAAGAACTTCTTCTGCCCGGGACCGAGAGGGAAGGGCCCCAGTATATCCATTCCCCATTGAGCGAATGGGATAGGATGACTCACAATTTTCATCCTGTCGGTCGGCTGGTGAGACAGGCTGATGTTTCTCTGGCAGGCCTTGCATCGGTCAACTTTTTCCTGGCAGTCTCTTCTCATTGTCGGCCAGTAGTACCCTTGTCTGATCAGTCTGTGAGCCAACATTCTGCCTCCTACATGGTTTCCGCACATCCCTTCATGGACTTCGGCCATTGCCTGCTTGGCTTCTTCTTCATTCAAGCATCGAAGCAGTGGTCAGTCGTAAGACCACTTGTATAGGGTGTCGTTAATGACCGTATACTCGGCTGCCTTTATTCTTAGTTTCTTGGCCTCCGACGCGCCTTCCGGTTGTTTTCCCTCCAAAAGGTATTGTGTGATCGATTCCATCCAACTCGATCGAGTGGTACTTACGTCGAGAGTTTCTTTGGCTTTTTGAATGCTAGGCCGATCTAGTCGTTCGACCAGAACATTGTTCATGGCATCGCGGTCGGAAGTTATTTTGGAGAGCGCATCCGCTTTAGCATTTTGAGCTCGTTCTATTCTGTTGATCGAGTACTGTTCGAAATTGCTCAACTCCTGCTTTACCAGCTCCAGGTACTTGATCATGTTGTTCCTTTTGGCTTCATACTGCCTGGTGACTTGGCCGACCACCACTTAGCTATCACTATATATCTTTAGATGCCTTATCTCCATTTCCTTAGCCAGTTGGAGACCGGTTATCAGGGCCTCTTATTCTGCTTCGTTATTGGAGGCTTTGAACTCAAGCCGAAGGGCATATTCCACCTTTTCTTCATTGTGCGGGTTGATCAGCACTACTCCCGCTCCACATCCCTCGGCATTGGACGACCCTTCAACAAACAAGCTCCAGGCAGGGAACTGCTCGTCCTTCGAGTTAGGTTGGCTCATCTCCGCGATGAAGTCTGTCAACACCTGCGCTTTAATGGTCGTGCGAGGTCGGTACTGTATGTCGAACTCTCCCAGCTCTACCGCCCACTTTATTAGCCGACCCGAAGTTTCGGGCTTTTGAAGGCACTGTCTGAGGGGTTGGTCGGTCCATACCTCAATTGTATGACTTTGGAAGTAGGGTCTTAGCTTCCGAGCCGCCATTATCAGGGAGAGGGCTAGTTTCTCTATAGGCGTGTATCGCGTTTCCGGTCCGGTCAATACTTTGCTGACTTAATAGACAGGGTGTTGTTCATTTCCCTCCGATCGAATAAGTACCGCGCTCATCGACCCCTCCGTAACCGCCAAGTATAAGATCAGGTTCTCTCCCTCTACCGGGCTTTGCAAGATAGGCGGGCTGGACAAGTATTGCTTTAAGTGTTGAAAAGGTTTCTCGCATTCGTCCGGCCATTGGAATTGGGTTACGTTCGCCTTCCTCAAGATTTTGAAAAATGGGAGGCACTTGTCTCCCAATCTGGAGATGAACCTGCTTAGAGAGACTATCCGACCGGTCAATACCTGCACTTCTTTTAAGCATTGAGGCGAGGGCATTTGGATGATGGCTTCGATCTTCTCTGGATTAGCCTCAATCCCCCGTTGAGTGATCATAAACCCTAGGAATTTTCCGGATGCCACCCCAAAAACGCATTTTTTCGGGTTCAGCTTCATCTGAAATTTATTCAGGGTCTGGAAGACTTCTTTGAGATCTTCCACATGCTCCGTGGCCGTCTTACTTTTGACCACCATATCATCCATATAAGCTTCCACCGACCGGCCGATCTGTTTCTTAAAGACTTCCATGACGAGTCGCTAATAGGTCGCCCCCGCGTTCTTCAAGCCAAAAGGCATTACTTGATAGCAATATGTGCCTTGATCGGTTATATAAGTAAATAAACAAGAATTAGATAATTAATATTGCCAATCAATGATTATTAAATGATCAAAAGCATCGACAAATGTGATTCAAAAAAAGAGGAAAGCAAATTAATACCTCATGATACGACTTTGTAATGTCCACTTATCATTGACGAAATGAGCGGTGATAGCCATAAAACCCTTTTTTTGATTACTAGAAGTCCACATATCCGTAGTTAAGGCAATCCTACTACAATTTGCCTCCAACAAACTCAAAGTCTTCACCCTTTCGTAGTCATATATCCTTAAGATATCGCTTTTCACGGTATTTCGTGAGGGAACCTTAAACAAGGGCTGCAAACCAGCAGAATATTGGCGAAATCCGTGATGCTCGACCATAACCAAAGGATACTCATGTATTATAATCATCTTCGCAAGATCATCCCTTGATTTTTGTTGATCAAAATTGTAATTTGCCACCGCATTTGTTTGTTGTACCAAAACTTGTTGTCGAACATCTTGAAATTTTTTTCGAGGGCAACTCTTTATGTGATCATGCAAGTGTTTAGTTCCTCTTGAGCTTTTTCCAGTAAGTTTTTTCTGACAATAATTACAAATGGCCTTCTCATCTTCCCCTACAATTTTCACCTTTTTGAAATGATTCGAAACAACAGATGTTAATCTTCTTTACGTGTATCTTCAACATCTTGTATGACCTCCGAAGTTGAAGTGGGTTCCGACTGCACTATTTGGTGAGTCGATCGAAGGAGAGAGGTCAAGAGGAATGAGAGGACTATCCATAGTTATAGGATTTTGAGAAATACTCTCACTCGAGTTCATTGTAATCCAACAAAATTAACCCAAATTACCCGCATAAGTATCCAATCAAATTATCATCCAAAGGTATTGATAATACTTTATCTAATGAAGGAAATTAAAAAATAATTAAATCAGTAGATATAGAAAAGGTAAGGGTCCTAATCATGCTACTGCTAGTGGGCAAAATACCATGTTTTGTAAAATTCTAGTTTTTTGAGCCATTATACTGTAACCCGTATGATGCTTTCATTTAATTTTAGTTACCAGAGAAAGAAACGGAGGCTCAAAGACATCCAATTAGGTAGAGAATTGTTACTAAATACGATGATATTCCATCGTTCTCAATGATAAGAATGTTCAGCAACTAATCTTAAGAGGGCAAATAAGGTAAGGTGTGGGAGTTAGATTTCATTGTAGGCCATAGAGGCGTGAATCGAAGGATTCACAATCCATAGCAGGTAATTCAAACAAAATTTTCCAGTTTCAAGTCCATCCAACAAAGTGGTATTGGCATGGGACAGTACAACCACAAAAGAAAAAGCAAACATACCGAATGACCATAAAGCCATGAAATTATCAGTTACTATAACATTCAAATCTAAAATTATCAATGTCAACGATAGAGACAATAACGTTTTTCAGTCTTCAAGCAAAAAAGGTTCGATCTTTCCTCAAGAAAGAAACATAAGTAGTCTAATCTGGCAACCAAGTAGAAAGTATTACTTAAAACTTATCTCTAGATTTAAACAATAGAAACAAGAAAGAATCAATAAGTCGATAATAGGAATACCTTCCGCTTCCCGGAAAACATACTGAAGTGGCATAGACGGAACCAAAAGGCAAGGAACTTTCAACAACTTTGGCATTGGTGCAACAAATTGCGACATTGGCAAAAGCCATAGCTATCGCCATTTTTGTCCTCTCTTTCTCTCATCTGCAATGATGATGATGATGAAGAAGAGGGTAATGACAAGTACGCTATAAGTCGACGTAAAGCGTGAATACCCAAACGAAAGTCGATGTAAAGCGTGGAGAAGATGGCGGCGACACTGCGGATTGAGGAAGAACCGAAGAATTGAAATATTAGGGATTAGTTATTAGGGATTTGGGTGGGTTTTATGTATATATATATAATGGCAAACTTGTAATTAATATATAACTGTAGCAATGTATGGGGTGGTATCCCGTGCATTCGCCCGATACCGTGGGTATTTTGTTAACCCTCATACCCTTACGGGTAAAAATTGTCTCCCCATACCTGCCTCCGTTCGGGTAATTTTATCGGGTACCCATCAGATTCGGGTACAATTGTCATCCCTATAGACCATCCCCCGTCACAACTTCACTATTGTTGATGTTGATACGATCAACATTAAAACTTAACGTGACAAAAATTTTTAATTGTGAGTACATAATTATTAGTAATCATTGTATTTTATGATTATAGTATCTAATTTAATATCAAATATATTCCAAAGATTATTCCTTGTTTAAAATTTTACCTGACAAAGATTTAAAAATAAACAATTTTGTGAACATTTATTGTATTTTATTTATTGTCCTTTTCTTATAATAAAATTCTGGTCCACCTCTTTGGAAATAAATGTGATGAGTCTTTTCTTCATCTTTATTTTCTTTTATGAATTGTTTATTCTTTTTAAAAGATTGTTTTGTTATTGTTCTACATTTTATAAGATATGATTTAGTTATATTTAATTGTTTTAGTTGATCATTAATGAGGATTGTCTGGATAACATATCCTTCAATTTTAATGATCTTATTGTATAAACATTGCTTTTCTTTTTGAAATAATGGGAATTGATCTTTAATTATGATTAAAGGGAAAAAAAAACAACTAATTGTTTGGAAGTTCAACACCTGTATATAGTTTAGATGCAAATGAGTTCCGAGGACAAAGTCATAAAGAATTAATTATAATGTCTGTTAGTCCGTCGGATTGTGCTTATAATGACTTAAAAAATTTAATTAAATTGTTACTGATATCTAAAGTGAAAAAAAGGACTTTGCTATTAGAAAACAAGGACTTTTAATTTCACAGGTCAGTTAGTGTTGTAGATCTAATTATATACTCCAAAAACAAAAATGGACTTAGTCAGTAATTCAATTGATGATAAGGGTTTTTATTGTATCATGGAACCTGGGAGTTGGTCAACATTAGAAAATTGGTAGTGACCCATAATTATTTTTATATGGCAAATGGAGATTTGAGTTAGTAATTAAAAAAAGGCAAGAATAACGTCTTATTTAAAATAATCCATATTCTATACGTATGTAATGTGAAATCAAGAGCAGCAATTGGTCCGTCGTCTCTAATCGAAATCGATTGATCATTGTCTTGGAGGTTGGTAGAGGTAGATGTAAGCCAGTAACTGAACCACAAAACTACGGCCTTCTTGACTAGGATATTACTTCGTCAACCATGGAAAATGAAAGACCATTTGACAAGAATCACTTTCCTGTTTCCATCTAAGCATTAACATCCGAAGTAGGTAAAGACTTTGTAAAAGATTCTACACGAACAATTTCAATCATGAAATTAGATGTAGTCTGTCAAGCAGGGGCGGATCCATAAATTTTTTTAAGTGGGGACAAAATTTTAATAGAGATAAAATTTTATTTTTAATGGAGGCAAAATTTTAATAGGAGTAAAATTTTATTTTTTTTGTAGAGGCAAAACTTAAAAAAGTACAATTTTTTTAAAAAATCTATTGAAGGCAGTGGGGGCAAGTGCCCCCACTTGCCCTCACTGTGGATCCGCCACTGCTGTCAAGCATTTGACGGCCAATTAGTCATTGCCCCTATTTTCAATTATGAAGAAGTAGAATGTGCCGACCCAAAGTAGAAGCAGATGTGTTAGGGTGTCCGCTAGCTTATTAATTTCCTTGATATGTTGTTTCTAATTGATCAATTCTTAGCTTTTTATTAGACTTCATATGAAGAACACGGTTAAACTGAAAGATATACATGAGATACAAAATATATCAAGCATGTTTTTTATGCAATATATAATTAGTTTGAATCAGTTTAAAATATTGTATAAAACATTCTGAGACGTTTTTTTTTTTTTTTGGGTAAGAAGGGGAGGGAGGCCTAAAGTCGGGGGACAGTCATAGCAGAGACGTCAAGAGCAAGGCGCGGGCGAAGAGTAGTGCCATGTTTAGCTAAAATATCAGCACAGTAATTTCCTTCCTGAAAGGTATGAACAATAGTGCAAGCCCATTCGCGCATCAGCAAATTCCTGATATCATCGCAGACGTACAGGCACGGGTGGGAGGGGGGGCACAAGATTTATAGTATTTGTATCGCGTGGGAAGTGTAGTCCAATTTTCATTCTTCGCCTCTTGATGGTCCTTTATTAATAAGACAGTCCGGTCATTTTCTATGGTAGGTCAAGGACTAAACTTTTGTCGTCAGAAAATAATTGGATGTGCACGAGGTTAGAAAATGAAAAAGATTCTCTTGATCATTGTAGACAGACATTTTCAATTGCAAAAAATAACAAAATCAATTTCATAATAACAATAATACTGTAGTTTTCATTTTGGATGGGTCATACTTTTAGTGTTAATATTAAGCAAACGTTGATTGATTTTTCTTACTTATCTTTATCAGAGTTACTATGATTGATACGCATGAATTTTTAGAGCAACACCGAATTGTACAAGTACTATATAATAAATAATTGTTTTCTTGTCTTCTTCTTCTAAAACTCTTCTACCTATTGTCATCTTCTTTGCATGCTTTTTTAAAAATGTAATTTTATGTTTGCTATCATTATTTGTATGAGCTGAGATTTGGGTGGAGAAAAGTAACATTCTGTGTCTTTCTCATCAATCATAGACACACCATTATTGATTTGTTGCAAGGGGATTTTTCATATACGATATAGGAATACTTGGAGCATAGGATTATAAAATGTATCAATTTCATTTACTTATTCTTGCTCGCTGGATTCCAGATCTTTTTCAGATTTTTCACCTCATCAAAAGAAGATTTTGAAGATGAATAAATGTAATCACTAGCAATAAACTCTCCTATATCCACATTGATGTTAATCTCTTTAATATTTTGGGGGAATGAAGCTGGGTCAAGTTCAAAAGATCCTTTTGGCACACATTCTCTTTCCTTGCCCGTCAGTTTAAATGAAGGAATCATATGGGAGAATCAGAGTAATTTAGCTTATGGAACTTGAAAACTGTCCTCAGCAAGTCGACAGAAAAGACCCACAAACTCTTTTAGCTTATACAACATCTTCACTGATGTTAGACAAGATCTCAACAAATTTATAATCATACTTCCTATGAGTTTTTGCATCCAATTTTCATTTAATATCCCAGTTCTTAAAAATGGCCCAAATTCCTCCCTTCTTAAGATATATCTTTAATAATTTTCTCTTGTTGAAACGACATTATTTTAGTTTTATAATGAAACAATGTTGTTTTAATAATTAGATTTTAATGAGAATTTTTTGACATGTGACAGTATCAAATCAATAAAAATAACGATGAGACTAATGTTATGTTAGAATTTTAAAAAATCGAAAATGTACACATTTTATTACTACTTTTTAACATTCAAGCATAGATATAAAAGAATAGTTATTGAATTAGACTCGCAAGAAGTCATTAATCTGGTCTTGGACTCGTGTACTCGCTATTATCCGTATTTGAACGTCATTGAGATACCAGGAATTTGATGAAGAGAGATTCTGACTGTTCAATTGTTCATATCCTTCGAAAGGGTAACCAATGTGTAGATTTTTCAGTCAAAAAAAGTTGCTTCTCATCCTCATCGTTGCTCTATTTGGGAGGTTCCTAATCCAGGACTTCGTCAACTCTTAGCTCCTAGCAAATGATGTTTCTTCGGTTGCGTTTTTTAGGCTTTAGGCCTTATTTTGTCTTGTTTCCTTCTCATAAAAAAAAAAACAGAGAGTATGAAGCCTTTGTCCTTACTTAATGCGACTCCATTTGGGAATGAGAGGCTGCCTAGAAGGAGACTCACTTCTTGACTTTTTGGATCGTACCTCATTAACCTGCCTGACTTGTCACCAGTCAATATGATTGAGAGGTAATTCCTGAAAGTGTTTTTTTTTTTGTTGCATTTTTCACTTAATCGTACACAAAATTTTAATGCAATAGAACTCAAATAAAGGGATTTCTAGAAATTTAGGAATAATAAATTATAAAGTTCTAAATTTTTTAACTTTTATATTAGAATTCAACTTTTAAATTTTTTATTAAATCTCTAATTTTTTAAAATTGAGTAATTGATTAATATTTTATTAATGTGATTGACACTATAATATAAAACTACTATTATAAAAAGTTACATAACATTTTCTTCTCTTTGTAATTTTTTAATATCAAACAAGTAAATATATTTCGAATATATAATTGTCAATATATTTGATACATTAGCTTAAAATTTTATATTAAAATAATTTATTTTGAATTTTCAATGATTTTTTCTTTTCAAGTCTCTCACTAAAACTAACTAATAAATTATATTTTCCAAAATTTATATTCTTTATTTATCTCTTTATATTTTAAGTAAAATTTTGTTTTAAATTATTGTTGTTAAAAATGAATTACTATTTTATCCTTAAAAATAATAAATTTATTTAATCTCACTAATAAATTATATTTGTCAAAATTTAAGTCCTTTATCTATCTCCTTATACATTAATTGAAAAGTTTAAATTATTATTATTAAAACTAATTATTGTTTTTAACATGAATTTGTTAATCAATTGAATTATTAATTAGTATATATAAGTAATTTGCTTAAGATAATTAAGAATGTGTTAAAATAATATTTAGCTATATAGAAGTATGTTTAAAGGACATTAAAAGTTAGAGTTATTTCTATTGACTTTCTTTAAATATACTTCAAATTTTATAGATCATTGAATAAATGATAATATAAAAATAAAATTTTGTATTTTTATTATTTAAAATTTATGTTAGATTCAATCTTAGTTTAGGCTATTAGATTTATTATAGATTAATAGACGTTATTATTACATTTTTAACATGGTATTTTATTTTATACTATATTTTTCTTATTTTTAAAATTTTATTTATTTGTATTATATATTAGTTTTGTATTGATTTAATACTAAGTTGAACATTGAGACCTTAATCAGTTGACTTGATTTTTAAAGCATTGCAAAAAAGATAAATATGTATGTCAATAGGTTGAGCCGAGCCGGGCCAGGCCAAGAGCAGCTCAGTCCCGGCCTAGACTGAATGGGCCATGCTACTCTTAATTTATGTAGATTTCCTTATTTTTTTGGTCTTTTCTCTTTTTATATTTATGCTATATGTACCATATAATATCTAACAAATAAAAATTTTCTCCTCCTCGTCGCCGTCTATTATTATTATTATTATTGTGTACTAACTTGTCGACGAAACCTTTAGTACTTCTGCACACTTATTTTCTTCCAGAGATTTTGGGATGAATTTGAGAGAAACAATCAATAATCTTGAACGCTAACCACCTGAGAGACTTTATTCGGTTAGGAAGCCTGCAGCTTGATTTGCTAAAGTCTCATCAAATCGTTTTTGTTTGAAGCCCAGGCATAATTTTGGGCTTATCTTTTTATCGTTTAACTTTCAGAAGTAATAGTACAAAATTAAGACTCCAATTCAGGGTCCTTGAATTACAATTACGTCACCCTACAAGCTCATTGTTTACGGTGAGCCCATGCTAGCTCAGTATATAATATTGTTTAATTAACTTCCTTTCCTTCAGTCAATATGTGGATTCTCCATCTTTCAGCTGTCTCTAAGGTGCATGTTCTATGCAGATTGAGGACAAGGATTTGTTCCCTTTGTTGATGATTTCGTGAGTCAACTTCTTCAATTGCTTTGCCTTTGTCCCAAAAATTCTCTGCTTTCTCTTCAGCCATATGGCATTAATTGTGTTGCTCAAAGGCTGTCTTAAATATGTTTTAGTTCCTCTGTGTTCCCATTTTTACAAAACCAAAGCAGCACCTCTTGCCACCTCTAAGATCCCAAATTCACACCATACAATTCATGTATCCATCCCTGGACTGTCTTTGAGTAATTACATTGGAAATAAATGTGTTCTATTATCTCAACGTCTGTTCAATAAAGGACATGTGAATATGAGACGAGATATTCATGATTTTTCTTATTTTGTCTCTATTACTAAGTTTGTCTTTTATAGGTATCCACAAGTTGGCAAAAGCATGGGGCAGGCATGTTCAAACCACACCAGATGCTACCAAGATACCTAAGGTGAGTGTTCTTGATATGAATAATGATCTCTGCTCTATAAATTTCAAAGGTAAGTGTATATATCACTACAAAAAAATAGAATTTAGCGATAGAATTTATTGACAGAATTTGTACATATTTCGTCGGTAAGCTTATTTAGCGACGAAATTTATTCACGAAAAAAGGCGTTGAAAATATGACCGTTACTAAATTTAACGACGGAAATTTTCCGTTGGTAAATTTACTAACGGTAAAAATTTCCGTTGGTAAATTTACCAACAGATTTTTTGTTCAATCAATAAATTCTTCTGTTAGAAAATTACCAACGGATTTTGTAATTCTGTCGGTAATTAGTGACGGAATTTTTTCCGTCGGTAAAATCCAATATATTTACCAACGAAATTTCTTTTCGTCGGTAAATTTGCTGAAAACTATTTTTTAAAATTTACCTGCAAACTGTTTAGTTTCTCTAGAAGCCACCATGCAGAGAACTTCATTATTTCAAGTAAAAGAATTAAAATATTAAAATTCATACTAAAACAAAAGTGAAAATAAAGAACTGAAATCATTTTTTTCAAATAACAAACATTTCATCAAACACCTTACATGCATCAGAAATTTATTTTAACATCACAACTAAAATCACGTCTTGTTCCTTCTATCACTAACATTTATACCTTAAAGTTGTTTTCCAATAATAAAATACACAAATAAACGAAAGTAATAAATACCCAAATTAACTTTCATCTAACATATGAAAAAATACATGACAATAGTTACAAAAATACCTCTACCGAAGGACACGATGACAATAGCCGGAGAAGACAACATCGTCGAGCAGAAAAGGAGTCCATAACAGAGAAATGGACTCCAAGAAAACCGAAGAGAAGATGTAGGAAGAAGGAAGAAGAAGAAAAGAAAAAGAAGATAGAAGTGGGAGGGAGATGTCAGATGAGTTTATATTTAAAAAGAATTAATCGACGAAATTACTGACGAAAATTTTCGTAGGTAAATTCAAAAAATTTTATACCGCCAATAATTCCCGCCTTTTTACCGACGGGAAAAAAATTCCGTAGGTAAACTCAAAATTTTTTATTCAGCTAAAAATGTCCTCCATTTTTAGCGATGGAACATATATCGTCGCTAATTTTGCCGCGACAAATTTCCTCCAAATTTAGTGACGAGTATTAGTATCGTTGCTAAATTACTCAATTGTAGCGACAGAAATATGCTTTCCGTCGCTAATTTGCAGCGGTAAATTTGCCGTCGAAAATTTATTACCGATGGCTATATTGTTCCGTCGCTAATATCCGTTGCAAATTTTTTCGGGATAAATTCCCTCCAAATTTAGCGACAAATATTAGTACCGTCGCTAAATCACTCAATTTTAGTGACGGAAAGCATATTTCCGTCGCTAATTGCAGAAGAAAATTTTTCCGTTTCTAAGTTTCCGTCACTAATCTACATTTTTCTTGTAGTGTATCAAACTATAGTATAGGATTAGTGAATATCGATCTCACAAGGACTATAAGTACTAGTAATAACTTCTTTTTATTATCTAACTGATGTTGATTTTTTTGAAAAATTAACCAATAGTGTTTAAATTTAAACTAAACTAAACTAAACTAAATTTAACACAAATAAACCAAGACACAAATATTACTAAGATCAATTTCTTAAGTACTAACATTTTATCATACAAATCAATTCATTGAAAATCAGATTGTAAATTCCTATCTCATGTTAATATTTTCTTAAGACTATTAACAAGTAATCCAAGATTGATTAATTGATTCCTCTTTCTATTTAAAGCCTATAACCTTACATTACTCAATTCCTGAATTTTACTATTATGTTTGTCCATAATTTAGAGGATTTACGCCGACGTATGTCTACTTTTGTATGAAACTTCTAATTATGGTAGATCTATTCATATAGAAGAAACTCTCAATGTAAATCATATGAAATCACATATTGAACTAGTATCCCAGTATATTAATTCAAGACTTAAAAATGTGTAAATGAATTGCAATAAATCAATCAATCAAAATGCACTAAATAAAAGATCAAATCAAAATATCCATCCTAAAAGGTTTCATCATATATAGGTACTAAACAAACTTAGTTCATAACCATAGAAAATAAAAGAAACATTAAAAGTTTAGTAGAATATGTATATATATATATATAGGTTCAAAATCATGTCTCAAATTTTAACTTTTCCTCTAAATGTGACTCTAACTATTACTCTCTTGATTGGCCTTCATAATTTCCTTTTATAGTATAAAACTAAGGTTTCTAGAATGTACATGGTCAATCATACGGACGTGTGAGTGACTATTTATCTAAAATACACTTTAGAATTATGGATTCACACATTCCAAAGAGTTTACATAGGTATAGGATAGGGACGTGTATATGACTTTGCACGGGTGTGCATCTTCACAAAGGCAAAACAATGTCTTCAAAGCTTTAAACATTCATAATAACTTACATTGTCCCTTACACGACCATATATGTTACACTAGTGTGTAGTTCAACACATGGGCGTGTACCTTTAAAATAGGTCCAAATCTTCCATTTTTTGCCCAGATTTCTCCTAACTTTTTCTCCTTTTGATCCATAAATGTTAGATCCCGTTTTCGAAACCCAACAGCATAAACTTAAGATCATCATATATCTAAAGCGTGGTTCCTGGAAATCCTTTCTTGCTTTGATACCACCTATGTTGGGTCCCGGTTCTGGAACCCAATCTTGAAAACATAATCGAAACACATGTGCAAAACGTGAGCAAACTTGTACTTTATGAAAATAAAATCCATGAAACCAAATCATATCAAAAGCGAAGGAATCGAAAGCAAATCAAATCGTAGGAACAAAAACATAATCGATTTGAACGGTCCAAAACAACAAATGGTTCGATCGAACTGAAACAAATTTCCGACATCCGAGAACGTGTAACTGAGAAGAACTAGCGTTGGAATACATTTAGACTAAACCAATCCTCAATCAAACTCGATTCATAACATTCCTCGCAATCATGCAACAGCTAAATCTCATCTTTAACAAATCTTGTACTCATTCTCCTTCATATTCATTTATACTCTTGACACTAAATCAAATAGTAACTTAAATCCCTCAATGAATTCATGCGAACTTATATACATCAATCTCACATTCATCCATATCTCAATTCAAATACATAAGTTTCATAATCAGGTCACAAACCATAAATTCACTTTTCCATTGCATATACATATCCATAAATCAATTTCATCATGATATACATGCTTACAAAACCTTAGAGGCATTCGAAGCCATTTTATAAAATCAATATTAAAACCCAAAAATGCTCAACATGCTAAAGATCTAAATCTTGCAACAGATTAACTTAAAGGCCAAACATAAGCATAACGATCGGACATCTAGACATGCTTTCATCCGACCTCCCTCTTGATACCTGGAGATGGGGATGAAAGGGGGGGTGAGCTTTACAACTCGTGGGAACATATTTATAACATAGCAATAAGCAAAAGTATTCAAAAATAACTCATTGCCGTGATACTTGTTGAAATCATAGTCAATGATCATGTATATGTCATTGTCTTGAAAAATGCTTGATTCTTGAACAATTCATGATGCATGTCACATAACAAAACATAACACATAACATAACATAATGGTTTGGGTTGTCCCTGGTTCATGACGTACTACACATGCCATCGAAATGTTGATGTGTAGACGTAGTTTCGTGATGTGTAGACGTAGTTTCGTGAGGGAATCCTTGTGAGAAACCCTGTGCCACAGTCGAGCAGGCGGGAGAAGCCTTTTCGTGAGTCAATGTGCACTTGACTATTCGTGAGGGACACCGCAAACTCACATAAGTATGTATGATTCATATTCTTGTAAACTTGTTTGCCAATCTGGCACTTGCTTGTAAACTTGCTTGTAATCTTACTTGCAATCTTGCTTGTCATATATTTCGTAAAACTTGATTTCATGAACTTGTATTCGTGAAAGGAGAACACTCCTTTGTGAAAATCTTGATAATAATCATGAATGCAAATCACATAGCATAATATAATCATTCATAATAGTATGTCATGCAATCGTGGATGATGCAATGTAAATGCATTAGATCATGCTTGATTTGAACTAAACAATGAGTGACTTATATACTTTATTATAAACATGAACCCACCTTGAATTCCTTGCTTATACTTGTTTAGGAATGCTTTTCCTCTTTCCTCACTTGGTTTCCTTAACCAAATAACCAAAATTCCAATCAATTTGGGGTAGAAATCGGAAAATCAAACTTTAACCATTCAAACTACAACCAAAACTGAAACAATAATTTCATGCTCAACTTCCATCCAAATTTGAAGATTCTTGAAGACTGATTCAGAACTTCATTTCTTCATGAAACTTGTATCCCTATGTCTCTAGTTTACAACGCAAAAAGAATCACCTCATTTGGACATCTACATCAAACATTATGCCCAAAATACTAAAGCATGTTGCCGCAGAAAATTGGCCGTTCGCCGCGACGAGCGCGCGCGCCGCGACGTGCTCATCTGCAGGTTGCGACGTGCGACGGCGAGAAAGCTCTGTAACTCATTTTTTTCACTTTTCTCAACCATAATCCTCCCATCTTTCAATTATAAACACATCTAAACATTAAAACACCTCCTAAACTTCATTTCTAACCTCAAAATCATTCATAACAACAACATGATCATCAACCCTAAAAGATTTAACCATTTTTCCATAAACTTCTCCACAACCGAAACCTACACATTCTAAGCTATTCTAGGGTTTCATCTAACCCAAATAAAAATGAATAAGCTCATACTTACTTGATAATGCTTCAAGTCCTTCAAAATCTTCAAGGATCCCCAAAGCCCTACCTTCCCTCTTTTTTTCTCTTCTTCTTCCTCTCTTCCACGACCACGACTTCTCTTCCTCTTCTTCTTATTTCTAATTCCTCTTTCTTCTTTCCTCTTATAATTCATACTCTTATGGGTGGGAAATGTCCATTTTGCCCTCCCACATAAGCCTTAATACTCTTAGACTTAAGTATCATGCCCAAAATGCCCCTATAAAATCTTATCACTTTCATACTTCAATTCAGAAATTGAAAATCTTAGGGACTAAATTAGAATTTAATTCCTTCAGATAACTTGTAGTCCCATGCCTCTAATTTACTTAGAAACAATAATCGACTTTAGGATCTCTACAGCTCAAGATTATCATCAAAATAGTGAAACTTGCTTAGAAAATATCTAACTCATCTTGACTCAATCAATATCAGAACAATCATAATTTCCTATCATGATGTAGGTAATTGTCTTAGGAATCCAACGCTTTGAAAATCGGATTAATCGGATGTCGGTCGGAAAAGTTAGAAGCAAAAGAACGGCAAGGGTCGGATCACCCTAAACAATAACCACAACTTGTAGAAATCTTAACTTCCTATTTCATGGTCCCTAAATTCCATACTTGACAGTAATAGGAAGATCAAAGCATAATCTAAAACTTTCATGAAGGGCTTAAAAGTAATTGCAACCTCTAACTAGAATTCTGCCAGAATTTATCATCCTATATCACATCCAAACTCCTAAATTCCCACATCCTTGAAAAGCTAGGATAATCTCCTATGACTTTCATGTAGATTACTGAACTCAATTCAAAACATATCTGTCCATACTTTGTCTCAAATCACATTACACACCTAAATGTATACTTATGAACAGTTTCGCAAATACTTAACTTTGACTGATCAAAACTTTCACTCCCGATATCGAAAAATATCAAACTTGATGGTGACAGAAAACTTCCAACATAATCTACAAGTTCCATGAAGATCATTTCTCAAATTCTACTTAAATCAGAAAGTCAACTCTCTACTCCAAAAAGTCAACTTTCTCAATTCTTCATATTCTCATACTTTTTCCTCTATATTTCTTGATTTTTAACTTCCAACAATGTATTCGCTATCAATTTCATTTAAACACAAAACCATACTTTAGCCCACAATTTATCATAGACATCGATAATAAAAGCATATACGTGCTTATACTCTCTCATCATCAACTTGCTAAATTCACCCTCATATGACAATGCACAGTCTTGAGTTGTCTTTTTCTTTGCACACAAATAATTCACCACAAATTCCTCATCTAATGTCACATTTATACTTCAAAAGTTTCAAGAAAAGTTCGGGGTCCAATATTTCTCCCCCTCTTAAAAAAATTTCGTCCTCGAAATTCCTACATGAGTAATCATCAAGTAACTTATGCTCTTAAATAGTTTCTTCTAAAAGATCATAGTCAGTCACTTTCTTATCTCAGTTCTCATTATACATATTTCTCAATTTATTCACCATGTTTCACTTCTTGTATCTGATACCATCAATACTATTGTCAAAATTACTATCCATAAATCAGTATTTGTTAACGTATTTGACTCAAGTCAATGGTCCAATTTTCAAGGAACCTTACCATGGACCCATCATTATTCCTTATCAACCTTTCTGAACTTCTATACATATACCTCCATCATTAATCTCATCTTTCAAGCATTCCATGCTTCATCTCACTCATGACATTCTAACCTCAATATCATACACATTCTTATGATCGGTCATATAACTCATCACCTCAATCAAACAATCAATTAGGTTCTTCAAGTAATTCATGGAAACTTATTCAAATCAATCATATCCATTCACTAATTCTTAACGAATTTTAATGCATATCACTAATACATATGCGCCCACGTAAGATCATAATACCGGCGCTCTGATACCACAAATGTTAGATCCCGTTTTCGAAACCCAACAGCATAAACTTAAGATCATCATACATCTAAAGCGTGGTTCCTGGAAATCCTTTCTTGCTTTGATACCACCTATGTTGGGTCCCGGTTCTGGAACCCAATCTTGAAAACATAATCGAAACACATGTGCAAAACGTGAGCAAACTTGTACTTGACGAAAATAAAATCCATGAAACCAAATCATATCAAAAGCAAAGGAATCGAAAGCAAATCAAATCGTAGGAACAAAAACATAATCGATTTGAACGGTCCAAAACAACAAATGGTTCGATTGAACTGAAACAAATTTCTGACATCCGAGAACGTGTAACTGAGAAGAACTAGCGTTGGAATACATTTAGACTAAACCAATCCTCAATCAAACTCGATTCATAACATTCCTCGCAATCATGCAACAGATAAATCTCATCTTTAACAAATCTTGTACTTATTCTCCTTCATATTCATTTATACTCTTGACACTAAATCAAATAGTAACTTAAATCCCTCAATGAATTCATGCGAACTTATATACATCAATCTCACATTCATCCATATCTCAATTCAAATACATAAGTTTCATAATCAGGTCACAAACCATAAATTCACTTTTCCATTGCAAATACATATCCATAAATCAATTTCATCATGATATACATGCTTACAAAACCTTAGAGGCATTCGAAGCCATTTTATAAAATCAATATCAAAACCCAAAAATGCTCAACATGCCAAAGATCTAAATCTTGCAACAGATTAACTTAAAGGCCAAACATAAGCATAACGATCGGACATCTAGACATGCTTTTATCCGACCTCCTCTTGATACCAAGATGAGGATGAAAGGGGGTGAGCTTTACACTCGTGGGAACATATTTATAACATAGCAATAAGCAAAAGTATTCAAAATAACTCATTGCGTGATACTTGTTGAAATCATAGTCAATGATCATGTATATGTCATTGTCTTGAAAATGCTTGATTCTTGAACAATTCATGATGCATGTCACATAACAAAACATAACACATAACATAACATAATGGTTTGGGTTGTCCCTGGTTCATGACGTACTACATGCCATCGAAATGTTGATGTGTAGACGTAGTTTCGTGAGGGAATCCTTGAGAAACCACATGTACACAGTCAGGCAAAGCGGGAGAAGCCTTTTCGTGAGTCAATGTGCACTTGACTATTCGTGAGGGACACCGCAAACCCATATAAGTATGCATGATTCATATTCTTGTAAACTTGTTTGCCAATCTGGCACTTGCTTGTAAACTTGCTTGTAATCTTACTTGCAATCTTGCTTGTAATCTTGCTTGTCATATATTTCGTAAAACTTGATTTCATGAACTTGTATTCGTGAAAGGAGAGCACTCCTTTGTGAAAATCTTGATAATAATCATGAATGCAAATCACATAGCATAATATAATCATTCATAATAGTATGTCATGCAATCGTGGATGATGCAATGTAAATGCATTAGATCTTGCTTGATTTGAACTAAACAATGAGTGACTTATATACTTTATTATAAACATGAACTCACCTTGAATTCCTTGCTTATACTTGCTTAGGAATGTCTTTCCTCTTGTTCCCCTTGCTCCTCTTTCCTCACTTGGTTTCCTTAACCAAATAACCAAAATTCCAATCAATTTGGGGTAGAAATCGGAAAATCAAACTTTAACCATTCAAACTACAACCAAAACTGAAACAAAAATTTCATGCTCAACTTCCATCCAAATTTGAAGATTCTTAGAGACTGATTCAGAACTTCATTTCTTCATGAAACTTGTAGCCCTATGTCTCTAGTTTATAACGCAAAAAGAATCACCTCATTTGGACATCTACATCAAAAGTTATGCCCAAAATACCAAAGCATATCGCCGCAAGAAATTGGCCGTTCGCCGCGACGAGAAGATGGAGCGCGTCGCGACGAGCGTGCGCGCCGCGACGTGCTCATCTGCAGGTCGCGACGTTCGACGGCGAGAAAGCTCTGTAACTCATTTTTTTCACTTTTCTCAACCATAATCCTCCCATCTTTCAATTATAAACACATCTAAACATTAAAACACCTCCTAAACTTCATTTCTAACCTCAAAATCATTCATAACAACAACATGATCATCAACCCTAAAAGATTTAACCACTTTTCCATAAACTTCTCCACAACCGAAACCTACACATTCTAAGCTATTCTAGGGTTTCATCTAACCCAAACAAAAATGAATAAGCTCATACTTACTTGATAATGCTTCAAGTCCTTCAAAATCTTCAAGGATCCCCAAAGCCCTACCTTCCCTCTCTTTTTCTCTTCTTCTTCCTCTCTTCCACGACCACGACTTCTCTTCCTCTTCTTATTATTTCTAATTCCTCTTTCTTCTTTCCTCTTATAATTCATACTCTTATGGGTGGGAAATGTCCATTTTGCCCTCCCACATAAGCCTTAATACTCTTAGACTTAAGTATCATGCCCAAAATGCCCCTATAAAATCTTATCACTTTCATACTTCAATTCAGAAATTGAAAATCTTAGGGACTAAATTAGAATTTAATTCCTTCAGATAACTTGTAGTCCCATGCCTCTAATTTACTTAGAAACAATAATCGACTTTAGGATCTCTACAGCTCAAGATTATCATCAAAATAGTGAAACTTGCTTAGAAAATATCTAACTCATCTTGACTCAATCAATATCAGAACAATCATAATTTCCTATCATGATGTAGGTAATTGTCTTAGGAATCCAACGCTTTGAAAATCGGATTAATCGGATGTCGGTCGGAAAAGTTAGAAGCAAAAGAACGGTAAGGGTCGGATCACCCTAAACAGTAACCACAACTTGTAGAAATCTTAACTTCCTATTTCATGGTCCCTAAATTCCATACTTGACAGTAATAGGAAGATCAAAGCATAATCTAAAACTTTCATGAAGGGCTTAAAAGTAATTGCAACCTCTAACTAGAATTCTGCCAGAATTTATCATCCTATATCACATCCAAACTCCTAAATTCCCACATCCTTGAAAAGCTAGGATAATCTCCTATGACTTTCATGTAGATTATTGAACTCAATTCAAAACATATCTGTCCATACTTTGTCTCAAATCACATTACACACCTAAATGTACACTTATGAACAGTTTCGCAAATACTTAACTTTGGCTGATCATAACTTTCACTCCTGATATCGAAAAATATCAAACTTAATGGTGACAGAAAACTTCCAACATAATCTACAAGTTCCATAAAGATCATTTCTCAAATTCTACTTAAATCAGAAAGTCAACTCTCTACTCCAAAAAGTCAACTTTCTCAATTCTTCATATTCTCATACTTTTTCCTCTATATTTCTTGATTTTTAACTTCCAACAATGTATTCGCTATCAATTTCATTTAAACACAAAACCATACTTTAGCCCACAATTTATCATAGACATCGATAATAAAAGCATATACGCGCTTATACTCTCTCATCATCAACTTGCTAAATTCACCCTCATATGACAATGCACATTCTTGAGTTGTCTTTTTCTTTGCACACAAATAATTCACCACAAATTCCTCATCTAATGTCACATTTATACTTCAAAAGTTTCAAGAAAAGTTCGGGGTCCAACAATAAAGGTAATTGAGATCTAAAAATATATTAGAAACAAAATAAGTATAAAAAATAATAGAACTTTCTCAAATAACAAGCAAAACACACTAAATATGGGGATAAAAACATAGTCCATTAAATGTTTATCAAACATTCTCGTACTTAAGTTTTTGCTTGTCCTTAAGCAAATCATAATCCAAATCATCAAACTTAAAAACATCCATCCCTTATTAACCTTAACATGTCCATTTGCACCTTAAATTATCAGATAACCTAGAAGACGCTTGCTAAGTTTAATCAGACAATCACCTTATGAGTGAGAAAAGTAGACCAATCTAAGTAATAATCATACAAGCTTCAATTATTTAACCTATGTTATGATTATTTAAAATAGGTTATGTTATTTCTAATGATTACAAACCATTAAATGCTAAAATTGAATTAGAAAAACAACAATTACGTATTATATTTGATTCTAGCAATGGGTTCTTGCATAAAAATAATCAAATAGAGCGTTCAATCATTCTTACACAAGACCCAAACATTAGACATAGAATAATATAACCAATCCATAAGAGAAAGAACAACAAACAAGGAAAGATATACTTAACCAGGTTGTCGGTGTCTATTGCACCTCCGAATCAGTGTCAGGACATCTACCCCTCTATAGAGCTCTCATGGTTGAAAACTTGTTATCCTCTTCATGCTCTCCCGCGGCTCCGAAGCTCTCTAAGACAAAAACACTCAAAACAATTCATAACCTTTTGGTCATCACATAAACGAAGATTTTATACCAAAAAAATAAGGCTTAGTGAGCTTTCAATTGCCACACCCATACTTTGGTATGTCACAAGTGTGAGTCACACCGGTGACACGCCCATGCATGGGCGTGAGTTAACTCACAACCATGACTCATACCCATGCATGGGCTTGAGAGTGACTCATGCCTATGCATGTATATTGCACAGCCATAAGTTAAAACTCATGGTTGTGCAATAATTTGGCATGGCCGTGAGTTAATTATCATGGCCATGCCAAATTAATTCATGACCGTGAGTTTTATTCTCTAACCGAAGTGCAAGTGCATCCCATTTCATGTTTCATCTTTGGTTGTCACCTCTTTGTTCCAAGTGCAGCCCCATTAAATTCATTCAAGTGCAGCTACTATCCAGCTTTTGTTTTATACCTTAAATGCTTGATAGTTGTCACACACCTCGACCTTTATTCTCCTTTTGGTAACTTTTCCTCATATATATATTGAATACATAGCTAGGTTTTTAGCGTAACAAAATGGACAGTTGGTGTGTGCACTTTACATAGGCGTGAGAAATAACTCATGCACATGCAATACACATGCACAGATGTGAGTGATTGCTCAAGGTTGTACAAAAATTTCGGCATGGCCTTGAAAATCTTCACCATTTTCTTGTCTTCTTCTTGTATTATTCTTGCTATAATCTTCTTCTTTTTGGTCCATGAAGACAAGCGAGTGTGAACCTTCAAAAAATCAATCATAATGCTTTCGATTCACTTTAGCTTCTTTACTTCTGAATTGTGCCTAAAATCAAAGATGAACTAAAATGAGTATCCTAAGCATTTTTTCTAGCAATAATCACTAAGTGTTATGGAATAAATTAATCATCAATTAAGCACATATTAGGGACATATTTACTTAAACTATCAATAGTAAATTTGATCAATGGATTAATATCTAATAAATTCACCTAATTATGAAAATGTATTTTTAAAGAATTTAGATAATTTCATTAGCCATTATGGCAAAAGAACATAATAGTTACAAAGGTAACCTAGGAAGCTTAAAACACTTTTGTTTTATGCGTTAGTGATGCATGATTCTTATAGAATACTATAGGTGTTATTTGAGATCTTCCTGATTAGGAATTTTTGATTGTGAAGACTAAGGTTTAGTCTATTTTGCTTGCTTAACTTATCAATAAAGACCTCGGTACTTCTTTACAAATCTTTCAAGACTCTCCAATTTCTCTCATTCTGTAAGGCCATTAACAAGTAAGGTAAAACTACCATATAGATCCATTCATACTCTCTATTTGTATGTTGAAGTTTATTGCTCCAATCAATTATCTCCCATCATGTATGCAGTGCGTATGCAATTTCACATTTCTGGACCATCACATTTCATGCCTTATTTAAAAAGGAGCATTGGAAAATAGATAGTCAATAGACTCTAGGTCAAATTCGCACAAATAGCACCGATTAGTATATCAATAGAAATTTGTATTTTTTCAGTGGTTGGCAACTTCCTTTTGAATGCTAGACATTGAGTGTGCTATGCAAGTGGGTGTGCATATTTGATCCATATCAATTGGTGCCATTCCACAATTTTTTATGCTTCCTTGAAGAATTCCCTCACATTTTTGTTGGAGTATTTTCTAGATTTAATTAGTGTCCAAAAACCTTCATTTTCCTTTCCAAAGGTCAAAGATACATTAAGTAGGAGACTCAACATATTAGGATCTATAGTCAAAATCAATAGTTCCTCCTTGTTGGACGAAAATTTATTAATTGTAACATTTACAGGATACTTATCTTTTAGTTGTAGAACATATTGATGTTCTAAAAGGCCATAAGAAGACCAACAATTGTACTAAAAAGATAGGCTTTTTTCATCTCTAATTTTGTGGAATATTAATTGTCATGCTCCTTAACTTTATTAAACATTATCATACTGAGGAGGCATTCTTAGGGTAACCCATATTCCATATATTTGAATCCTTTATGTAATAACAATGCACCCACTTAACTTATAGAGAACTTTAATCATTAACAAGTCTCCAAATTTTCTTAGCTAGGATTGTTGCATTCATCACTTTTAAAGGAGTCAAACCCAAGCCACCTTGATTTTATGAGTACATACTCCCCTCCACCTAACCATTACCTTCATGCCAACCTCATTCCCACTATTACATAGGAACTTCCTAAGTAATTTCTCAATTAATTTAATGACAAAGTATGCTAAAGCTAGGTAAGAGGCCCAGTGCAAAATCAATGAGTTTAGCACAGAGGATTAGCCGTGCCCTACCTATGAAGGAAAGTGATTTATAGCTCTAATTAGTAACTGTAACCTCTATCCTTTTTATTAGAGGTTTAAAATTAGTGTAGGATAGCCTTAAGGATGAGATAGGAACACCTAACTAAGATAGTGGAAGCTTATGAGGTTTAAAGCTTGTAATAAGGGAGAGCTAATTGTCATTTTAAGAATCTCCTTCAGATAGATATAGCATACTATTTTCATTGTTGATCTACAACCTCAACAATTTAGTGAATAATTTTAATCAAGTCACTAAGGATGTTATAGAGTGATGATAACTTTGAGAAAAGGAACGCATCATCATCATAACTAAGGTAAAGAATCCCACTCTTCTTGTTTTTGACATATTATTGGAACTCATATCCTTTCTACCACCTTTGTAAGTAGTCTAATGAGTACCTCTATGCCAATACAAAACAACTATGTTAAGATAAGGTCACATTGTCTAAAGCCCCTCAAGCTTTTGATATATTTGATGGTTTACCATTGACTAGTATATTAGAAGAAACTTTAGTGATGCGTTGCTCAATCCACTCAATGTATATTTTTGGAAATTTTTAGGCCTTTAGACACTAAAGAATGAAATTCTAGTCTATAAAGTCATAGGCCTTTTGGAAATAAACTTTCAATGAGCAATTCCTATCGTTTCTCTTTCTTGTATAGCTCCTGAAAAGTTCCTGAGTTAGTAGAATGTTATCACCCACCTATCTTCTTAGGATGTAGGCACCCTTTTGGTGACCAATATGAGCAGGCAAAAACTTTTTCATCCTTTCGCTAAGACTTTTGATATAATCTTGTTTGCAGAGTTACAATATGTTATAGGACAAAATTTTTTATGGATTTTGGTTTACTGCATTTTGGTACTGAGATGATAAAGGTTCTATGTATCTCCCTTAGAAGTTTCCTTTCTCTAAGGAGCTCCCTTATTAATGCTATCATTAAGTCTCTTATTATAGCCCAAGTCTTTTGGAAAAAGAATATATTTATGCCATTTGGCCCTGAAGCCTTGGAAGGGTTAAAGGTTTTAAGAGCATGCTTAATTTCTAACATGGAGAAAAGTTTGGAGAGTATATCCATTTCTGTAGGGGATAACTAATCTTAGATTATCTTCTTATTGAAGTGGACAGAGGAAGTAGCATCTGATAGAGTACCTAGTGTGCTAGTGAAATAGTCCTTGAATTCTTTCATTATTTCTTCCTGAGTGCTAATTATGGTTTCACTATTTTATACAAAGACAATTATGTTTTTATACTAAAAGCATAATCTTTGGAATTTATGTATCATGTTGTATATTCCATCTTAGTGTTGTTAAAACAATTATTTTTATGAGCACTTTGGTTATGATAAATTGTTAGATCCAAAAGAGAAATTCATTGTACAATTCATTTATGTCCTTATTCATATTATCATATTGTTTTATGTTCCTTTCCTTTTGATTACATAAACTATGTAGTTGAAACCAAGAATAAAATAATTATATCCCTTTTGTCTCTAAATTGTTTTGCTATTATCTCATTATATGATCAGAAGCATTTAACTTTCCAAAGCAAATTAATCCTTGATTTGGAATAGTGAATAATAACCACTTCTTTGACCATCTTGATTAGTAACAAAGTAACTAGGAAATTCAAAAGAGGTAAAGGAATTAGATAAAGAGATCCTCTCCCCCCTACACGTTCTCAATATGCATTGAAAATCTAAACAAATTAATTATTAGTGAAATAGAAGAAGGTATGAGATTTTCTTACCACAACTAGTATAAGAAGTTGAAACTCTTCAATCTATCATTTTCTAATGATATATTATTATTTTGTGGAGTTGATATTTATTCTAACAAATTGTTACTTTTTGTACCTTTTGTATTTTTGCTGGGTTTAAGCATTTACTACTTTATATATAAAGTGTTTTAAATTATTTTTTGACTTCATGTAATTTCCTTTTGTATTTTAAAGCTTTGAAACCTTGAACCTCAACTTAAACACCTTTAGTTATTGAATTTTCATACTATGATAGATTAACCAAATGATTGAAGAATCTAAAAGGTGTGACTCTAGATTTTGAGGTGTTAAAAATGAGACTTCTATAGTAGGATGATTCAAGCATAAATAGGGTTGAATCGAGCCTTGCTAGAAGAGAGCTGAGTTAATCATTATGAATTTATCAAGATTGTATTAAGATTTTTCTTGATTGGTCTTACACCAATTTGATTGTTATTACAAGTATAGAATTGGCATTGAAATATAAGATTTATTAGGCCTAACTAAATTGTGCAACTGAGAAAATCATCTGCATAGTGTCTTAAACTTATATGTTCTTTTTCAACCTCATTAGTATAACAAGTGCCACTGAAATCTCTAAATACTATCTTTAGTTTGTCAAATTGGTTTTGGCTATGGAAGATCTTTGGGTCCTCCCATAAATATTGCCTCTACAATGTTAAGTTAGCGTTATACACATAATTGATGTACATTTGTCTATCATTATATTTTAGTGTCACCTGCACATCAAGATATTGATTTGAAAATTGATGGAGTAGTACCTGAATTTCATTGGGAATATAAGCTATTATAATCCTCCAATTAAAATAAGCATGATGATTGCTCAAAGTTATCCATCCTTAATGACTTTTTACTTTTTAGGAAAATTTATATCGATTACATTCCATGCTACTATGATTAATAGCTCAAGAGAGAGTTATTGCAAATTTTATCTTACTATTCTAACCTGATCTCCTTCTATAATTAGAAGTATTGAAAGATTCCTTTTGTGTGTTGGTTTCCTCAAATTTTGTAAGATTAATAGTTTAATTTGTAAGATTAATAGTTTAATTTGTAAGATTAATAGTTTAATTTGATATAGGTTTATGGTTTGGCTTATGATTGAGTTTATTATGAGCTAAGATAATAGAAGTTTCTTAAGCTTTTGTACGTTCCTTACTCGTTTTAGCCACATTAGCTTCAATGGTGTCATTAATTACTAATTTCATGTTATATGCCTCAGTTGTGTCATAGCTAAACCACCATTTGTTTTAGAGTTAGTTGCTTTAGTTGAGGCATTAAGTTTGTCATTTTTTTGTTGTTGTAAGAGTTTGATTATCTTCTGCTTAAGTGGCATTTACTTCAAATTAAATATTTAAATTAGTAGCTATTCAAGTATCTATTATATCATGTATATCATTTCAGTTATAAGTTGCTTTTCTTCCTTATTTTATAATCCCATCACCTTATTATATAGTTAAAGTGAAATATGATTTATGAGTTGGGTCTCCAAGTTTGCTTATGTAGTGCCTTGGTTTTCAAAAATAAGATATCTCTATTTCAACATCTTTTAACCCTCCCTTATTATCAAGTTTTCTTCACTTGATTGTTTTTAAAAGTTCTTTGTTGATATCTACTTCAGCATAGACTTTAAATGCCCAATTCTCTTAAGCTAATAGTACATTTATCTATTGAACTGGCAAGATAACGTAGTCCTATAGTTAATTAATATTCCTACAAAATGTTAAGAAAGTTTATCTATATAAAAATATGGTTTAAGTGAGCTTTACTTAATTTCAAACTTGGCCTCTATATTTGTAAGAGTATTGGCTCGTTTGAAGAGAAAGTAATCCTCGTTACTGATCGTTGTCCTTTCTAATCCATACTTTTTCCAATTTGCATTTGCTTATAATTACATATAGGGAAGGGTAGTTTTTTTAATAAGAAGAAACTAACAAATATACCACTCTGCTTTATTGCACCAACCTTCATAATTTTAATGGGTGGTAAAACTATTTGGTCTACATCACTAGAGATTGGAGGAATATATTTTAGCTTTTTTTATTGCTGAGTTTTCTCTAACTCCTTACACGAAGTAATCTTAATAAGGAGATGATCAAAGAGGTTAGAAGGGAGAACCAAGGGAGAGGAGATAGGTGTTGCAAAAGAAGACGTGAAAGAGAAAGTGTTGTGAGACATAGGAGAGGAGTTAAGGGCTAAGGTAGAAGTAGAAAGAACGAAAAAGGGCGACTTCGCTAAGAGCTTTGTTTTTAAACTCGGACCGGACCGGTCGGTCCGACCGGTGAGACAATTTTTTTTATATTTTTTTTTATTTTTAAAATATTTTTAAAATTATATATAATTAAATATAATTATTGCATAATTATTACGTCACACCGGTTTGACCGGTTAAACTGGTCAAACCGATGATCAGTAAAGCCACCGGTTCGATAACCGATCTGAGTTAACCGGTCAAACCGATGATCAGTAAGGCCACCGGTTCGATAACCGATCCGAGTTTCAAATCATAGGCTAAGAGTGTCATTCTAAAGAGTTCAAAAGTGAGAGCTGCCCGATTTAAAAGGGATAAGGTCTCTCTTAAAGTTACTTTAGCATTTCTTAAGTTCGCTATGATTATTTTAAAGGGAGAGATATAGGGGTTGAATTGGTGGATATATGGGAAAGTGTGAGGAAGAAGCATCCACTGGTATTAAAGAGAAACAGAAAAAAATTGAGAAAAAGAATTAGTGCAACCAAATTAAAAATGAAAACAAATAAGAAATAAAGCTAGAAGGGTAGTCCAAAATTGGTCTAAATGCTTCGCCAAAGAAGAAAAAATCCAAAAATATAAGTTATTTTCAGAGACTTAATTCCATTCTTAAAATAAAAGAAACCAACTAAAAACCTAATATGATAAAAAAACTTAAAATTAATTAAAAAGAAACTTTAACTTAAGATGTGATTAGAAAATATAAGAGAAAATAATTAAAGATAGAGATATTCCCAAATTTTTTAAAAAGATGATTTAGAATATATGAAGAATCCATCCCCACCTTCCACAGTTTGATTTAATAGCCATTACATTAAACTTTAATTTCAACAATTACAGTGACATTTTCAATATTTAAAATTTCCAAAAAAAAAAATGAAATCTCTTCATTTGGGTCACACTATCAACAGAATATGAGTGATACATTGACTCCCCTTCAAAAAGAGGAGTTCAGTGCAAGCCCTTTTTTCAAATTCTATAAGTTAGTACATCCAAGCTATGAATAATATGCCGTTGCTGGGTTAAGGGTATTTGAGGCCCTTCACTCATTAAGATAAAACCTAAGAATGGCCTACTCACTTCAAAACACACAGAGGATTGTAGAACAAAGACCTGTTATGCTTCAAATCATATATTGTAAAACAAAGACCTGTTATGCTTCAAATCATGTATCGTTCTGCGTCTCCTTTTTATCATATAATGAACATATTTACATCTCAAGTAACTGAAAATTTGTCTCAGTCCCTCACTCATAATCCTGATATTGGACAGTTCTTGTTGTTGATGGGTGCCTATGCCTACCAACCAAAGTCTCTATCAACACCTCCACACAAAAATGTGCACATGGTCAGACAACTGCTAGCCAACAAAAGCATTTGTCGGGGAATAATATCTTCAAAGTCTCACTACTCCAAGATTTTAATAAATATGGTTGCAGATACGACCACACCGCCATATGTGCGCTGTTCATTAGATGTTTAAGTTTTAGAACATTACGTAGATTTAATATCATTTGTTTTCTTCGTCTCGATTGACTAATATGGAAAATCTCCAGAGAATCATACCTATGGTTGTCGCTACAATGCTTGCATAAACAATGACGCCAGGTTTCCCTAATGGGGGGGAAGTTATCAAATTCCAGCTTGATCGGATGTGCATCTTCACCGAGTGTGTCCAATTTGGTCCTGATCTGTGAAAATGAAAGCAACCCGATACCAGAATGGTCCAAAAAGAACACTGATAGAAATAAATTAAAGGAAAAGTAGTTAAAAGTCATGTCTTGGTGGGCTGCTCGTCTTTGCGAGAAACATCAGTGGATTGCATATGTAGTCGCCAATACTTATGAGTTCTCCTACCATCATTTTAACAAGTACAAATTGATAAAGACACGATCGAGAGCACACTTGTCAATACGGGAATTACTTTCAACAGGTAAGGTAAGAGAACATGGCTACAGCTGATGCTATATGGTCCTAAACTTACAAATTAAACTAGGTTGATTTTATATGCTGCTGCTGCAGTAGGCGGAAAAGGTTGGACAATCCTATTTTTCTTCATCCTGTTATATTACACTGCCACATCGATGCTTACTACTAAGCATTAAAAACTTGATGTCTACTTTTATAATTTTCAAACGGACAAGGCATGTAACGGGAGAAAAGCTATTTTCATATATATTTATATATTATATTTAAAAGATACCTTTTAGATGTGCATGAGTATATATATATATATATGACTGAATATAAAATTACTTATTGATTTGCTAGAATTTAGTAATCAAAGAATGTATACTCCTCAAGTTAAACCCACATATCAAAAAGAGCGTCCAATACCAAATTACTTTCTCAAAGCCTTGAAATCCACGAACCGATTTAATTCTTTTCTTCGAAACAATGTTGTTTTGATTAGTTACACCGAAACAACATTGTTTTGGAATAGTTCAAGTATACCCTGATTTCGAATCTACCTGGACCGCTTGTTGAAAAGGTTGAGTCGAGATAAGCAACGTGTTAAGTTAGGGCTGAACATGCTTAATCTGACAGTAGTGATAAATTGTCCATAAAAATTATTTAATAAACAAATATTAACATTAAGAATGAGGCTATAAATAATAAATTTTAAATTATTTTGAAAATTTTATAAGCAGGTTCGTACCTTTAGTGAAAACAGTTGAAATGTTATTAGGGGATAGCTTTAGTGCTGTTTGATTCAACTTTTAGAGGATAAATAAGCACTTTTTTTTGCCGCAAAAGTTATTTTTGAAAAAAATGAGTGTTTGGTTGCAAATTTCAAAAGTATTTTTAAAGTAGAAATAATTTTTGAAAAAGTTAAAATACAGCTTTTTGAAAAGTTAAAATTTGAAACTTTTCAAAAAAGTCTAAATTTTAGTTTTTCCAGGAAGCTATTTTTTTTGTAAGTTTCGTCACTTACGTACATAAACTCATCAACACTCAACGCAGACGGTTGTCTGCGTTGAACAATTTTATTTAAATATTTATAAAATAATTTTATTATAAAATAATTTTAAATATTATATGTATTTTAAATATTATTTAGCGTACATTCTGTGTTAACGAACAATTTGTTAGTATATTTTAAATATTATTTAGCATAAATGATTTTATTATAAAATAAAATATAGTTAAAATTAATAAAAATACTTTTTATTTTTATATTACCAAACAGTCTACTGTATAAAACTCTTTTAAAAAAGTTGTTTTTTTAATTGACAGCCAAACAGTCAACTGACTTTTAAAAAAAACTTTTCTAAAATAAGCTCTACTGACAAAAATTCTACTGATAAAAGCTCTACTGATAAAAGCTCAACCAAACAGGTCTGTCTATTTGTTTCAGCTTTTGAAGAATGAATAAACATTTTTTTCTACTGCAAAATCTGTTTTTTAAAAAATAAGTATTTGGTTATAAAATCTAAAATTATTTTGTTTATAGAAATGACTTTTTAAAACTAAAATACATCTTTTTAGTAATGTATTTTTAAAACTAAAATACAAGTTTGAAGCTTTTAAAAACACTTTTTAGATTAATTAGTAAGCCCATTTTTAGTTCCTTTACTTTTATGTTTTTACACATAATTTTCACAATATCTATAAATACATCTTCACGCTTATATTAAATTTATATAATATTATTTGACTTTTTATATGTTTTAATATTTATTTTTGATATTAGTTTTGCTTCTATTATAATCCATATAAAAGATTTGGTTAGATATATTTTCATTTATATTTCATATGGTTTAAAATTATATAATAATTTATATATTGTTTAATATATTTTAAAGAATATTTATATGCATAAATAATTTTATTACAAAACAAAATAGTTAAAATTAAAAATATATTTTATATTTTTTACCAAACAATATATTGTATGAAGCTCTTTTAAAGAAATTTTTGTTAAATGATAACTAAACAGTTAACGAATTTCTTAAAAAAAATCTTCTTCAAAAAATTACAAAAACTTTACTGATATAAACTTATGTTAAAGATGTCCAATGAACAGACGACGTAGGTTTCGATAATCGGTAATTCCAACATCTGGCTTGACCACCCCAATTCAAAGTATGTTGGTCTTCTCCACCCCAATTCGAAGCATATATGTTCCTTTATTGTAATATAAATATACCAATCTTTTTTAGGTCTTCGCTAGTTAAACAATAAGAGTAATTATTAATCATGGGTGATTAAGAACGAATTGTTCTAATGTTTGCACTCGTTGCTACACACCTAATATCTTTTGTTAAAGCCGTTGCTATTAATATTGGCATTAAACATTTGAGTGTCATGTATAATACTCCCTTTATTTATAATTTGGTCATGTTTCAGATGCCAAAATATTGATTTGTTCAAAACATATGTCCGTATTTTGTACTAAAATCATCTTCTTATGACCTCTTTTGAGTCTAATAAATATAAATTTACTTCTTCAGTACATTACATAAATGTTATCACTACTTTGTTGAGTTCTACTTCGATTTGGTTGTTCTTTTCCCTTGTAACTCAAGTTTTGAGTTCTATATTAAAGAAAGATATAATTTTATTAACATTTTAGTTTAGACATCAATAAATTTACTATGTAGTCATCTCGTCGTATAACTTGGTCTTGGAGCACTGGAAAAAGCTGTACACCGGAGGAGAAAATTTTGACGGAAAATCCAAGAGAAACAACTATATAGTTCTTCCTTCAATGCGATGGGAAACACACATACCTAACTCAACCACGCGAGAGAAGTGAAGAACTGGAATATTTATTCTTCAGGGACCATGTAAACAAACACGTGTTACATTTTAACATTAACTTCTCGTAAACAGTTTAATATTATTATGTCTTATTCTATCTCATAGAATTTCAACCTTTCTTAATCCCATATATATATATATATATATATATATATACGTATATCAGTCCAGAACACTGAGTCCTAGGTAGGCAAATTTGGTCTCTTTTAGAACCCATACAAAACAGCATATCCTGAGGTTATAAATATCAACTCTCAAGGTCCAGAAAGAGGAAACTTGGTAAAGGGCGTACATGAAGATGATATTTTCCTCCTTCAAATCTCTGTCAAGATCTGTCCATCAAGAGCATGAAGAAGCCGAGACAAAAACAGATGGCACCATCTCTTCCTTGACTGTGTGGAGAAAATCACTTATACTGAGTTGCAAAGGGTTTACAGTCATCAACTCCAACGGAGACTTAATTTACAGGGTGGACAGTTACGCTGGTCGACCTGAGGAACTCCTTCTCATGGATGGATTAGGGAAGTCTGTCCTCACTGTGCGTCGACGAAAGGTAATATTGTATAAGCAAGTGCAAGTTTCTTCCATAAATCTTTATGTTTGTTAAAGCCAACCCAGATTCTTATTCTTGCTTGTTTCTCACCCATGTACCACCGTAGCATTATCGATCATGATGAATTTAAATATTACCATGAACCTAAGATGCATATCGTTTACAGGACAAAAAGGTTGGATCTTTCATCCATATACATAGATAAAATCGAAAAATGGTTGAAATAATGTATTGATTAGATATCGATATTAACTAGAATAATACAGATCAGATCATTTTTTTCATGTTAATTATATGGAAATTTAATTTGGCAGAAGCTTGGAGTATTACTGGATAGCTGGTTTGTGTATGAAGGAGGAGATACAGGTCACTGTTGTGCAACAAACCAAGTATCAAGCAACCCTACTTGGCATGTAACAAAACACAATAACTTACTAAAGCCCAACCAGAAAGCACTAGCACATGTTTTCCGAGGGAGATCAGAGAGAGGGCATTGTTATGTGATAGAAGGCTCTTACACGCATAGATCCTGTAAAATATTAGATGGGTCGAGAAAGGAAGTGGCTGAGATCAAGCGCAAAGAAGCCAGCATCAATGGTGTTTCTTTCGGGTTAGAGGTTTTCCTTCTGGTATTAGAGCCATGTTTTGATCCTGGATTTGCTATGGCTCTAGTATTGATATTGGATCAAATGTTTTCGTAGGTTTAGTTTCTAAAATATTGTGTTGCTTGTTGTTGAATGAGGATGCTACATACGTGTATGGCAAATTTTTTTAGCAACAGTAGAAATGATCAAATATGATATATATCATTTAAATTTCAATCTTTGTACTAAAGGTGGAATCAGCCACTCTAGTTGCCTCCACACTCAGGCTCGACCAGATAGTAAAGAGAGTAAATCACGTTTTATTTCGATCGATCGCCTAGCAGAGCGGCCCTTTCATTTTTGTTGTTGGGAATCGAACCCAGGTCCTTGTACCAATTTTTCCTACTAAATTGCCAACCGAGCTACCCAGGGCAGGCATTTAAATTTCAATCTTGGTTTGCGGGAGAGGTTACTTGGAATGGAAGAGTGCAATGAAAACAAGGGGAGAGGATCTTTTTTCTTGCAAAGATTTTAGATTTTCAGTCAACAAAGAAAAAGAGGGCAAAGCAAAAGAAACAGTGCAACTTTTGACCGCTCTTTAATCTTCGGGAGTTTCGCAGGACAAGAAAACCCTATACTTTTTTACGTCCGACCAAAGTAAAAAATTATGGAGATGCGGGGTATCGATCCCCGTACCTCTCGCATGCTAAGCGAGCGCTCTACCATCTGAGCTACATCCCCTGCTTGTTAGGCGTCGCAGCTTGTTTTACATAATACGTAAACAAGTGATTACTTATTGTCCACCGAGCACGTAGGCGTTGCTGTAATCCATTTGAGCCGTTTTAAGCAGAAAAAGGAATTGAAATGCCAACGTTTCTATTGCCTCATCAAAATGCTTTACACAAGGCAAAGAATTTCCTCCTGTAAACTACAGCTGTCCCTTTAATGTTACAACATTGATAATGTTGTCCATCATCACCCCTGCCGTACAGATGAACACTTGCAACAAATCCGTACCCACGTGTAATTTAAATACCGATATATACATATCCAACCCAGTTTGCCTACTAAGACAAAGACAAACAGTATTGGTTATTGATAAAAATGGCCACCATCGTCAGCCCTGCTCGTTACATTCCCTGTACCACTCCACTTTCATCAGTTTACGGAATTTAGGTTGCCCGTTGCAGGTTCTATTCAAAGATTTTGCAGGTGGTGGCTTCATACACGATTGCTTTATTGTGTATGCTGTGTGCCTCCTAGTTTCTGCCACTGGCCTACTGGATTTCATGGGTGCAGACCGACTTGATCTTGGGGCAGACCAATCAATTACCCCTTTCCTTACACTATTGATCTTAATCAAATCCTCTCTGTCCTCTGATGCTAAGAGTTTAGACCTCCGAATCAAACCGCGACTTCTCACCACCTGGTCAGACATGGTTAAGGAAGTTGTCGCCGACAATATATCTTCACATTTTTTATTAGACTTCAATTTACAAGCCTTCACCATCTTTTGCGAAGGCTTCTTGGCCCACTCGATCATTCCATCCTGATTTAGCCTTGAGATATGAGTAGAAAAATCACACAAGGTTTGAGCAGCTGCCAACAACCTTGGACAATGTTCAGCTGTTTCAGAGAAAAAGCATTGCGTAAGTGCAACGAATATGTGCAAGTGACAATTCAGGCAAACATAGTGTGTTGTGAAGTATTGAGTTGCCAAGTATTTCAAATTTAGCACAAGGAAGATTGCTGGTAGCCACAAATCATACCTTTCCCTTGATCCTTCATATCACCGCTAGGTTCTGGATTTATGGGAAAAATGAGAGAACAAATACTTGTTACTTCTTTTAACTTAAATTAAAATCCCTATGAGAACAAAGGCAAACAATTAGTTCTCACCAAGTGAAGGAGCATAGGGTGTCCCAAGACCTGCATCTGAAAACGGACACAATTTCAGTGAAGGCACTGATCGAGATGAGGCCACACAACTTTCCAGCATATTAGGCTTTGTTCCAAAAGAAGGAACTAAAGATTCACAAAAAGTAAGCGATTCCAACTTCGTAAAACTTTCAGAAACATTTCCAAGAGAACTAACAATGTTCCCTATTTTTACCCATCTACCATGGCATGTGCTCCTACTTGATAATAGTTTAGCTGCATCAGAATTGGTTTTACACTGTCCATTAAGTATGTGTGACCAAGCAAAAGGAGGCAAGAAAGTGCGGCGAGGTATCTGCTTTCCCTGACGTTGGTCAGTAGTGCTCCTTGACATTAGAACAGGTTTGGCTGCATCCAAAAGCAAGGACTCCAAATCCTTGGGTGGAGGAAGTCCCAATTTCTCCAAAGTATCTTTTGGTTGACTAAAGGGAAAATCAAGCAAATTAATAGAAGTCCCAGGCTTGAAGCAAGAATCCTGAATGTTGAAAAGGAAAAAAAAAAGCATTGTATTGAATATAATTGTCCAATAAAACTAACCCTAACATTATGACCAGAAAAAACCTAAAGTCCTTTTAAGTGAAGCCTAAAGAAAGTTAATTCCCTGTCATATATCCTAACAAATATACGTAAGCTCTATCAAACTACTCTTGCACAAAAGTAGAAGAAATGTCCAAAAATTATTTAAGAATCTTCCAAGGAAAAAGTTGAGTGAAGAGAAGAGAGAGAGAGATGGGGTGATAGGATTGGAAGTTCAATTGAAGTGCAAAGGGAAAAATCAGACTTTCTCAATCAAATGAATTACATGTAATTGGGAGCAGATAAACAGAGGTGGAGGAATTTCAGTTGATTTGGAGTGCTAATCAATGTTACGGTTCGGTTCAACTGCATCACATGTATTGCTAACAATCGTTATACACTCTCCTGTTACTGGACCATTCTCTCCAGGGAGTAATATTTAAGATTCACTAACCTTTTTAGAAGGTGATAGGTCTGTCTGTAATGAACTCACTTTATCTCCATTGGCCATGATAGAGATAGATGAGCACGTATGTGCTTTGTCATTACAAGTGCTATCTATCTCCATAAGAGTTTGGGACCGGGCAGGCCTAAGGACCTGAAGGGCAGAACAAGCACTTCTAACAGATTGCAGAATACTTTCAGTCATGTTTGCTGCCTTCTTACCCTTATCTTTGCCCAAGCTAGAACATTTGCAAGTTCCAACAAGGAGATCATCCAATGATAAGTCATCTACAAACTTTGTGATGTCATGAACATCTGTTTTTAAACCATATAAGCCTGGCACTCACAAAAACACACACACATATGAGATTCATGTACGCCAGCCAAAAAAGAAACAATAATCATTAAAGAAGTGGAATATTATGTCAAGTGTGAGAAGATGAAAGTCATCATAATTGAGTTTTCACCAAAAACTTTCATAGAAAGTGCATATCATATACTAAGACGCAAGGGTTGACTAATCTTTTTGTAAGATATTGCCTTAGACCTAATAGGTTGTAGCACACTCTTTAGCTTACTTTCTATATTTACCAGGTCCACTGTACAGCTGAAAGAGGAAATTGTATAGACATAATCAAAACTAAAAATAGAGAAAGAAGGATGCCATATTGAAGAAATGGCATTCCCTTTAGATTATATGAACTTCAATATTTCCAAAGAACAGGAAGCCAAGGCATTAGGACATTAACAGGCTGATGAGGTCATTTGTTAAAAAGGTTTGTGGGTCCAGAGATATCATAAACACCCTTTTTCTGGATAGATTAATTCATTGTTTCCACTAAGTATCCCCAACAATCCCAGGGACAAAAACAAATTCAAGATTGCTACAGACATACAAGCAATAAAAGGTAGTAAGAAATGCCAAGGGACAAGTTTATTATTGCATCAACCGCATAGAATCATCACAAAGTACAAACTAGTTTTTCCAAGTTATGTGCAGCAACTTCTTTAAAATTGTATAATCAGAAATAGGCAACACAACAAAGAAAGCTCCTTGTACATAATGCAAATGGGAGATGATTGTCAAATTCTTGCGAAATGTTAGCATACCAAAAATGTTGTTCCCTCCACCAGATGCGCTGAAGCTCCCCAGACCTGCCTTCACAGAGTAAAAATCATGTTTATTCTTCGTGGAAACTTTGGAATTTCTCCTGTCCACACGCTTGTTCCCAAAGTTGTTCCTCTGTTTTGTCAATCGACTTTTCTCTAGATGGAATATACAGAAACGGGATTGTTATTGCAAAACATGCCTAAAATCTACTCTTAGATCATATAATTAAAGCAATCGAATTTTTATCTACAGCTTTTAGAGTAATTTACAATGGTTTATACCATTACCTCAAATATGTTTCTGAATCACGCTTCAAAATAGCAATAGTTTTAATCAAGGCTATTAACTACCAATAGAATATCTTCAGTAGGAAACTTTGACAGAAATTCTATGCAAAAGTGACCATCTTGGAAATAATACATGACAGAGAACTTCTTTCATGGTCTCCGAAACTACATCCAGGTATAAAACAGGTGCTTAGAAGAGTAATAACATATATGTAGAAATGCTATGATTCTGCAATAACACACATAAATGACATTAGGTTCTGCATAAAAGTAGCATTATAATGTTGAGAATTGCCAGTTCGCATAAATATATAACGGAGAATAGGTGTATTAGAAAAACACATCAAGATTTTTACACAACAGCGGAGTTCTCTTCTACAAATAAAACTTTGATTTTGTTACCACTAACTGGGGCATCTACAGAACAAGTACAGATTTCAGCAAATGTATTACCTTGAAAGTCAGATTTTGTGTCAAATGATCCCAGCTTATCATTTACATCTTTCACATCATCAGCCCCAGTTGGCATTATATCATCATCTGATTGTGTGATCCGCTGCCTCTTAGAACACACACCATTACTTCTCAACAACTTTCCTGCCTTCCTTTGTACTTTCACATCCTCTGGCTTGGAAATCCACAGAGTAGTTGCACCACTGCAATAGAGCTTATTAGACAACTCCTCACAAGGAGAACTTGGCAGCTTTCTTGTGTATGGACAAAGTTCCGAGGGCAAGGTCTTGTCCCATGAAGTTGGCTCCAAAGTGTTAACTGAGCTCTTTGAATCTGCCAATTCGCCACATTGAGTTAGATGGGATGACAAAGTAAGTTCCAAATTGATTACTAAGTTCAGAAAACTCTTGGATACATTGAGAACAAGCATTTCTAGAGCCAGACCAACTCTAAAAAGCTCTACCAACAGATATTAAAGTGCTTATCCCTCTTGCATAATTAGCAAACCAGTTGGTATGAATGGGATGACAAAGTAAGTTCCAAATTGATTATTAAGTTCAGAAAACTCTTGGATACATTAAAAACAAGCATTTCTAGAGCCAGACCAACTCTAAAAAGCTTTACCAACATATATTAAAGTGCTTATCCCTCTTGCATAATTAGCAAACCAGTTGATAACATCATAACACTATGTCAACAAACCCTAACTAACCGCATAACTCGGTATTATTAAAAAATGAAATCAGAACCAACGCGTTAGCTACAGCACTGCAAAGCGCCAAGCTTCCATCTTTTACGGCCGGACCCATAGGGCAAGAACAACAATTGCGAAAGCACTCCGCTAGGCAGACACTCGCCAAACTAATCCAATCATTACCATTTCAGAATATATATGTAACAGGACGACAGCATAGCATATACATGGGATCAAGACATCCACCAATCACTGAGCTAGTGTTTTAAGAAATTAAGACCAAAACAAGGCAAAAAGATGCAACCTTTCTCGCCAAACCCCTCCGATCCCTCAAGCTTGGGCGCCACATCCACCAGATAATTTAACTTCACCGCGTCCATTACCACTATTCCTCCTCACACGTACTCAAACAGCTACGCCGCATGATTCTTGTGGATTTGAAGCTTCAGCTGGTGAGTGAGGGAAAGCGGGGGGACTGTTTAGGTCGTGAAGGAGGCGCAAAACAGACGAACTATGGGTTTTAGGGCACGAAAGACCGGCTATTTATAGTTTTCGGGATTTTGGACATAGCAACTCTCCGGTCTCCGGTATTCCCTACCTCATCCATAAGGCCTGCTTTTGTTCCGTACCTATTTTCGTCATTTCAGTTGGACATCTTCCAACTCTGGGATCGTTTCAACAATCATTTTCCTCGATGTTTCAGGGCAAAGATATTTAACAAATTATGTTGATATGATTTTACTGAAATAACCTCATGAGGTGAAAAAAGGGGTTCGTCAGTTTTCAAGTTTCATTCATAAAACCAAACAGCCTGCGTCATGTATTGGAAATAAATGTTAAATCAGATTTTTGAATTTCAAGTTGCAATGTATTTAACGACATGAGTTACCGATTCCCGTTACGTACACGATGGTAGAGATAGTACCATACGCTCGTGTCGCCTAAACTTTGTTATGTTTCTTTTTTTTATATATATATATACAGAGGTAAAACAAAATTGAAAAAGTCTAACTAGTGCAATGCTTTAGGGTACAAAGTGCCTTGCTTGTCCTGTTAGATGAGCTCCACTACTCACTACTGATATCAGTGGCTCTTGAAAGTAATGTATGCTTGGACTAGTTCGGACTGCGAGTGCGATCAAGTTATTTGTACCCTGGTTTCCTTCACGATACACGTGTTACACTTGCACCTCCCTATCTCGTTGAATGAGTCCACGAGTATTTGCTTGTACTGGAAGAGGATAGGATATTAGTGACTTCTAGGGAATTCATTTCGACAATGACTCGACGGTACCCTAGCGATCAAGCCAAAATTAGGCTCAAGTAGACTTCCCAAAATTCGACAACCAGCGGCAATTCTCGCCCGATGCTGTATAAATCCACCGCACCACTGCCTGTACCAGTTTCAAATTACACCTCTAGCGGTAGCGATGGAGGACCCTTGTTTAACCACTTCATCTGTGTTTTGTTTGACCTAATCTTTCGGCAGTTTAGTCCACCAACTAAACTACCCACTGATAAACCCTGTGTCGGAAACACATAGTTTTTCACCGCCGTAGCTCTTACTATCCACTCCACATACTCCATAACTGCTCTCTGACTTTCTTCCAGCCAAACAAAGTCAATTTCAAAGAGACTTTTGTTACGGTAATATCATAGCATTCAATAAACGACTCCAAAAATGGTAGTTCATTTACCTTGCATCACCTGAGTGTGTTCCATAAGATTTGATTTCACCCATTTTGCCACATCTTGTTAAAAGAAGGTCGTATCGACCACCCTTGAGTGGAAGTTACGCCAGAAAGCTTGTATTCTTGGATAGTCGCGGATGACATATAGTGTAGACTCTTCTTGTCCACATATGTGACAACTACTATCTGTAGTAATATGACGTGTCACTCGTTGTTGGTTGATTAGGAGCTTGTTCTTGCTCAACAACAAGAGGAAAGCCCGGACTTGCTGGGGCTTTGCCCATTTTCAAATTAGATCCCAAAGGCTAGCATTAACATCCATGGTGCTCCCCTCGATTAAGTTGTAGGCTGATGCCACTGTGAATCGCCTATTCTCAGTTTAACCCCACCTCATGATACCCTCCATTGTTTCGTCTGCCTTAGGGGTTATTTCTACGATATCCATACGGACTGAGGAGAGGAGGTACTGTTGGAACAAATTCCATTTCCAGTTTCCAGCTTCATTTTTCAAGTCCGCTACTTTGGCATAGAGCACGTTATCGAGTACTGGAGATGTCGTCACAAAGATGAGTAGGGCCCATTCCTTTGCCCAATTATCCGGTCAAAAGGAAATTCGCCTACCATTGCTCAGCCTCCATTTCAACCCTTGGTGTACAAATTGCCAAGTCGTTGCAATTCCTTTCCAAAAACACAAAGCTCCGTGCCTATCTAGTGTATAAGGGACATGGAGTGGTGCCATACAGTATTTTACCCTAATTATCCTGACCCATAAAGCTGAAGGTTGGCTAATCAAATCCCAGCCCAACTTTGTTAGTAAAGCATCATTGGAATACCTTATACGCTTAATGGCTAGGCCTCCTACCTTTTTGGGCTGACAAACTACCTCCCAGTTTACTAGGTGTATTTTCCTCTGCTCCCCTGTGGAGCCCCATATAAAATTGCGCATGATTTTCTCCAAGCCATCATAGAGTTGCCTCAGCAGTCGCACAGTTTGCATCGTGTAAATAAGGAGGGCCGAAATCACGGACCGAGTTAAGGTGACTCGTCCCGCTAGAGACAACTGCCTGGCATGCCACCCTGATAGTTTCTTTTGGGTGTTATCTAAGATATGTTGATAGGTGTGTCGCGTGATACGCTCATGTATCAATGGTACTCTTAGATATTTACCTAGATTATTCATGCTCTTGATGCCTAGGCTTTAACTGATTCAGTTTACAGTTCCGGGAGAGATGTTCTTGGAAAAGAAAGTCATAGTCTTATCTAAGTTAACTTTTTGCCCAGAAGCCTTACAAAACTCCTCCAAAGTCCTTGCAATTACTTGCGTCTAGGACTCCGTAGCTTCAGTGAACAGAACCAGGTCATCGGAAAAGAGAAGGTGGGAGATAGGGGGCCCTGTAGGGCTCAATTTTAGCGGTCTCCATTGCCCCTTTCCCACTTTTCTTGAAATAAGCTGGCCTAGCCTTTCCATGCACAAGACAAAGAGATAAGGGAAGATCAGGTCGCCCTGTCTAATACCTGAGATGGCCTAAACGAATCTGAAACTGTACCTTACCAAGCTACCTGCATAGTCACTGTCGTTACACACTGCATAATGACTCGTATTAGATGTTTCAACAACCCTATGTCCTCTAAGGTTTCTTGAATGAATTCCCATCGAAGTTGGTCATAGGCTTTTTCCAGGTCTACTTTGATTTCAAAATACCCCTTCTTCCTTTACTTTTTTCGCATCGAGTGAATGACTTCCTGAGCAATGATAATATTGTCAGTAATATGGTGGCCCGGAATAAAACTGCATTGATTCTCCTATACTAGATGGTCCAGGTGAGTTTTCAACCGATTAACAGTGACTTTAGAGATTATCTTATAAATCACGTTGTAGAGACTAATCAGTCAAAACTAGGCGATATTGGTCAGGAAGGGGGTTTTGGGAATTAAGACTAGGAGGGTGTGATTTAACTCCTTCTCCTAGCGTTCCATCCTGAAAACTTATTAAATGTACTTTACAACTTTGGGGTCGACCCGCTCCCATTGCTTTTGAAAAAATAAGGCGTTGAACCCATCTACCCCTAAGGCTTTATTCGGATATATGCTAAACAACGCATTTTTAATGTCAGTGTGGTGGATGTGCTGGGTTAATTCTCGGAGAGTGTCCGCTGCAAGAGGAGGAAAAGCTCTTGAAAGTGTGAGCCGGTGTAGGGATCCCTCCTCTTTTGTATACAGGTCGATAAAGAAGTCTCTGGATAAGCTGCTTAATTGTCCCTGGTTAGAGACTATTTCCCTTAGGAGTTAGTGAGGCTCTCTATCTTCAATTTCTTTCTTTTGGGAAAGGGTGAGAGTGTGGTAGTATCTAGTATTCCTATCAGCCTTCGAAATCCATTCACATCTTGCTTTATGGTGCCAATAGATTTCCTCCTCACTTAGAGCCTGCATCAGTTCCCTCGTAACTCTTCCTCCAAGTCCAATAGGTACGCTGAGTTGTCATCGGTCATGACTCTCTGAATGCCCAGTAACCTTGCTAACAACCTTTTTTATTGAAAATGTTCCCAAAATCTGAGCAATTCCAGCTCGTGAGCTGCTGGGATAATTGGGCTAGCGAAGTACTCAATGTTGCCTCGTCTGGTCTCTAGTACTCTACTACTATCTCATAAAACCCGAGATAAGTTAGCCAAGCATTTTGGAATCTAAAAACTAGGGTGCTTAGATGTCTGGGTGTCGAATGATGGAAGATAATCCACATAGGTCTATGATCTGACCCTAGAAAGGGTAAATGGTGATTAATCGTTTGCAGGAAGTTATGGACCCACTCCGTCAAACCAAAAACTCGATCCAACCTAGCCTGGACTACCCCATGACGCCACGTAAATTGGAGCCTACGTATCCTAGGTCATAGAGACTACTCTCGTGCACTCAATCTTGGAAATTTTTGTTCACTACCCTCGTTGCCTTGGACCCTCCCCTTTTATCTTCTATCTCTAGTTTTGCATTAAAATCTCCAGCTATGAGCCAGGGTCTATCGGTGGATCTACCTGCCCAATCTAATGTCGGCCAGAGATATTTTTGAGACGAGACTTGTGGGCTGGCATAAACAGCAGTAAAATCAAACGAGTAAGATCCATATTGGATATTGGTATGAATAAATGGACGGTGAGCTAAAGTTATTTCAATGTTAAAACTATCTTTCTATAATATCCATATCCCTCCTGAGAGACCTTCAGCTTTTACTCTGAACGAGTAGTCGAACCCCAAAGTACGGACTACTTTGTGGGCCCTATTTCCACTAATACAGGTTTTCACCAAAACTAGGATTCTTAATTTATAGTGTCGAAGGTAATTACGCAGTATGACATGGAAACTACTCCCCCTGCCCCTTGATAGTTCCAAGTCAGTAGCAACATAAAAATGCGACAAATTAACCAGAAACTAAACTTCTTGTAAGAGCGTCCTTGAGCTCACCTTCTAGAGGTTGCATTGTCAGCACCTCATTACTCTCTATCTGAGACATGGCTTCTGGTATGATTAACTCGCCTGCTATATTAGGAGGGTCTGTATGCAAAAATACGGTAAGCTCTCAACTGTAACTAGGCCCTACTTTGTTGGCCCCCGAATCTTTTCTTGTTAAATGAATTATGAGGTTTGATGGATTAATTTTTGGGAACTAATTTTTTTTAATGTCAATATTGGTAAGATTTTTGTCATAGGTTGATGGCATTTAAGTGTTAATGTTGTAAGAATGTATCAAGGGAAAAATAGGCAAGTCACCTAAGGTTAAAGATATAAGGCTTTTATTGAAGGGCAAAATGGACTTTTTAGAAGAATAATAAAGGGTATAAAAAGAAGAAGTTATTGTTTTGCTTGGAAATGGAAGAAGAAGTCGTGGAAGAAGAAGAGAAAGATTAGGGTTTTTGGAAAATCTTGAAGAGTTCGAAGAATTTGAAACCAAATCAAGTAAGAACCTTATTTAGTTATGGTTAGAAGTGAAAAATGAGGTTGAATGTGTGTAGGACGTTATTGTTGAATGGTGTATGAAAATGTTGTAATCTTCTAGGGTTAATGATTATGTTGTCTTTGTGAATGATTTTGGGTTGGAATGAGTTTAGAAATGAAGTAGGAATGATGATTTAGGGTTAAGATGAGTTATTTGAAAGATGAGAAGTATATAGTTGAAGAATGTCGAAAAACAAGTTTTCGGGAGGTTTCTGGGCATGTTCGCCGTGGCGAGCTCCAACATTTTCGTCGTGGCAAGCTTCTGATTTCGCCGCAGCGAAATCCTATTTTCCTACACAGATATATTTTGGTGTTTTGGACATAAAGTTTGATGTAGATGTTCAAATGAGGTGATTTTTGTTTCGTTGTAAACTAGAGACATAGGGATACAAGTTTTATGAAGAAATGAAGTTTTCATTCAGTCTCTAAAGATCTCCAAATTTGGTCGGAAGTTGAGTATAGATTCTTGTTTCAGCATAAGGATAGTCCCAACATGTTTGGAGTTTAATTTTGGGATTTCTGAACCAAATTGAGTGAGTTTGGTGTCATTAGAAACTTAAGACAATGGGGGAACATTTTCTAGAAGAGAATATTATCAGATTTTGTCATTTACTTTATCATAGTGATCATGGAAAATTGACCCGAATGTTTGAACTTTTGGAAGAGTTTGAGTTTTTAGAATTTATCTTAGTGAATATGCAATATATGGGTCCTCAAATTGTATTCCTATTGAATGAGAATTTTGCATTTGAAAAAGGGAATCAAGGAAGGCAAGAGGATCAAGAGGAGAGGCATCTTTTTAGCATGTATCCAATCAAGGAATTCAGGTGGGTACATGTTTATAATTTAAATAAGCTACTACTGTTTTCTTTAAATCAAAGAAGTTTTCTGATTTCATTTGCATCATAAGTGCTGCATTATTGTTTATGAATGACTTGTGAAATATGCTATATGTTTGTTACATGATTTGAGTGATGTTTTAAAAAAGATGCATGTTTATGAAATCAAATTTTTAAGAATGGTTTTCAAGATATACATCAAGTATATGATAAGCAAATTTTCAAGAAAAGTGTCATTTTGGGAAACAAGTTACAAGATTTTGAAATCTATATGTTATGTGGGTTTGTGGTAGTCCCTCAAGAACCGTCACGTGCACATTGACCCAAGTTAAAGGCTTCTCCAGCCTACCCGCTAGTGGCATGGAGCTCCCTCAAGGACTCCCTCAAGAAATTACAACTACACAGGACCATTTCGATGGAAATGTGTAGTGCGTCATGAATTTGGACTTATCCAAACCATTCTGATGTGTTCATGTGCTCATGTTATGTTTGATCAAGTTTAATGCATTCATGATTTGCAACTTATGGATTTTGGCTGAAAGCCTAGAAAACATGCGTTTTATAAACTCAATGAAAGTTTTCTGAGACAAGTGAACTGTTTTCAAGATTTTTGCTTATCTTTTATTATAAACTGTTTCCCACAAGCTTTAAGCTCACCCCCTTTCCGTCCCCACCTTCAGGTGTTGAGCAAAAGATGGAGTAAAAGAGAGTCAAGGCATCACTCCCAATTTGCTTATGTTGTAATTTGAGTTATTTATGTAAAATACAAGGATTTGTTACTTTTCAAGGAGTCTTAATTCATGCAACTTTTGTATTTTTTTGAGATTTTGGATTATTGTTGTATTGTAACTTGGAATGCCATTAGAACTTGTAAAATTCTATTCTTTTGATGTTAATGAATTATGAATGGATGATGTTGAGTGGGAATATGAAATTGCATATGGATAAGGTTGAGTTGACATTAAAGTATACTTGAGGAAGTTATCGATTTGAGATGAAAAATCATGAATACGAATTATTGTCATACATATTTATAAGTGAGATGTGTTATGGAAAAAGGAACATAGAAATGGTATGAGACTTTAAGCTTCATAATTCATTTGGATTACGCCAACATTTATGGTTCGTGGGTTGGACTCCAGAAATGGGGCCCAATATGTTTGGTATCAGAGTAAGAAAATGAAGAGCATATATAGGTGTCATGGTTTTGTTAAGCGGTTGGGTTTCGGTCCCAACATTTGTGGTATCAGAGCGCTGAAATTAGGATCTTACATGGGCACAAATGTATGAGTTACATGCATGAATAATTGTTAAAAGTTTAAGCTGATGGAAACGGTGAGAAGAATAATGATTTGTCAGACAGTGAGAAAATGAAAGTTATGGAAAAAAAGGGAAATAGTAGGTGGTTAGATATGATAATTAAAGATTCAAGGCAATTGTATTGGAGGATGTATTATTGAATATGATACCAATATTGAACTGCGGTGACATATTTTCGAAAGGGATATCGATATGAATGTATTGACATGGATTGTTTGGGAAAATATAGGGATATAAGTATGAACGATGAGATTAGGGTGTACAAGCAAAATGCCATGAAATCATAACCTTGTTATGATTTTAAGAAGAGGAGATTGGAACTGAAGTGGTTATTCGATTAATGTCACAAGAGTTATAATCCGCAGTAAGAAGATATTAATGGACTTGAGATTTGAATTTTATAAGGATTTGGCATCGATAATTTTGAATTGATTGAGGATATACATGTGGAAGATGAAATGAATGATAATAGGAAAAAGAGACAGAAATGAGGAAATAGAGAAAGGGAAATGAAATAGACATAAATGACTTTACATGAGATGAATGAAATGATATGTAGGCTGGGGAAAGTTAAAAAGTGCATATGAGATGGGATTTTATGCTTGAACGAGATTTAGAAAAGGATGAAGAATCAAATGAGAAGAGTAGATGCGCTCAATATGGTAGCTGACTCATTATGGAATGATATAGCATCAGAAAAGCAGAATTCTGGAAAATTGGAATACAATTGGTGTTAGTATGTTTGATGAAGAGAGAAATGTTGTCTAAGATCAATTGAGATCAAAGTATTATTTATATAAGATATAAATTGGTGATTTTCAGGAATAAATCTGTAGACAAAATGGCATGACTTTGAGGATGCACACCTATGCATATGCGACAGTAATTCTATTTACTACCTCATTTAATTTTGGTAATTGGAATATTATGACATTGTAATAATGATAGAAATTGGTCTTCTTGAGGTATTAAGAATGGTTGATAATGCAATGATGATAACAATCGATGGATAAGGATTGCACGAATGGTATAGATGATAGTAGTAAAAAATCTTCCTTCAAAGAAGAATTTCATTGAATTAGGTTAAGTAGATCAGACAGTTTACATGAAGGATGATCAATGAAAGAACAACTCAAAAATGAATATGTAATGATTCGAAAGTGAGTATTAGAGTCCTATCCCTAATAGAGACTCAAGCATAAGAGGTAGAATATGCTATTGAAAAAGTACGTGTTTTGTTTGATGTAAAGTATCCAACTATGCGAGTGGATTCCTAAATTTGAGGAGACATTAATTGCCAATATGAGGAGTATATAGGTTCAAGTTATGTTCTGGGTAAATATGTTCGGGAGATGCAAATTTTATCCGATGAAGGTGTGACAAGCACAGGAAGCTAAGATTGCAAATAAACTAGAGTGTGTGGAGAAACGAGTATAAATGAGCAGACATTAGAATCCGTCAATGTGAAATATGAGGAAATCTAAAGAATGGAGAAAATCAGTCAAGAAAGGTAAGACAATTGGAAAATTGAAAATAACAAGAGATAATATTACCTCATTGAGGAATAAGTTATTTGAGGAATTACTAGAACCAATTGTGGACATATGGATTTTTGACAATATTTGTTCAAATTAACAAATTCCCCGACAATACTATGGTATTGAAGATCAAAGCGATCCAAGCGGAGTTTGATGATATGTTAAGTGTATTCAAAGAGTTGAGAAGAATAGTTTGAATACTTGAGGAAAAATGAGTAAATCGTATGAGGGACGATAGTAAAGAAAATTTTGAGGAATTATAACATCGATATTAATTATATCGCCTGGATTTGGAGATTCAGTAGTATACAATGATGTTTGCATAAGAGATCAGGATAAGATTCAACGCAGCAAAATGAAGTGAATTCATGTGCATGGAGACAATTGAAACCTCATAGGTTGATTGTTCATACATGAATTGAAACTTGCTGTAGTAGTGATTGCTTGAAAGTTGGAGACATTATATGTACAGAAATATTTTGACTGTGTGTAAGATATACAGATCATGAAATTTAAGGTACTTATTGAGTTGAAAGAATTGAATACGAGACTGAGACAATGGATAGAGTTACTAGAAGATTATATTGTACAAATGAGTACAAAAATGGTAAAGCTAGTGTTGTAATCAGATGCATTGAATAGAGAATTAAATAGCAATGAAGTATGAATTCAGATATAGAGGTTATCAGATCTAGTGCAATAAAGAGTGCTGAATGGAGTCGAATTTAGGGCAAAATGAGGTACCATTAGTCATGAAAAATGTAAGATCAGTTTTACATGAACAAAGCTCAAATTGAGGATTCAGAAATTGTGAACCTTACCAAGAAATCGAAGATGAATGTGAATTTTGAGTTCGAGTAGGAAAAATGATATTGGGTGATTGAGATAAGAAGTATGCGTACCGGCAAAGATGATTGAGTAAAGAGACTGTTAGAAAAGTGCAAATGGTGATTTAAGATATACATCCTAGAAGAAATATGTCAAGTGACTAAAAGTTTGAATTGTTGACGGTCTTAACTGTCGGAGATATGCTTGAAGTTTATAGTGTTGGGCCCCGATTCGTATTAAGTATGTGTTAATTTATTTTTGAGGTTTAATTTGAATTTTCCTTTTTGTTGGACCTAATTGAGGTTTATAGTGATTAATGGGATGAAAGTTAAATGTGGGATTATGTGGGATTAGTTTAAATTAGAATTTGAATTAGTTGTTAGAAATTAGAAGAATAAGATGGTGTACGGAATTTGCATATGTTTAAGGCTTAAGGTTTCTAAAGATGGGCTTTTAGCCCTTTTAATTGTCATTAAATGAAGAAAAGAGTGAAGTAGTCTTATGGATGAGTGATGGGTCACAAAAGTTTAAAAGATTTAGGAAGGAATATATGAAGTTTTCGTATAAAAGGAAGAGGAAGCTTTTTGACTCTTTAGTTTTTAAGGAAAGGTCAAAACGACGTAGTTTAGAGTTGAAACTTAAGTTATAACATAAAAAGGCATGTGTTAGGACAATTAGAAGGAGTGAGTCACGAAATTTCTAGAGAAAGGAGTGGGAGAGTTTCGGATAAGAAGAAGAAGAAGAAGAAGAAGAAGAAGAAGAAGAAGAAGAAGAAGAAGAAGAAGAAGAAGAAAGAGGCTAGGTCCTTGGGTTTTTCTTGCTTAGTGAAGGGTAGTAGAGTATTTAAGAAGGAGAAGAGAAGGAAAGGATTAAGAGTTTTCATCAAAGCCTAGAGAGGGAGAAATTTCGTGGGTCTCCTTTCAAGGTAAGAAAAATGTGGAATTCTTTGGATTTATAAGTGGGTTTTGATGCAAATGGCTTAAGTAAGGTTTGGGTAAAGTTAGATAGGTTTGTTCCCATGTTTTTCTCTCCTAGGATTGTCTAATTTTGGGATATCTCATGTTAATTGGGTTCTTATGTGCTTAATGAAGGTGAAGAGAGGTTATTAGAGCAAGAAGCAAGGTCAAGTGACCAAATTCAAGGCTAAAGGATTAAGGTGGGTAATTTCTTAATGATTGAGTTAATGAACTTGTTAAAGTTCTATAATAAATGCTATTGAATGCTTTCAAATGAATTATCAATGTTGTTTGTATTTCTTGAAATGGTTTAAATTTGTATAAGATGTAAGAATATTTGTATAATTGTTTGACAAGTGAAAAAGAGATTTGAATATGTGATTTGAGCAATTGTGTGAAAGGTAGGTTGCAATGGCCATTGATGGCTAATGTGTATGAAATGCATGAATGATGTGATATGCATGTTTCTATGGGTTTAGGGTGGTCCTTTATGTGATAGGTGCACCTATATAGGCTTCTCAGGCCTGCTCGCTAGTGGCCACGGAGTTCCTCACGGACTCCCTCATGTGTTCACGGCTACACATGACCGCTTTACAGAAATGTGTAGTACGTCCTGTTGGATCCACCCAAACCAACTTATGTGTGACTATGTTATATGTTGTCTAAGTTGTTCTTGTATGATATATTGTTTTGTAATTGTCTTTGATCATTTGATTTTAATGAAGAATTGCTTTATGACAAAGATGCTTTAGTTCGATTGTTTGAGAATAAATTGCTAAAGGATTTTGGCATGTTTATTCTTAATTATTAAGCTTTTACCCACAGAGTCGTCGAGCTCACTCCCCATTTTTCCCCTCCACAGGTCACGTGCGAGAAACCGAGACACCGCATCGGGAATGAGGCATTACTCCGATGCAATTTTTGATTTTTGAAATCATATGTTTGAAATCAAGGCTTTAGATAGCATTTTAGAGCTAGCAATGTAATTTGTATTTTGTCTTTGAGACTTTGATGTATTTGGGCTAAAATGCCCTCTAAAGCTTTGTAATAACTTTGAATTTCATGTAAATACAAGATTGTTGAGTTTTAATTGTAATTTATGTAATTTACATATGTTTTACACACATGCATCATTGTATGGCTTTAGTTGACAAAAGAGTGGTATGAGTTTGTATTGATTTATATTTGGTATGAAGTAGATGTCTAGGAGTGCGGTTGTTGCCTTTGAACTATGTTTGGAGATACTTTAGAATTGAGTTATGTTGAATGAGGTTGGATATTGAGTTTTATGCAGGTGGTGGAGCTAGGATTGAAGTTTTGGTTAGTTGTATTTTCAAGGGAAGTGCTGTCAAATTTTCCTAAAATTCGACAGAAACTTCGCTTCAGTTTTAGACCCTCTTAGGGCTTGAATTAGATTGGGAAGTCTTCGTGAAGATTGTAGTAGGAGTTCAGAACTTTCTAAGGGTATATAGTTTGTCTCATTTGGAGTTAGGGTTAAAAAGTTATGAGGTTAAGAACACATTCAGTCACTGTTCATTTAGCTATATTACTGTTACATTGGTCTTTAAAGAGCAATGCCTTTGAGTGGCTTTTTACCTTACTTAGTGATGAAATTAACTTTTACATCCTTCATTAAAGTTGTAGAGCATCTTGTTATCTTTCCATTGAGGTATAATATGTAATTTTTAGAATTTGGAGTAAGAAGTTATGAGAATTGGAAGATAACAATTAAAGTCATTCTTGTTGTTCTTATAGCCTGTGAGTTATGATAACTTGATGACAAATGATTGAAATCCATGCTTTGATGAATCAATTAAGCTAGAGATTGTGAAGTTGGTGAATTAAACTTGAAGTTTGAGGTGTTATGAAGTGTTTAGACTATGGAATGAATAAATTTGGGAAGTGTGCAAGTATTTAGAGTGTTAGGTTGAAGATGGAAAGCATTGGAGAGGCATTGAAGTTTTGGAGAATAGTATGTCCGTTAAACGGACAGCCTCGGGTGCAAAAACACCCCTTAGCCTGCCCATGTCCGTTAAACGGACTTGCATGTTCGTTCAACGGACATTTGCGGATCAATTAGGACACTTTCACCCGAACGTCTACGGGAAAGATGGTGCATTTTTGAATTTTTAGAGGCCGAATCTCGTTTTGTGGTCTTCATGAAAGTTGTATATATAGATGTCTACTTTCTAATGGTCTAAAAACGAATGAAATACAATTTAGAAATAGAAAGTTATGGTGATCGCGCCAAAAGATGTTGAAACTGATTTAGGGTGTGAGTATTATCTATTCTTTTGGGCATAAATCCCTCATCCGACCTCCAATTGAGTCGAGACTTAAACCATTAGATTTCTAAGACATATATCTTTCTCTCCATAAAAATTGGTATCATTTGGAGTCAAATTGAAAAAGTTTGCATTAATGTAAGTGAGAGGTCGGTTTGGAGATCATATTTGGAGTATGAACTCTTTTAGGCTTTTTTAGCATAACTTGAGTTATACAACTCCGTTTGAGGTGATTCTTATTCCAAAACGAACTTGAGGCATAGAGCTACAACTTATATGAAGAAGTCAACTTTTTTTTTATGTTTAAATAGTGTGCGCTCGCCACGAATATGGAGTTACAACTAAGGACCCTGAAAGGTTAATAGCACAAGGTTTATGATTATGCAGTTTTAATGCCGAAATAAGTCTATTATTGTGGTGAGGAATCCCTCCCTCGTGGGATGCATGCCCTGACGTCACGTAGGACGTGGGACCCGTGATCCATCGGGGTGGGGTTCCAATATATAGTTTGGAGTTCATAGGAACATGAGACCAATGTATAGTTCTATTTGACTTTAAGCATCACAATAGTTGTCATAGTGATTTCAATAGAATACTGTATGAGGAGTTTGATGATAGAAAGAGTCATCGCTTTTGTATTATGATGAGTAAGGTCTACTAGTCATTGAAGGCTAGAATTGGAGATGTTATGGACAGGTGAAATTGATCAATGTTAGGAATTAAGTGATTCAAGAAAGATGGATGAATTAGGTGGATCCGCGCCAAAGACATGGAATATAGTGAGATAGACATAAGAGTTAAATGTACTGATACTAAAGTGATTTGAATTATTAAGTGAAAGATGATTTGCCTCTGAGGGTATCACCTTACAAGGTGTGCTTACATGGGGTACAAGGTGTGCTCAAGTTAAGAAAAAGGATTTGCTAAGCCCAATATGAATTGGTCTATATGAAATTATTATGAGTTAGCGCTACTAATAAAAGATGTCTTAGCTCGAAATGTGATATACTTGAGTACATTAAGGAAATATTGATATGATATGATATTGGTTTTATCAACACTGGAAGTGAAAAAATTATGAGTGATTTGAAACATAATGAGGAACTAGTTAAGAAAGTGAATGACCAAATAAGGGATTGAAAGACCAAGTGAGTCTATTAACCACGGTCATTTGAAAGAAAGTATTCGAGTGATGAAGTTAAATGAGAAACGGAGGAACATCCTGCACTCCTAATCAATCAGATAAGAATTTCGAGGACGAAATTCATTTTAAAAGGGGAAGAGTTGTTGACCCCCGAATTTTTTCTTGTTAAATAAATTATGAGGTTTGATGGATTAATTTTTGGGAACTAATTTTTTTATGTCAATATTGGTAAGATTTTTGTCATAGGTTGATGGCATTTAAGTGTTAATGTTGTAAGAATGTATCAAGGGCAAAATAGGCAAGTCACCTAAGGTTAAAGATATAAGGCTTTTATTGAAGGGAAAAATGGACTTTTTAGAAGAATAATAAAGGGTATAAAAATAAGAAGTTATTGTTTTGCTTGGAAATGGAAGAAGAAGTCGTGGAAGAAGAAGAGAAAGATTAGGGCTTTTGGAAAATCTTAAAGAGTTTGAAGAATTTGAAGCCAAATCAAGTAAGTATAAGCATTAAACTCTTTTGATTTGATGAATGAACCTTATTTAGTTATGGTTAGAAGTGAAAAATGGGGTTGAATGTGTATAGGACGTTATTGTTGAATGGAGTATGAAAATGTTGTAATCTTCTAGGGTTAATGATTATGTTGTGTTTGTGAATGATTTTGAGTTGGAATGAGTTTAGAAATGAAGTAGAAATGATGATTTAGGGTTAAGATGAGTTATTTGAAAGATGGGAAGTATATAGTTGAAGAATGTCGAAAAATAAGTTTTCAGGAGGTTTCTGGGCATATTCGTCGCGGCGAGCTCCAACATTTTCGCTGCGGCGAAATCCTGTTTTCCTGCACAGATATATTTTGGTATTTTGGACATAACTTTTGATGTAGATGTCTAAATGGGTGATTTTTTATTCGTTGTAAACTAGAGACATAGGGATACAAGTTTTATGAAGAAATGAAGTTTTCATTCAGTCTCTAAAAATCTCCAAATTTGTTCGAAAGTTGAGTATAGATTCTTGTTTCAGCATAAGGATAGTCTTTGAGTTTTTAGAATTTATCTTAGTGAATATGCAATATATGGGTCCTCAAATTGTATTCCTATTGAATGGAAATTTTGCATTTGATAAAGGGAATCAAGGAAAGCAAGAGGATCAAGAGAAGAGGTATCTTTTAAGCATTTATCCAAGCAAGGAATTCAGGTGGGTACATGTTTATAATTTAAATAAGCTACTACTGTTTTCTTTAAATCAAAGAAGTTTTCTGATTTCATTTGCATCATAAGTGTTGCATTATTGTTTATGAATGACTTGTGAAATATGCTATATGTTTGTTACATGATTTGAGTGATATTTTGAAAAAGATGCATGTTTATGAAATCATGTTTTCAAGAATGGTTTTCAAGATATATATCAAGTATATGATAAGTAAGTTTTCAAGAAAAGTGCCATTTTGGGTAACAAGTTATAAGATTTTGAAACCTATGTGTTATGTGGGTTTGTAGTAGTCCCTCAAGAACTGTCACGTGCACATTGACCCAAGTTAAAGGCTTCTTCCGCCTGCCCGCTAGTGGCATGGAACTCCCTCAAGGACTCCCTTAAGAAATTACAACTACACAGGACCATTTAGATGGAAATGTGTAGTGCGTCATGAATTTGGACTTACCAAAACCATTCTGATGTGTTCATGTGCTCATGTTATGTTTGATCAAGTTTGATACATTCATGATTTGCAACTTATGGATTTTGGCTGAAAGCCTAGAAAACATGCGTTTTATAAACTCAATGAAAATTTTCTAAGACAAGCGAACTGTTTTCAAGGTTTTTGCTTATCTTTTATTATAAACTGTTTCCCACGAGCTTTAAGCTCACCCCCTTTCCGTCCCTACCTTCAGGTGTTGAGCAAAAGATGGAGTGAAAGAGAGTCAATGCATCACTCCCAATTTGCTTATGTTGTAATTTGAGTTATTTATGTAAAATACAAGGATTTGTTACTTTTCAATGAGTCTTAATTCATGCAACTTTTATATTTTTTGAGATTTTGGATTATTGTTGTATTGTAGCTTGGAATGCCATTAAAACTTGTAAAATTCTATTCTTTTGATGTTAATGAATTATGTATGGATGATGTTGAGTGGGAATATGAAATTGCGTATGGATAAGGTTGAATTGACATTAAAGTATACTTGAGGAAGTTATGGATTTGAGATGAAAAATCATGAATACGTATTATTGTCATACATATTTATAAGTGAGATGTGTTATGGAAAAAGGAACATAGAAATGGTATGAGACTTTAAGCTTCATGATTCCTTTGGATTACACCAACGTTTATGGTTCGTGGGTTGGACTCCGGAAATGGGGCCCAACTTGTTTGGTATTAGAGTAAGAAAATGAAGAGCATATATAGGTGTCATGGTTTTGTTAAACGGTTGGGTTTCAGTCCCAATACACTTGGTCTTTTACTTCTTCTATAAGTTGGAGCCGCTCCTTAACTTTTAACTCTTGGTCCTCCAAGGCCTGGCTATCACAAACCATTTCTGTTTGTGAAGATAGTTCTATTGCTATGTTGTTGTCCAGGTTGGTGGGCTGCATTTGCATGCAGGGGACTCTATCTAATTCTCTTTCCTGGATATTACTAGCCTAGGAGCTTCCCCCCGAGTTTGCTGTGTGTGGGGTATCTTATATCTTCTGGGCCCCTTTCTGGAATTTTATTTAGGCCCAATGGCTGTAAAAAGTAGGTTGTGTTGGGTGGGCTTGTGTTTTGGTTCGAGTCTCCTCTGAAACTCTTCCGAATACCCTGAGACACTAAGACAACTCATATATATATAATTAAAGCTTAATAATAAGTTCTCACCCAAAGAACACTTAAAACATAAATATTTATGAACTAACATAATTCTTAATCTAAATACACACTAAACAATCAAATTAAGCACTAAACACATATCAAATTACCTATAAAGATACAATGCAATCTACACCTATCAATATATTTGCATATAAATGGCTTATTTTTTTTACTAGAAATGATGTTGATATGTTTGACAGTTGTAGGAATTCCATAAAGTAGGAATTTAACATGTCAGATCTTGGAATGTCACATCATTTCCTTAATTTAGAAGTGTCACAAACACCAAGTAGAGTCTTTATTTATTAAAAAAAGTATATGTTTGATGTTATTGACAAATTAAAATGAAGAATTGCAATTCCTTTTCAATAACAATAAAGAAAGAAGTGAAATTAGTGAAAGATCCTAGAGGTGGAACTTTGAGAAAGTTTAGGATGCTTGATGCATAACATTGGCACTCGACAAGATGTAATGTATAGTCATAGTGTGACTTACAGGTTGGTGGAAAAGCTAAAGCAATAACACTTGTTAATAATGGTGGAGGATGGTGGTATAAAATTGGTCCATTATAGCACATCATATATATATTCACTAACTCTCTGAAGACAACATTTAACAAGATAGGATTGATGATTGGAGTTTGTAACATCACATATATATTGCAATTATGGGAATTTAGAAGCTTTAAAATGAACTTAAGAGAGGGTATGTTGGCCCCCAAATTTTTTCTTGATGAATAAGTATGATTTAAATTAATTATGAGGTCTTTATGGAATTTTGTGGAGTTAATTATTATGTTAATGTTAGAAAGATTATATGATATAGGTTAATTAAATTAAAGTGTTAAGGCAGTAAGAATGTATAAGGGTGTTTTTGGTAGTCCACTTAAGCATTTAAGTTATAAGGCTTTTAAGGAAGGGTAGAAAGGGACTTTGCACACTCATTACGGGTATTATAGGAAAAAGAATATGTTGTCTTGTTTGTTAAGAAGAGAAAAACGTGGATTGAAGGGAGAGAAGAGTGTAAAACAAAAATAAGAGAGAAGAAGGAGAGGTTTCAGTTTTGAGAGAAAGGAAGAAGGAAAAAGCAAGGGTTTCATCGTTTTTTGGTTTTCAAGAAGAATTTTGAGGTTGTTAAAGAAGAGAAAAAGGAAGAGGAAGAGAAGAGTTTTTATTAGAGACAAGAAAGTCTTCATTTGGTGAAGACACAAGGTAAGCTCATTCTTAATCTTTTGATTTTTTGGAAAAGTTTTAGTTCTTGAAGCTTAAGAATTTCATGGGTTAAGCTTTATAGGATCAATTTTGTGTATATGTTTCTTTAGGTCCTCAATTGGAGTTCCTATTGAATTGGGAATTTTGCTATGGATGAAGGAAATCAAGAAAGGTAAGAGGAGTAAGAGGGAACGTATCTTTGAGCAAGTTTATAAGCGAAGAAATCAAGGTGGGTTACATTTTTATAATTGAATAGTAAGCCATTAATGTTTCTGTAACACCCCACTCCCGTATGACCCGAACCCATCATCGATGGTGATATCCGAGTTCGTGCCCTGCGAGGGTGACGTGCTACATCACTTAGTCAAAACTCAGTATAATTTTTTTTAAAAAAACACAACATACACTATGCAGAAATCAAATAACATACATAATCACCAGTAAGTACAATGACCGACCCTTTATATATACAATTAATTCAGTCCGGTGACTTTACAAATTGACCGAATCATTTGTACAAAAATTCAGAAAATAGAATTTTATACAGAATTTATCAGACACTAATGCAGACGTGAACTGATCACTGACCTCTTCTCTCACTCTCATGCGGTTGCTATATGCCCGTTGCCTCACGGGGTATTCTTCTAAGTCCTGAAAAATAATTGCAAATTTTAGGTGAGTTTTGCAAACTTAGTAAGTGACTATCATCGATGGTTCACCCAATCACATAACACAATTTTCATACATCTCACATTATTTCATAGTGCACATATTCACAATATTTCACATTCACACATTTACAGAATTCTACGTTCACATTATTCATAATTGATACATGCACATGAAACTCACTTTTCATTTATTAGTTTGCTGTGACCGAGTGCCTAAACTATCCCTTATAGAGCTTATTAATAACTGTCCCTTATCCGTTGGTGGATACATGGCTCATTAAACATTGAGCCGGAGGCTCTGAATCACTTATGAGCTCAAAGCTCATTTCCACTCGTTGAGCTTAAAGCTCTGATCGGTGGCGACTCTGGTCACAACAGCCATTTTATTTCATACACTTATGCCATGCAATGTAATCAGAACACATTTATTTCACATAAGCATAAGGCATTTTGCCTTTCACTCAATCAAATATATGTAAGCAGATACATATGAAATGCCCATGTGACACTTTCCAATTTATTACGGTGTTGTGACCCAGCGCCTGAACTGTCCCAATATGGGCACATTAAGCATTAAGCCTGAGGCTCTATATCACTGTGGGGCTCGAGGCCCAAGTACAATCGTTGAGCTTTTGCTCTAATCGGTGGCTGCTCCGGTCGCAACTGTCATTATTTGAGTATGCATTCATGTATGAAATGCATAAAGCAGTATATATATATCATAACCAACACATATGTCACAAGTAGTCACATCATAGGCACGTAGATCTCAAATTCACATAAAGTAGCACTTCTATATCATAGCTCCCCAATACATCGGACCGTCTGTCCGGAATCCACAATCAGAAGTACAATCTCACCATTATTCTCCACATAATTATAAACACATAATTATAAGCAAATAATAATTGAGAAACCATATAGGTCACTCACAAATAGCTTCCGAACTAATACCTGGAAGACTCGACAATGTCGGTGAGTTGACGTTCTAAAAGCGCCTCTATAACAGTCAAAATATACAAACATTACCAAATGTACAATCAGAAATATTTAAAAATACACATGTAGCAATTAAAATGTGTACAATGCATTTTCATGACATCCCCGGCGCTATTTCCAAAAATTCTCATCACAAAATGTTCCTCTAAATTTTAGAAACTCATTGACACTAAAATCACTCACTTTGGACCTCTATAGGTCCAATTATTAATAAAACATGGACCAGAAAAATAATTACCCGGTTCTCTCACTTTGACCTAACCAATCCACGTCAATTTCATCTATAAAAATTCAAAATTTTACATAGAAAAGAAATTAAAGGACTCACGAATCCGATACCTCGAGAATCAGGTCAATCAGAGGTCAGACGAAAAAGTTATGCACAAAGGAAAGGCTTTGGGACAAAATAGATAATCACCCAGCCCAGGGCAAGGGCCTCTCGCCCTCGCGGTCTCGCCCTTGCCCTCGATCTCGCGAGGGCGAGATGCGAGGTTCCGGCAATTTCTTATTATTATTTTTTTAATAAAACACTTAATATCCTTCTCTTCTTTCCAAATAACCAAACATGACAAATAAGATCTCATTGAAAAGATTACAGAAAACCCTACAAGTTTCATGAAGGGCTTGAAAATCAATTTCACCTCTAAGGGTGTCAAAAATGCAATCAAAGTTACTGCCTAATCAATATCATCCAAAACAGTGCAACATTTTTCCAAAAATCATATCTTCCCATTCCCTTTGACAAAAATTTCAAGCTTTATATCAAAAGAAAGAGAAAAACATATTTTACAACTTTCATGAATAACTTGGAAGCAAATTCAACCTCTAAACAGATCAATTTCTCAACCAAAGCTTCTGCCCATATAAGTGTCATCCTCAACAGCAACACAATCTTCCAAAAATCATAACTTCTATCCCATTGTCCAAAAATTCCATACCTTAACTCACTGAAAAGATCATAAAATATGCTACAATTCTCATGAAGGACTTAAAAGCAAATTCTACCTCTTACTAAATCAAATTCACACATGATTGTGTTGCCCTGTTAAAGAGTATTAAAACAACATATCACCTAAGTCATAACCGTACTTTAAAAATTCATAACTTACAATCCCTACATCCAAAATTAGCATATTATACCTCATTACAAAGCTAAGACATTCCTCTATAACTTTCCATAAGACCACTTGAGCAAATTTAAACAAGAACAGTCCTGAAGTGGCTTCAGAACACAGTAATCGTGAATTCATACTTAGAAACATTTCATATACCAAACATCTTCATACTTTACAATACCATATGAAAATTAACAAGTCATAACTTTCAACCTTAAAATCGAAAAATGTCATACTTAATGGCGATAGAAAGCTAACAAGAAAATCTTCAACTTTTATGAAGACCAATTTCACAAAATCTTCTACTTTAGCCTAGAAAAATTTTCCAAAGTTTCAAGTCACAAATCTCTACATGCTAGAACTACCACTATTCACCCTACACATATATCTCACTTTCAAAGTAAAATTCGAAACCCTTCAAGCCACAATTAGACAGCACTCCCTTCATAAAACTTTTGGCCAAACTTCTCAAGTTTAATTCAAGCTAAACCTCATCTCAATATCATAACCATATCAAAAGTTATGACCCAATCATTGAAACATATACAATTTCAATTTTCCAGTTTTTACACCTAACTCAAATCCTATCATTCCAATACCATTTCCACACCAATTATCAATCAATTCACTTCATTTATCCACCACAACACATCCCACAACCTATTCTTGAACAATAGTTCACAAAATTGCAGCACACATGCACTCAATCATCTATCATTTTCTACACTCATCTTTAATCACAAATCATCTCAATTATCATACAACACATACATCCTACCTCATCAATCATCAATCAACCATCAAGTAACAAGTAAATTACATACCCATATTCTTCACACACAATTTTCATGCAATTTAGTGTACAAGCATCACAAAAAAATGCAATTAACTACCAATTTATACATAAAACACAATCCTTACCTATTTAACTTCCAAAACTTCAACTCCTCACTCAACCCTAGCTTCCAAGCAACCCACGTTCTTCATCTTGAAGGAGGCAAAGATAGGTTTTTTTTAAGACAAGGAAGAAGATGATATGGTGAGAGTAGCAAGTGAAAAGTGGAAGCAAGATGTAATTTGATGGAGCTTTAGATGAGTCACGAAAAAAGGAGAAGAAGAGAAGAATTTATGGAAAAGAAGAAGGAGACACGAAAATTAGAGAAGCAGAAGACCCCACAATTCGGTGGTCCTTCATGTTATAAGAACTGGTGTGGCAAGTGACACATGTCACTTGCCACATGTCTCTTTCTTATTGCTCCACTTGACCCACTAAATAACCAGTCTAATTAGTCTCCAACTTCTAATCCAATCGTCTTCAAATTTTTAATAACATTTGTCAATAATTATAAACACAGAATTATAAGCAAATAATAATTGAGAAACCATCTAGGTCACTCACAAATAACTTCCGAGCTAATGCCTGGAAGACTCGACAACGTCGGTGAGTTGACGTTTCAAAAGCGCCTCTATAACAGTCAAAATATACAAACATTACCAAATGTACAATTAGAAATATTTAAAAATGCACATGTAGCAATTAAAATGTGTACAATGCATTTTCATGACATTCCTGGCACTATTTCCAAAAATTCTCATCACAAAATGTTCCTCTAAATTTTAGAAACTCATTGACACTAAAATCACTTACTTCGGACCTCTATAGGTCCAATTATTAATAAAACATGGACCAGAAAAATAATTACCCGGTCTCCTCACTTTGACCTAACCAATCTACGTCAATTTCATCTCTAAAAATTCAAAATTTTACATAGAAATGAAATTAAAGGACTCACGAATCCGATGCCTAGAGAATCAGGTCAATTAGAGGTTAGACGAAAAAGTTATGCACAAAGGAAAGGCTTTGGGACAAAATAGATAATAATATAATAATAATTAAAAATAAAAAATAAAAAGAAGTGGGCTGGGTGTAAGCAGAACCCAGCCAGGAGCAAACCTCTCGCCTCGCGGTCTCGCAAGGCGAGAGACATGAGATCGCCCTCGATCTCGCGAGGGCGAGATGCGAGGTTCCGGCAATTTCTTATTATTATTTTTTTAATAAAACACTTAATATCCTTCTCTTCTTTCCAAAACCCTATCTTTTCACACAAATAACCAAACATGACAAATAAGATCTCATTGAAAATATTACAGAAAACCCTACAAGTTTTATGAAGGGCTTGAAAATCAATTTCACCTCTAAGGGTGTCAAAAATGCAATCAAAGTTACTGCCTAATCAATATCATCCAAAACAGTGCAACATTTTTCCAAAAATCATATCTTCCCATTCCCTTTGCCAAAAATTTCAAGCTTTATATCAAAAGAAAGAGCAAAACATATTCTACAACTTTCATGAATAACTTGGAAGCAAATCCAACCTCTAAATAGATCAATTTCTCAACCAAAGCTTCTGCCCATATAAGTGTCATCCTCAACAGCAACACAATCTTCCAAAAATCATAACTTCTATCCCATTGTCCAAAAATTCCATACCTTATCTCACTGAAAAGATCATAAAATATGCTACAATTCTCATGAAGGACTTAAAAGCAAATTCTACCTCTTACTAAATCAAATTCACACATGATTGTGTTGCCCTGTTAAAGAGTATTAAAACAACATATCACCTAAGTCATAACCGTACTTTAAAAATTCATAACTTACAATCCCTACATCCAAAATTAGCATATTATACCTCATTACAAAGCTAAGACATTCCTCTATAACTTTCCATAAGACCACTTGAGCAAATTTAAACAAGAACAGTCCTGAAGTGGCTTCAGAACACAGTAATCGTGAATTCATACTTAGAAACATTTCATATACCAAACATCTTCATACTTTACAATACCATCTGAAAATTAACAAGTCATAACTTTCAACCTTAAAATCGAAAAATGTCATACTTAATGGCGATAGAAAGCTAACAAGAAAATCTTCAACTTTTATGAAGACCAATTTCACAAAATCTTCTACTTTAGCCTAGAAAAATTTTCCAAAGTTTCAAGTCACAAATCTCTACATGCTAGAACTACCACTATTCACCCTACACATATATCTCACTTTCAAAGTAAAATTCGAAACCCTTCAAGCCACAATTAGACAACACTCCCTTCATAAAACTTTTGGCCAAACTTCTCAAGTTTAATTCAAGCTAAACCTCATCTCAATATCATAACCATATCAAAAGTTATGACCCAATCATTGAAACATATACAATTTCAATTTTCCAGTTTTTACACCTAACTCAAATCCTATCATTCCAATACCATTTCCACACCAATTATCAATCAATTCACTTCATTTATCCACCACAACACATCCCACAACCTATTCTTGAACAATAGTTCACAAAATTGCAGCACACATGCACTCAATCATCTATCATTTTCTACACTCATCTTTAATCACAAATCATCTCAATTATCATACAACACATACATCCTACCTCATCAATCATCAATCAACCATCAAGTAACAAGTAAATTACATACCCATATTCTTCACACACAATTTTCATGCAATTTAGTGTACAAGCATCACAAAAAATGCAATTAACTACCAATTTATACATAAAACACAATCCTTACCTATTTAACTTCCAAAACTTCAACTCCTCACTCAACCTTAGCTTCCAAGCAACCCACGTTCTTCATCTTGAAGGAGGCAAAGATCGGTTTTTTTTTAAGACAAGGAAGAAGATGATATGGTGAGAGTAGCAAGTGAAAGGTGGAAGCAAGATGTAATTTGATGGAGCTTTAGATGAGTCACGAAAAAAGGAGAAGAAGAGAAGAATTTATGGAGAAGAAGAAGGAGACACGAAAATGAGAGAAGCAAGAAGACCCCACAATTCGGTGGTCCTTCATGTTATAAGAAGTGGTGTGGCAAGTGACACATGTCACTTGCTACATGTCTCTTTCTTATTGCTCCACTTGGCCCACTAAATAACCAGTCTAATTAGTCTCCAACTTCTAATCCAATCGTCTTCAAATTTTCAATAACATTTGTCAATAATTCCTAAGATCATTTATCAAAATTTTTAGTGCCATTGTACAGTCATTTCTAGTACTGGTAATCACTTAGTCAGCCATTCAACAATTTTTTCGGTCTAGAAAATTTTCCCAAAAATTTTCAAAAGAATTTCTAAAATTCTTCCAAAATTCAAAACACACGATGACCCACTCCAATTAAATTTTCAAGCCCAAATATCACATTTTTCACCAAAATTACATTTATGACCAAATATACCGGAAAAATGTCATGAATGCATGTACAGTCATTTACATGTGCAAAAGTCACTATTTACATTTATGTGTATGCATGAACATACCAAGACGATTCTAGACACTCATAAGACATTCTAAATTACTATTTTATCCTTCCCATCAGTGATGAGATGTTACAACTCTCCCCTTCTAATAAAAATTTTGTCATCGAAATTCATTTCCAAATTTTTCACTTCCAATCTTAACAACACATATATTGAATGTGATTCCGATAACCATAAAATCACTCATAATGCCATAATCCCATTTTTGCCATAATTTTATATGGACCACTTTATGTCACTCTTAGTTTCCCTTATTACTCTTGTATCTCATCTAACTACACCTTGGCACAGGTAATACACTCAAGGACAAGTCATCTCTTTTTTTCTCATCGGTGTCAGTACACTGAACCTTCAAATCTTTCTCTATATAGTCACGACTTTGATGTGATCCACCAAGATCCATTCGTCATTCAAAACCACTTTATTCAGATTTTCAATTTAGTTCACTCTCGAATAGTATCCCAAATTTGTTCTGGCTTTTACTCAGGGTGAACGACTCTTTTTGTCGTCTGACGTTTCTAATGGTATCTCCAGGATAATGATGATTATGTTTGTAGTCACTTTGCACTATACTTTAATCTTATATGCTGAAGCACTCCAGACATATATGCTTTATACCTATCTCCAATAGTCAAGACTTTAAGGAACTCAATCATGTAATCACTCAGTTCGATATTCTTAGCCGCCAATTGCTCTTTCAAGGTACACTTACTAGGACATCTCTCTATCAGGTAGTACACATACTTTATTCCATCAAAATTCCTCAAATCCTCAATTTGGGCTTTCCTAATTGCAAATACTTTTCCATAGCTAATAAAATTTCCTTTTTTGCTCCATTTTAACTAGTCACTATACACTCTTTATTGCACTAGATTGAGTAACCTGAATATCCACATGTGTGGTACTCTGCTATGAAATGTTCTATTCGATATAGTTGATTGGAACATTAGCTTTATTGGGATAGGTCCCTCTGTACAATCCTTTCTTACCTTAATCTTTACTAATCTATCTATTGATATTTATATCCAATATGTTTCTTTACACATCATGATTCCAAGCTTTCAAACCAACTACTATTGCAGAAATTTTCAAGTCATGTATCTAAATTTAGCTCATGGAGCTATAATTATCCATAGGTACACAAAATCACCTTATACTATTACAACCAATTCCCTCTTGATCTCGACTGGGAACCTCTATTGTATATACTACAAAATCTCCAAATCCGAATGGCATACTTAACACTATAGTTATTTTATTTTCATTCATCACTAATGCGGCTTATATATTTTTCCCTCAAGTATTCCATATAATCTCCTTACCTTTATGATCATAATCACTAACTGATATCATTTTGCTTGGATCACATTAACCTTCAATATCATAATCCTATCGGGGTATGGTTAACTCCAATAGATATAACCTCAAACTCATTGTGCTTATGTTCAGTTCTCGTAATTCCTTAAGTAACTAAGCAGTAGTATTATCACATGCTATCCTCAATTTTTCATTGAACTTCCTTTTCCTCGACAGATTTTAGCAGTTCTTTCAATTTCCTGATGATTCCACGTTAACTTATTCTAATGTCTGTTCATTCATACCTGTTACTCCACACTTTTCAATTTATCTACAAACATAACTTCCTGTGTTGGAAACCACTTCATCCGATATAATTTGTGGTTCCCAAAAATATTTACACAGACTATGATGTGGACCAAAATTCACCTCACATTAACAAGAATGTCTCCTCGAATTGCTGAAATCCTCTTATATAGTTGAATACTTTATATCAACAAAGTATATACACTCCCAATAGCCTTTTCTAACTCTTATGCGTGAGTCTTGACTATGGATGTAATTCCAATATTCACTTTTAACTCATTATTAATTCATTTTTTTTCAATAAAGAAGACAGCACATCACAACTTTTCCTGTAGGCTAGTCATCTTATTTCAAAATTTCCTCCGTTGCGTCTGTCGGTTCCTTTCTGAAGCAAACCCGATTGAATCAAGCAAGGGGCCCTAACCTCTGGACAATGGAAGAATTACCAGATTCCATTGTTGAATCTAGAGAAGAGCTTATGATCTCAGCTATTGGTCATGGAAAGCCTGCCTTCATTGGTCATAACTAAATTACCCGACTTTCTGACCCTATTTCAGTGATTTCTTAGTACAAACCTCAATATTGTCACTCACCTATTGTCCATGAGTACTTATTGGTCATTCTTAATACCTCAGGAAAAATCAATTTCAACATCTATCTTAATAAGTTCTATGATCAATGCATCCTCGATACTAAGGCTCAATGAGGCATTAAGCAATTTCTTTTACTCTACACCCCGGTAGATATCATCCAAAATCCTTACATCTTATTTAAAGATGCATTTATGTCATGTCTTCACTTACTCACATTCGCTAATGCTACTTACTTTCCAATTGACTCTAGATAACATTTCTATCCTTGTTCCAGCCCATGACTGGGGTTTACCATATAATCATAACAGAAACCTATTTTTGTAGGCCAATAACGTGCCTTGCACTTTCTTCCTCACCTTAACACACATATTGACAGTGATTCTACTCCAGTTTTTCAGTATTTACCTCTTCTTCTAATGCAACATCCTATCATGATCATTGAATTAGCATTTTAAATGTCTTCACTTTTCCCCTTTTGATTTTATCATCCTTTCCATAACCACATGTATACATACAATCCAAACCTAGGCGCATTTCTAATTTTCTCCATACTACACATCATGTATCGCGTTTCATCACTTGTAAAATCATGTTCCTATTATTTCATCGTCCATATGTATATTCTCAATCCATTTAGAATTATAGATGCAGAATCATCAAGAATTGTAATCTTATTATCACAAACGTATTATTACACTAAATCTTTCAAATCCATGTCTATCCTTTCACAGTCATATTTCTTTTGATCGGGCTTGTACACTTTAATCTCATCATTTTTGCTTCTTCCTGACAACTTCTCTATCTCATTTGAAGGTAAAACATTTCAGTACAATATCGATATCTCATAATAAACACCAACAGCTATATCTATCTTGTCGAACCATGTACTTTTTCTCATTTCCAATCATCCCCATTTATCGGACATACAAGTCAGAATCATAAATGCCTAGTCATCCCTGAGCTTTTGATCAAACATAGACATATTCTTATACTAAATCATAACTCTTATCACTTTTAACCAATATTCTTCTCATGTCCAAATTTGACCTCTCCAGGCTATCGCAAATTTCGTTTTCTTTCAACTCGATTTATACACTTTAAGTCTCATTATTCATTTTGATATCACTTCTTTCCTAAATCAACCCATGCCAATGTCTTCAATATCACATTCGAGGGTTTATAACCACAGTACAAAATGAATATCATTATCCATTTTTCTTTTCCCATTCCTAATTGCCCATAAACCTTCATTAGCTCATATTCTGACATATCATCACTTTTCTCACACTTAAACACTTAACACATGTTCATGCGTATGACTCATACCCATGCGACTCAGATTAGGGATCAGTTGTCACGGTCTGCTATGAAATGACTTTAATGTATGTGACTTGACCTATGTTTAAGAAAATGCCTATATAAGCTCGTACTTCTGGGTTTTGATGCCATCTAAATGTAACACCCCACTACCGTATGACCCGAACCCGACATCGATGGTGATATTCAAGTCTGCGCCCTGCGAGGGTGGCGTGCTACATCACTCAGTCAAAACTCAGTATAATTTTTTTAAAAAAACACAACATACACTATGCAGAAATCAAATAACATACACAATCACCAGTAAGTATAATGACTGGCCCCTTTACATATACAATTAATTCAGTCCAGTGACTTTACAAATTGACCAAATCATTTGTACAAAAATTCAGAAAATATAATTTTATACAGAATTTATCAGACACTAATGCAAACGCGAACTGATCCCTCCCCTTCTCTCACTCTCATGTGGTTGCTATACGCCCGTTGCCTAACGGGGTATTCTTCTAAGTCCTGAAAAATAATTACAAATTTTAGGTGAGTTTTGCGAACTCAGTGAATGACCATCATCGATGGTTCACCTAATCACATAACACAATTTTTATACATCTCACATTATTTCATAGTGCACATATTCACAATATTTCACATTTACACATTTACAGAATTTCATGTTCACATTATTCATAATCAATACATGCACATGAAACTCACTTTTCATTTATTAGTTTGTTGTGACCGAGTGCCTAAACTGTTCCTTGTAGGGCTCATTAATAACTGTCCCTTATCCGTTGGTGGATACATGGCTCATTAAACGTTGAGCCGGAGGCTCTGAATCACTTATGAGCTCAAAGATCATTTATACTCGTTGAGCTTAAAGCTCTGATTGGTGGCGACTCTGGTCACAACAACCATTTTATTTCATACACTTATGCCCTGCAATGTAATCAGAACACATTTATTTCACATAAGCATAAGGCATTTTGCCTTTCACTCAATCAAATATATGTAAGCAGATACAGATGAAATGCCCATGTGACACTTTCCAATTTATTACGGTGTTGTGACCCAACGCCTGAATTGTCCCAATATGGGCACATTAAGCATTGAGCCTGAGGCTCTATATCACTGTGGGGCTCGAGGTCCAAGTACTGTAGGAAAATCCCGGTGTGTGCATCACATGACACGGTGCGAAAAACAAAAATTTTTATTCCAGGACCTTCCCGAAAGTCAGGATCCATGTGTCTAAATAACAATGTCAAACCATAACGACCAAAAGAGACCGTCTCTAACGGTATCCACGCAGAGATCGGAGAACCTAACCGGAGCAAACCCTTTGACCCAAGAATAGCTAGAATAAAGTAAAGACTGCTAGATCTTACCTTGTTCTTGGAGAGCTTGGTGAAGAAATGATGGAGAGAAGCTTGGAGAAGAGAGTGAAGCTTGAGAGATGATGATCGTATGTTTTTGGAGAAAGAAACTCTTTCTTCTTCTTCAAAAACCAACGAACATACACCTTGCTCTCTACCTTTGCCATTTTGTCTTTAACATTTAAAGACTCATTAAATGCAAAGTGGTGACAAGGCTTCCACGTTAGCCTTTATATATATATAGTTAAGATAAGCTTCCTCCTCCACCTTCCACGTAAATCACACACACACACATATATATATATATATTAACTACTTAATTAATTAATAAGATATATATATATATATATAAATGCTGAAGTGGTCCAGTCACACTGGGTCTGCATCTCTACCTACAAGTCCGGTATGGAAAAACATCAAGACCTGTTTAAAGAATATCGATGTCGCGATCTCATCGGGACATATCTCGATCTCATCGGGATCCATTTAATTCCATTGCTCTCCATTTATTGGATCTCTGTCCAAAACTATTTTACGAATTCTCCGAATCACTCTTATGCGTGTGACCCATTAGGTTCCCGGTTATGTTGGCCACTTAGATTAACACTTAATTCAAGCAAGTCATAAGCGGTATCTAGCAACACATCATGACCCCCAATTGATCGGAGAGTAATTGGTTTGACGAATGAACTTATGTTCATCATGAACCATATCACGAACCTTTCCATAGACAATTACTGTGCAATTCGTCCTTTCACCATGCTATACCCCACTTAGTTATGAGTATGGGCAAAGTGTCAACTCTTACTAGACTGACTACATCAAATCTAGTCCAAGTGATATTAGTTCTTGTCTTGGGACTCATTACTTTATATTTCAATGAAGACATTCTTCATGACATAAATACTCTGACCAGAGATTTCCAAGTAATGACCCTGACAAGAGGCCATGGGTATCATCTTCTGCTATCACAGAAGTGGTGAATCCTCTATTGGCTACTCAATTACCTTCGAATACCTCAAGCTGTACCCAAGCACCACCCTACGAGCGACCTGTGTAAGACAACAAGGAATGGAGTCAAAGCACATAATCAGTATCCAAGATATCCTTGAGTACCTCAAGTCTAAGAATATTTGCACCATTGCTATGATGAGATTATCACTGACATTAGAATAGGGCATCCATGTGATGATCTCATAGCAGGTCATCCAATGTACTTACTACCTCTAGTAAGCATTCACATCTCAACCCTAAATATCTCATATTTACGCTTTTACGAGATCCACCGCTTGATCAAATCAAGGAGCTTAAGATGTCTAGTCTCTCGGATTAACGATGTCCGGCCAAGTAATCCTATGACTAGGAATAATTTAGATCTTGACGTAATTGCACATGATAGGAATCTCAGTAGTATGATCACATCATAATTTCCTTCATGCTATGTCATGTATCATGGACTTCATTAATTTGGTTATAGATCAATATCAATATGAACATAAAATTAATGAAATATGCCTTTCTTTATTTATTCATAAAGTATGTACACAACTTTGTACAAAACACGCGAAAGGCGATTGCTTTTAGGGCACTACTCTAACAAAATCTCCCACTTGACCTAAAGCCAATCGCCTTGATATCTAATGCTATAAAGTAGTACATGAGAATCAAAACTCTTCGTGACAATGGCTTTGTCAACGGATCAGCAATATTATGCTCGGTGGGAATTCTCTCTATCTGGACATCACCTCGACCAATGATCTCCCTAATCGGTGATATCTGCGAGTGCGTGTTTGGATCGTTGATGAGACCTTGGTTCCTTCGCTGCAAGAATAGCCCCATTGTTGTCACAATACAAGCGTATGGGCCCATCACATTAGGAACCACACCAAGTTCGATAATGAACTTTTGATCCAAAGCGCTTCCTTTATCGCGCGTCAAGCGGCAATGTACTCTGCCTCGGTTGTTGAATCGGCGGTTGTCTCTTGTTTGGAACTCTTCCAACCGATTGCGTCGTAGATTCGGTGTGAATATATAACTTTGATTGGGATTTAGAATCATCCTTATCATATTGAAAAGCGGCATCAGTATACCCGCTCACTTTGAGATCTCCATCTCCATATATCAAGAAAACATCCTTAGTCCTTCGCAAGTACTTGAGGATATTCTTGACAGCCACGCAGTGACCCTCACCAAGATCCGATCGGTATCTGCTCGTAACACTTAGAGTATATGATACATCGGGTCTCGTATATAGCATAGCGTACATGATAGATCCTACTGTAGATGCATACGGGATCATACTCATGCGCATCCTCTCATCTTGTGTCCTAGGACACATAGATTTCGAGAGTGTTATCCCATGAGTCACGGAAAGGTACCCTTTCTTGGATTGCTCCATGCTAAACCTCTTTAGCATCTTGTCTATGTACGTTGATTGTGAAAGACCAAGCAACTTTTTTGATCTATCTCTATAAATCTTTATCCCAAGGATATAAGTTGCTTCACCAAGGTCTTTCATGGCAAATTGTTTGGACAACCAAATCTTCACAGATTGTAGCATAGAGACATCATTTCCTAGTAATAATATGTCATCTACATATAGCACAAGGAATACGATTGCATTCCCACTAACCTTCTTATACACACAGTGTTCATCTGGATTTTGTGAGAAACCAAACTCTTTGATTACCTCATCAAAACTGATATTCCAACTTCTGGATGCTTGCTTCAATCCATAGATGGATTTCTGAAGCTTGCATACCTTTTCGCCATCATAGAACGTGAGGCCCTCTGGTTGTGTCATATACACATCCTCAGCTAGATTTCCATTTAGGAAAGCTGTCTTCACATCCATTTGTCATATCTCATAATCATAATGAGTGGCAATGGCTAGGAGTATCCTAATGGATTTGAGCATTGCTACTAGGCTGAAGGTCTCGTCGTAGTCAATTCCTTGTCTTTGACGAAAACCTTTAGCCACAAGCCTTGCTTTATAGGTAATCGCATTACCATCTATGTCGGTTTTCTTTTCGAAAACCCATTTACACCCTATGGGTTTTATTCCTTTGGGTGCCTCAACCAAAGTCCATACTTGGTTTTCATACATGGAATCCATTTCAGCCTTCATGGCTTGAAGCCATTTCTCAGACTCTGAACTCTTTAGAACCTCTTCATAGGTGGTAGGCTCATTATCTTCTATGAGCAATACGTTATTCTGTTCATTCATGAGAAATCCATATCTCTCAGGAACAGAGCATATCTTACGTGACCTATGAACTTCATATGTTGTAGAAGGTTGAGCACATTACTTCATCTGATGAGTCACAGTTTGAGTTCAGCGGTTGATCTGCGTGCATTCGAGCATCTTGAACTTCTTGAGTTCAATTTTGCTCCCACCGTCTTCTTGTAAAAGAAACTCTTTCTCTAAAAAGACAGCATGCTTTGAAACAAACACCTTTTGTTCCTCAACAAGGTAGAATTGATATCCCATTGTTTCTTTAGGATATCCTACGAACAAACATTTGTCGACTTTGCATTAAGTTTATCGATCAGATCCGCTTCACATAAGCGTGACAACCCCAAACTTTCAAATGAGTAAGATAGGGTCTTTTGTTAGTCCACATCTCATATGGAGTAACATCAATGCTTTGATGGAACTCTGTTTAGCAAGTAAGCAATTTGTCTCGAGTGTATACCCCAAAAGGATTTTGGTAACTTTGCAAAGCCCATCATCGATCGTATTATGTCTAACAAGGTTCGATTTCTCCTTTTCGCCACACCATTATTTGTGGTGTGTAAGGTGGAGTCCATTGAGATAAAATCTCATTATCTCTGAGATAATCCAAAAATTGTTGGTCTAAGTATTCCCCACCACGATCGGATCGTAATGTTTTGATACTTTTCCCAAGTTGGTTTTCTACTTAATTTATGAATTGTTTGAACTTTTCAAATGCTTCAGATTTTTATCTCATCAAATACAGGTACCCATATCGAGAATAATCATCGATAAAGGTAATGAAGTAAAGACAACCACTTATAGCATGGATGGACATCGGACCACATACATCTGAATGTATTAGGTCTAATACTCCAGTCGCTCGTTCACCATTTCCCTTAAAGGGTAACTTAGTCATCTTGCCTAATAAACAAGATTCACATGTTTCATATGATTCATAATCAAATGACCCTAAACTACCACTCTTATGGAGCTTAGCTATGCGTCTTTCATTTATATGGCCAAGGCGACAATGCTATAAGTAAGTTGATTTTAAATTATCTCGTTTATGTCTTTTCATGTCATTGACATTCATAATTGGATGTGACATATCTAATATGTAAATTCCAATGCATAATGTACCAGTACCATAAAGCATTCCATTCAAACTAATAGAACAACCATTGTTACTAAAAGTCAAATAGAAACCAACTCTATTTAAACAAGAAACAGACAATATGTTCTTTGCTAAAACAGGTACAAAATAACATTCATCCAGTTTAATTACAAGCCCACTGGGGAGTGACAAGAAATAAGTGCCTACGGCTAATGCAGCAACTCTTGCTCCATTTCCTACACGCAGTCTAGTTCTCCTTCATGAGCATCTCATCGTCCTGAAGCCCCGCATATCATTCATATGTGTGAGCCACAACCGTATCTAATACCCATATGTTATGATCGAAAGCAGATTAACCTCAATGACAAACATACCGAAGGAGCCGAGGCATCGATGCCTTCTTACGCTTCAAGGATTCCAGATAGACTTCTGATTTAGCCTCCAAGGTGGGCCCCGCCACAATGGAAGCAAGTTCCTTTTGGTGCAGTTTCTTTGGTTTTCTTTTTGGTTGCACTTCCTTTTGGTTTCTTAAACCTTTTGTTCTTTAGTTTCTTTTTCTTTGAACTAGAAGAAGAAGAGTCCACCACGAGCACTGGCTTGTTATCCTTCTTGATAGCATCAACAGCAAGTGGATCAGGAAGTGGAATATCTAGGACATAGCCCAGTTCCTCAGATTTGAGAACAATTCTCAGATTTCTCAGCCAATTGAGAAAATTAGGTCCAGTTAATTTATTAGAGCCCATAAGTGAGCGCATATTCACACTAGAAGTCATCTTCAATCAACCTAAAGGGAGAGAGAGAAAGAATGCTAGAATAGAATTACATGCATGATCATAAGGACTTGCATGACATGCATATGGCTCCCACTAGTTTCAAAGAATCCATAACCCTCATTATGAATCCAAGAAATATTATGACAAAATGTCCTAGTGGGTCGATATCCGACATTGCTAAGAATGACCTTGGGTTTACCCAACAAGCCACCTTAGGTCAATCTGTAGGTATCGGTCATACCAATTGCATCATAGATATCCGACATTACTAAAATGACCTTGGGTTTACCCAACAAGCCACCTTAGGTCAATCAGCAGGTATCGGGCATACCAATTGCATCTAGATGCAACTATCGTCCAGTGCTATCAACTCGTGATGTATGCACACACATTGGGTTATCAACTCTTGATGCGCGTACATCTGATGTACACTACCCAATTTCGCCTCTACCTACGTTGACCTTGAGTTTACTCAACAAATCAACGCTTCTAGTGAAAACCGACCCATTAATCCGAAAATCTTATTTCCATGGTTCGAACATATCCGTATAGAGTGAGCTTGGGTTTACCCAACAACCCGAACTCTATAAGAACTCTGGTTCTCCCCATATTAATGGAAAGCGTTAGTTTTCATATTATGTGTGAGGGATTTCAAACTCTGGTCTCATCATCCAAGCTGTAGGATTATAGTCACCACGACTATATGGAATGATTTAGGGCATTTCATCAATCACATTGAGTCTATACCTATAATCATCCATCATCCCACCTAAGCATATTGTAAGTCGACTTATGCTACTGTGTACGTACAAGTCGACTTATACCATTGTGCAAGTCGACTTATGATACTATGCACGTACAAGTCGACTTATACCATTGTGCAAGTCGACTTATGTGCACGAATAAGTCGACTTATGTATGTGTAAGTCGACTTACCTGAGAATACAAGTCGACTTGTGCATGTGTAAGTCGACTTATATGAGGATACAAGTCGACTTGTGCATGTGTAAGTCGACTTGTGTATGTAGAATTGTTCTCTAATCGGCTAATTTCTCAATCCGTGCAGTTCAAATTCACAATACCAAGTGTAATATACTTTACTTTGATGTACCAATGAAACACTTTCATTATATCATGCTTACCATGTATAATCATACTATACATGAAAAACTTGAAATTGATGAATACACTATTATTCACTTAGATTTCCAAATAATTTTGCGAATATCAAACTATCACCCTAAGTATCTCTAGGTAGTCTACACTTTATCAAGACTACTTCGGCACTGGTCACAAAATTAGTGACGGCCAAAACAATCAAGACAACGAAATACACTAACGAGACGCTAATGTGACATATTTGACATCCGAAAATTTTTGGAAACCCAATTTCAAGAAAATCAGTTTGGCAAGCATACAACATCAATGTAACAAATTTTTAATCACATTAAAAATGATCCAAGGCATTGGAATTGAGAAATACAGAATCAATCATTCCAAACAAAACAGTTCCAGCAACTTTCTCAAAACTGTCATGCTCTGTCTTTTGCTTGAAACAATCATTGAAAAAATTTCAATAAATTCTAAGAAAATTATTGAGGTTACAACATGTTCACAACATGCTCCATGATTTTTTTCAGGATTTATTTCCAACAAAAACTCAACCAACCTCAGCAATAAATCCAATATAGAATCTGTGTTCCTCAACATAGTTATTCCCAGCAGCACACGATAAATTCTCAAATAAATAGTAAATCATCTCGAAAACATTTTTCCATACTCATATACATTCATAAACATCTTAGACACATGTAGGTGAAAGAAAATCTGAAAAAAAAAATTCTATAATTTATTCTCGAATTTATAAGCATGCCTGTTCAAGGAATGTGCACAAACACAGCAACCAGAACATTAGGGAATAAATTAGCAAAACCATGTCAAATCGCATTGATAAATTCCTTCCTTCCACAGACATATTCAACAACATCTTATGAGCACATCTGGGCAAGAAAATTTTGAAAACAATATTTCTATACTGATTTCGAATTTAACACAGTCAACATGCAACATCGTCACAACGAATAGGCAGCTCCAACCTTGTTATGATTTCTTCGTTATATACGACACAAGTGGCTCTGATACCACTGTAGGAAAATCCCGGTGTGTGCATCACATGCACACGGTGCGGAAAACAAAAATTTTTATTCCGGGACCTTCCCGAAAGCCAGGATCCATGTGTCTATATAATAATGTCAAACCATAACGACCAAAAGAGATCGTCTCTAACGGTATCCACGCAGAGATCGAAGAACCTAACCAGGGCAAACCCTTTGATCCGGGAATAGCTAGAATAAAGTAAAGACTGCTAGATCTTACCTTGTTCTTGGAGAGCTTGGTGAAGAAACGATGGAGAGAAGCTTGGAGAAGAGAGTGAAGCTTGAGAGATGATGATCGTATGTTTTTGGAGAAAGAAACTCTTTCTTCTTCTTCAAAAACCAACGAACATACACCTTGCTCTCTACCTTTGCCATTTTGTCTTTAACATTTAAAGACTCATTAAATGCAAAGTGGTGACAAGGCTTCCACGTTAGCCTTTTTATATATATATATTATTAGTAGTGTGCCCTAGGCCAATGGATATTTGTGATTCATGTATTAACATTATGACTTGTTAATAATATATTATGAGGTATTCCTTTCATATATGCATGTATTTCGTTTATGTAATGTGATTTACATTCCATGAATAGTATTAGACTTATGTCATCAAGTATGTGACTTGATAGTAAAACCATAAGCGTTATAACACTATTCTAGACTGTCCCTAATCGATCATTATTGGTGGAACAATAATGAATTAAGACTAGTATGTGTTCTGATTGATGATCACATTTTACTGATCATGGATATGAGATATCAAATCAGAAACATAGATATATGTTAGAGAACATATATTGGACCGACCCACATAAAGAATACTACATGGTTTCATGTCATTAGTGATTCTTAATATGGTTTGACTTTAGTCCTTTGACCTGAAGTCATCATGGTTCCCTACATGAGGAATTCGGTGTTTTGATATTAGACTAAGTTATTTTTAACCGAATAACAAGTAGTCTTATATTGGACATCAAATGAATCATGCGGAGGGATGTGAATGACGTAGATGGGATTTGTTCCTCTCTTAAATGAGAGAGATATCATTTGGGCCTCTTGACAAGTGTGATCAAGAAATGCATGGTCGTGCTCAAATGAATTGATGAAGAGTCATCAATGTCATTTGTTATAATCAGTCAACTTGGGATCAAGAAACTATGATTAATCAAAGGTTGACATGTACCATGCCTTGTGATTAATCTTGACATCGTGTTACAAAAGGACTGAGCTTATAACCATGGTTACTGAGTTAAATCGGATTATCGATCCTCATTTGATTTGGGTAGTCATAATGTCTTGCTAGAGGCGCTTATGACTTATGGGCCTGAAGTGTAATCAAGCCCATTGTTAACATCAAATAAGCTACTGTGGTCGCATACAAAGAGTGATGTGATGCGGGCTTATTCTCTTGGGCCTAATTTATTAGGTATTGAATAAATATATTTAGATATATTTATTGGGCTAGATTGAATTAAGTTGTCGGGCTTTTATTATATAAGATATAATGGGCCGAAACTTAATGGGGCCTAAATGGGATTTGGGTTTCTCTATAAATAGAAAAGCTTAGGTCTCATTAGGTTAAGAGACTCTATTGTCAAGAAACCCTAGCCGCCATCCGAGAGAAAAATCGTGCGGCGTTCAGAAGAGTTTCAGGACGTGCTAGCACACAACAGCCGCAACCCGAATATTGCATACTCGTGTGGATACCGGTAGAGGGCATTCGCGTTTTGCAGTGTCTTGGAATCCGAAAAAGAAGCAACCTATCTACGAAAATAAGGTATTTTCGTACATCTTTGGTATTTTCGATTATACATCATGTTGTTGTATGGTCTTTTTCTGCAGTGTATTGTGAATACTCGGACTGTACGCGATCCAAAAGTGGTATCAAAGCCAAGTTCTTTTGTAAAATCGTTAATATACGTGTTTTTGATTACACGTGTTCACGATTTTGGCTTCTGTATAATCGAAAATATGCATGTTTGGATTACATGTGCTCACGGTTTTTGGTTGCGTGATACGAAACTGTTTTTATTTCATGCATGTTCTTTTTGGATCTGTTGATTATCTTGGTACTAATGAGAATATATGACAAGCATGAAGGTTTTGACCGATAGGTGGTGGCTGCTAGGGTTTCCACCATGTAAACCGCAAGTATTCATGTTGGACAAGGATACTCCAGTCGACTATCATCTCTTCCAATGACTAAAACGTTCAAATGACCGATTGGAGAGCGAAGATGAGCGTTCAAATAAAACGCTCGTTCGTTCGATCGATATTGGTCCCAATGACTATCATCTCTTCCAATGATCGATCGGAGAGCGAGATGAGTGTTTCAAAGAAAACGTTTGTTCCAATGATTAGCACAAGTCGACCAATGATTAGCACAAGTCGACCAATGACTATCATCTCTTCCAATGAGCGCATAGTCGACCAAATGACTATCATCTCTTCCAATGATCGACAAGCCCAAAGAGGCGATTTCCCTACGCTTGTTTGTTTGTTATGTGTTATATATTCTGGGTGATGTTACATGTGTTTATTTATATTTTTTTAATATTTATATTCATGTGTAAGTTACTATTCTATACTTCTAATATATATATACTCAAGTATGTTGTAGTATAGGATTAGAAATAGCATAGTACAAACACCCTTACTAATAGGATTAGTAGCCTTCATAATGTACTAAGAACGACCCTCTTCATAATTTTAAGTTTATATGCCTTCCATAAATCTTTACCAATGTTTATCTCTAGCTTATCCTTATGTGGGTTTTTGCCAAAGCAAGGCATGTGGGGATCATCTAGGGATGAAATTTGAATAATGGTGCTATTCATAGGTAAAGTATGGTTAAACTTAACTAAGCTATCAAAACGGTTTTGAGCTTAGGGCATAAGATTGGGTTTTTACATACATGCAGTACATAAGATGTATTTTAACATAAACCCATCAAGAGTTACATGTGATGTAATTGAAAGAGTTTTCTACCTAAATAACTAAGTCTTGAGTGTTAAGCCAAAGCTTTCTTAGGACTTAGTGAAATATGGATCTTGTTTCTCCCATTTTTTAATTGAGGGTTATTTTTTTGAGTGGGAGCTAATACCTCTTAATAATAAGAATATTGACCCTTATTGCATAATTTTGTAGATTATGGCTATTCCATCCACAAACCTTTCTATGCGATCTATCCTAGAGAAAGAAAAGCTTAATGGAACAAATTTTCTAGATTGGTATAGGAACTTGAGAATTGTTCTCAAGCAAGAAAGAAAGCTTTATGTTTTAGAAGAGCCCATCCCTGAGGAACCACCAACAAATGCACCTAAGGCTCAGAAGGATACTTACACGAAGCATATCAATGACTCTACAGATTTGTCATGCCTTATATTAGGCACCATGATCTCTGACCTTCAGAAGGATTTAGAGGAAATGGAGGCCTATGACATGCTTGCTCAACTGAAAACTCTGTTTCAAGAGCAAGCACGCCAAGAGAGGTTTAGAACCACTAAGGCATTGAATTCATGCAAGATGACTCCTGACACACCCGTCAGTGCTCATGTTCTCAAGATGAAGAGTTACATTCATCATCTTGAGAAATTAGGTGCACCTGTTAGTCAAGAATTGGCAACTGGTCTTATTCTAGCATCTTTAACTGATGAATATGATCAGTTCATTCTAAACTACAACATGCATAATATGGAGAAGTCCATTAATGAATTGCATGAGATGTCGAAATCGTCAAGAGAACTTAAAGGGAAAGGTTAAGACCACCAAAGAAGTTCTTGTGGTTCAAAAGGGAAAAGCTTTCAAGAAGAAGGGCACAGCAAAGGACAAAGGTAAAGTACCTAAGTCCAAGCCCAAGCCCAAGCCCAAAGCTAAGACTAAGGCACCCGAGGAGGAGTTTGCTTCCACCGCAATGAACTCGGTCATTGGAAAAGGAACCGCAAACTCTATTTGAAGAATGAAAGAGAAGAAGAATAGTGCGACTACTTCTTCAGGTATGTTTGTTATAGAAATCAATTTTACTCTTTCTGCATCTTGGGTATTAGATACCGGAGCTGCAACTCACATTTGTACTAATGTGGAGAGTCTAAGAAGGACTAGAAGATTGATGTCTGGTGAGATCGACCTGCGCGTGGGAAATGGAGCAAGAGTTGCTGCTTTATCCTTGGGGACTTATGATCTTGTTTTGCCTACTGGGCTCATTTTAGAACTCAAGAACTGTTATTATGTACCTACTATAAGTAGGAACATTATTTCTTTTGCTTGTTTAGAGAATGATGGATTTAAATTTTCTATTGAGAATAGAAGTATTTCCATTTATAAGAATGACATTTTATATGGCATTGCGCGTCAATTAAATGACATTTATACTCTAAAAACTGAGCTTGTTACAAATGAGCCCATCTATAACATAAATACCAAGAAGTTTAAATCTAACGATCTGAACCCAACCTATCTCTAGCATTGTCGCTTAGGCCATGAAAATGAAAAACGCATTTCAAAACTCCATCAAGATGGATTCATTAATTCTTTTGAATCTTTTGAGACATGTGATTCTTGTTTACTGGGTAAGATGACAAAGGCCCCCTTCACAAGTAAAGGGGAAAGGGCCAATGAGCTATTGCGCCTTATACATACCGATGTATGTGGTCCTTTTAGCATTTCAACGAGAGGAGTTTATTTGTATTTCATTACTTTTTCAGATGACTTCAGTAGATATGGGTATGTCTATTTAATGAAGCACAAATCTGAATCTTTTGAAAAGTTCAAAGAATATAAGAATGAAGTACAAAATTAGCTTGGCAAAACAATTAAAATCCTTCGATCTGATCGAGGAGGTGAATACTTAAGCCAAGAGTTTGATGATTATCTTAAGGATTGTGGAATCGTTTCACAATTGACTCCTCTAGGAACTCCTCAATGGAATGGTGTTTCTGAAAGGAGAAATCGAACTCTATTAGATATGGTTCGATCAATGATGAGTAAAGCGATCTTCCAAAATATTTCGGGGCTATGCTTTAGAAACAAAGAAGATTCATATTGAACCGTATTCCTTCAAAGGCTGTAGAAAAGACACCTTATGAGATATGGACTAGGAAACGTCCCAATTTATCTTTTCTAAAGATTTGGGGTTGTGAGGCTTATGTGAAGCGTCCAATTGTCGACAAGTTGGCACCCAAATCTGAAAAATGTTATTTTGTGGAATATCCTAAGGAAACTAAAGGATATTACTTTTACATCCCAGCAAAGAACAAAGTGTTTGTTACTCGAAATGGTTTTTTCTTAGAGAAGGAATTTGTTTCCAAAGGAAACAGTGGGAGTAAAGTACAACTTGAAGAAATTCAAGTTTCACAAAATGACATTGAGCCTAAAAAGGAGATTGAAGCGAGCTCACAAGCTGTTGATGAGCAGCCTTCAACAACACAAGGCCTACGTAGATCTGATAGGTTTCGTCATGAGCCCGAGAGATATGGATTTCTCGTTACTGATGATGATAATGTGATGCTCATCGATCATAATGAGCCCACAATCTATCAAGAAGCTATGGAAAGCCCATAATCTGCTAAATGGTTAGAGGCCATGAAAGCAGAGATGCAATCCATGTATGACAATCAAGTTTGGACTTTGATTGATTCGTCTGATGGCTTGAAGACCATTGGATGCAAATGGGTTTTCAAAAAGAAACTCGACATGGATGAAAACGTGCACACTTATAAAGCAAGGCTTGTTGCTAAAGGTTATCGACAAGTTCATGGAATTGATTATGATGAGACATTTTCTCCAGTGGTCATGATCAAATCCATTAGAATTCTTATTGCCATAGCTGCATACTACGATTATGAGATATGGCAAATGGATGTCAAAACTTGAGGATGTATATATGATACAGCCTGAGGGTTTTGTCCATCCTAAGAATTCGAGAAAGGTGTGCAAACTTCAAAGATCCATTTATGGATTGAAGCAAGCATCAAGAAGCTGGAATCTTCGTTTTGATGAAGTTGTCAAAGAGTTTGGATTCATCAAGAATGAAGATGAAGCTTGTGTTTACAAAAAGGTTAGTGGGAGTGCTGATGTCTTTTTAGCTTTATATGTTGATGACATATTGCTCATTGGAAATGATATTGCAACCTTACAGAGTGTCAAGATTTGGTTAAGGAAACATTTCTCAATGAAAGACTTAGGTGAGGTTGCCTATGTTTTAGGCATTAAGATCTATAGAGATAGATCAAGAAAGCTTATAGGCCTAAGTCAGAGTACATACATAGATAAGATACTGAAAAGGTTCAGTATGCAAGATTCCAAGAGAGGATTCTTACCTATGTCACATGGAATCAAGCTTTCTAAGAAGGATTGTCCTACTTCAGGTAAAGAGCTTGAGCGCATGAGTAAGATTCCATATGCATCCGCAATTGGATCATCATGTATGTCATGTTATGTACTCGACACGATGTCTCATATGCTTTGAGCATAACAAGTAGATACCAATCTAATTATGGTGAGAGTCATTGGATAGCGATTAAGAATATCCTTAAGTACTTGAGAAGAACTAAGGATATGTTCCTAGTCTATGGAGGACTCAAGGAGAGCTCGTTGTAAATGGTTACACCGATGCTGGTTTTCGATCGACATAGATGATTTTGGATCGTAATCGGTTTTGTGTTCTGCTTGAATGGAGGTGCGGTGAGTGGAAAAGTTTAAAGCAAGACATCGTTGTTGATTCTACAACCGAAAGTCGAGTACATTGTTGCCTCGGATGTAGCTAAGGAAGCTGTATGGATCAGGAAGTTCATTACTGAGCTTGGAGTTGTTCCTAGCATTGCAAGTCCTATAGACCTTTATTGTGATAATAATAGGGCTATAACACAGGCTAAGAAACCAAACTCACATCATAGATCCAAACACATACTCAGACGTTTCCATATGATTAGAGAGATCATTGGGAGAGGAGACGTGAAGATATACAAAGTGGGCACAGATGAAAACATTGCCGATCCACTTACTAAGCCTCTTCCACAGCCTAAACATGAGAGTCACACGAGGTCTATGGGTATTAGATATCTGACCGATTAGGCCTAGTGCAAGTGGGAGATTGTTAGTAGTGTGCCCTAGGCCAATGGATATTTGTGATTCATGTATTAACATTATGACTTGTTAATAATATATTATGAGGTATTCCTTTCATATATGCATGTATTTCGTTTATGTAATGTGATTTACATTCCATGAATAGTATTAGACTTATGTCATCAAGTATGTGACTTGATAGTAAAACCATAAGCGTTATAACACTATTCTAGATCGTCTCGGTCGATCATTATTGGTGGAACAATAATGAATTAAGACTAGTATGTGTTCGATTGATGATTACGTTTATCGATCATGGATATGAGATATCAAATCGAAACATAGATATATGTTAGAGAACATATATTGGACCGACCCACATAAAGAATACTACATGGTTTCATGTCATTAGTGATTCTTAATATGGTTTGACTTTAGTCCTTTGACTGAAGTCATCATGGTTCCCTACATGAGGAATTCGGTGTTTTGATATTAGACTAAGTTATTTTTAACCGAATAACAAGTAGTCTTATGTTGGATATCAAATGAATCATGCGGAGGGATGTGAATGACGTAGATGGGATTTATACCTCTCTTAAATGAGAGAGATATCATTTGGGCCTCTTGACAAGTGTGACCGAAGAAATGCATGGCCGTGCTCAAATGAATTGATGAAGAGTCATCAATGTCATTTGTTATAATCAGTCAACTTGGGGATCAAGAAACTATGATTAATCAAAGGTTGACATGTACCATGCCTTGTGATTAATCTTGGCATCGTGTTACAAAAGGACTGAGCTTATAACCATGGTTACAGGTTAAATCGGATTATCGATCCTCATTTGATTTGGGTAGTCATAATGTCTTGCTAGAGGCCGCTTATGACTTATGGGCCTTGAAGTGTAATCAAGCACATTGCCAACATCAAATGAGCCCACAGGGTCGCACACAAAGAGTGATGTGATCTAGGCTTATTCTCTTGGGCCTAATTTATTAGGTATTGAATAAATATATTTAGATATATTTATTGGGCTAGATTGAATTAAGTTGTCGGGCTTTTATTATATAAGATATAATGGGTCGAAACTTAATGGGGCCTAAATGGGATTTGGGTTTCTCTATAAATAGAGAAGCTTAGGTCTCATTAGGTTAAGAGACTCTATTGTCAAGAAACCCTAGCTGCCATCCGAGAGAAAAATCGTGCGGCATTCGGAAGAGTTTCAAGACGTGCTAGCACACAACAACCGCAGCCCGGATATTGCATACTCGTGTGGATACCGGTAGAGGGCATTCACGTTTTGCAGTGTCTTGGAATTCAAAAAAGAAGCAACCTATCTACGAAAATAAGGTATTTTCGTACATCTTTGGTATTTTTGATTATACATCATGTTGTTGTATGGTCTTTTTCCGCAATGTATTGTGAATACTCGGACTGTACGCGATCCAACATATATATATATAAAGTTAAGATAAGCTTCCTCCTCCACCTTCCACGTTAATCACATATATATATATATTAATTACTTAATTAATTAATAAGATATATATATATATAAATGCTGAAGTGGTCCAGTCACACTGGGATCGGTCCTACCGGCCTACAGGTCCCGGTACGGAAAAAACACCGAAGACCTATTTCAGCAATATCGATGTCGCGATCTCATCGTGACATATCTCGATCTCATCGAGACATATCTCGATCTCATCGGGATCCATTTAATCCATTGCTCTCCATTTATTGGATCTCTGTCCTAAACTATTTTACGAATTCTCCGAATCACTCTTATGCGTGTGACCCATTAGGTTTTCGGTTATGTTGGCCACTTAGATTAACACTTAATCCAAGCAAGTCATGAGCAGTATCTAGCAACACATCATGACCCCCAATTGACCGGAAAGTAATTGGTTTGACGAATGAACTTATGTTCATCATGAACCATATCACGAACCTTTTCATAGACAATTACTGTGCAATTCGTCCTTTCACCATGCTATACCTCACTTGGTTATGAGTATGGGCAAAGTGTCAACTCTTACTACACTGACTACATCAAATCTAGTCCAAGTGATATTAGTTCTTGTCCTGGGACTCATTACTTTATATGTTAATGAAGACATTCTTCATGACATAAATACTCCGGCCAGAGATTTCCAAGTAATGACCCTGACAAGAGGCCATGGGTATCATCTTCTGCTATCATAGAAGTGGCGAATCCTCTATTGGCTACTCAATTACCTTCGAATACCTCAAGCTGTACCCAAGCACCACCCTACGAGCGACCTGTGTAAGGCAATAAGGAATGGAGTCAAAGCACAGAATCAGTATCCAAGATATCCTTGAGTACCTCAAGTCTAAGAATATTTGCACCATTGCTATGATGAGATTATCACTGACATTATAATAGGACATCCATGTGATGATCTCATAGCAGGTCATCCAATGTACTTACTACCTCTAGTAAGCATTCACATCTCAACCCTAAATATTCCATATTTACAGTTTCTGAGATCCACTGCTTGATCAAATCAAGGAGCTTGAGATGTGCTAGTCTCTCCGGATTAACGATGTCCGGCCAAGAATCCTATGACTAGGGATAATTTAGATACTGACATAATTGCACATGATAGGAATCTCAGTAGTATGATCACATCATAATTTCCTTCATGCTATGTCATGTATCATGGACTTCATTAATTTGGTTATAGATCAATATCAATATGAACATCAAATTAATGAAATATGCCTTTCTTTATTTATTCATAAAGTATGTACACAACTTTGTACAAAACACGCAAAAGGTGATTGCCTTTAGGGCACTACTCTAACAAGTACAATTGTTGAGCTTTTGCTCTAATCGGTGGCTGCTCCGTTCACAACTGTCATTATCTGAGTATGCATTCATGTATGAAATGCAAAAAGCAGTATATATATATATCATAACCAACACATATGTCACAAGTAGTCACATCATAGGCACGTAGGTCTCAAATTTACATACAAGTAGCACTTATATGCCATAGCTCCCTAATACATCGGACCGTCTGTCCGGAATCCACAAATAGAAGTACAATCCCACCATTATTCTCCACAGAATTATAAGCAAATAATAATTGAAAAATCATCTAGGTCACTCACAAATAGCTTCCGAGATAATGCCTAGAAGTCTCGGTAACGTCGGTGGATTGACGTTCCAAAAGTGCCTCTATAACAGTCAAAATATATAAACATTACCAAATGTACAATCAGAAATATTTAAAAATGCACATGTAGTAATTAAAATGTGTATAATGCATGTTCGTAATATTCCTGGCACTATTTCCAAAATTTCTCATCACAAAATGTTCTTCTAAATTTTAGAAACTCATTGACACTAAAATCACTCATTTCGGATCTCTATAAGTCCAATTATTAATAAAACATGGACCAGAAAAATAATTACCCGGTTCCCTCACTTTGACCTAACCAATCTACGTCAATTTCATCTATAAAAATTCACAATTTTACATAGAAATGAAATTAAAAGACTCACGAATCCGATGCCTCGAGAATCAGGTCAATCGGAGGTCGAGCGAAAAAGTTATGCATAAAGAAAGGCATTGGGACAAAATAGATAATAACATAATAATAATTAAAAATAAAAAATAAAAAGAAGTGGGTTGGGTGCGTTTCGCACCCAGCCCAAGGTGAGGGCCTCTCACCCTCGCAGTATCGCGAGGGCGAGACCCCCGGATCACCCTCGATCTTGCGAGGGCGATGCATCGCCCTCACGATATGCGAGGTTCCGGCAATTTCTTATTATTATTATTTTAATAAAACACTTAATATCCTTCTCTTCTTTCGCAAACCCTATCGTTTCACACAAGTAACCAAACATGACAAATAAGATCTCATTGGAAAGATCACAGAAAACCCTACAAGTTTCATGAAGGGCTTAAAAATCAATTTCATCTTTAAGGGTGTAAAAAATGCAATCAAAGTTACTGCCTAATCAATATCATCCAAAACAGTGCAACATTTTTCCAAAAATCATATCTTCCCATTCCCTTTGCCAAAAATTTCAAGCTTTATATCAAAAGAAAGAACAAAACATATTCTACAACTTTCATGATAACTTGGAAGCAAATTCAACCCCTAAATAGATCAATTTCTCAACCAAAGCTTCTGCCTATATAAGTGTCATCCTCAACAGCAACACAATCTTCCAAAAATCATAACTTCTATCCCATTGTCCAAAAATTCCATACCTTATCTCACTGAAAAGATCAGAAAACATGCTACAATTCTCATGAAGGACTTAAAAGTAAATTCCACCTCTAACTAAATCAAATTCACACATGATTGTGCTGCCCTGTTAAAGAGTATTAAAACAACATATCACCTAAGTCATAACCGTACTTTAAAAGTTCATAACTTACAATCCCTACATCCAAAATTAGCATATTATACCTCATTACAAAGCTAAGACATTCCTCTATAACTTTCAATTAGACCACTTGAGCAAATTTAAACAAGAACAGTCCTGAAGTGGCTTCAAAACACAGTAATCGTGAATTCATACTTAGAAACATTTCATATACCAAACATCTTCATACTTTACAATACCATCTGAAAATTAACAAGTCATAACTTTCAACCTTAAACTCGAAAAATGTCATACTTGGTGGCGATAGAAAGCTAACAAGAAAATCTTCAACTTTCATGAAGACCAATTTCACAAAATCTGTCTACATTAGCCTAGAAAAAATCTCCAAAGTTTCAGGTTACAAATCTCTACATGCTAGAATTACCACTATTTACCCTGCACATATATCTCACTTTCAAAGCAAAATTCGAAACCCTTCAAGCCACAATTAGACAGCACTTCCTTCAAAAAACCTTTAGCCAAACTTCTAAAGTTTAATTCAAGCTAAACCTCATCTCAACAGCATAACCATATCAAAAGTTATGACCCAATCATTGAAACATGTACAATTTCAATTTTTCATTTTTTACACCTAACTTAAATCCTATCATTCCAATACCATTTCCACACCAATTATCAATCAATTCACTTCATTTATCCACCATAACACATCCCACAACCTATCCTTGAACAATAGTCCACAAAATTGCAACACACATGCACTCAATCATCTATCATTTTCTACACTCATCTTTAATCACAAATCATCTAAATTTTCAAACCATCTCAATTATCATACAACACATACATCCTACCTCATCAATCATCAATCAACCATCAAGTAACAAGCAAATTACATACCCATATTCTTCACACATAATTTCCATGCAATTTAGTGTACAAGCATCACAAAAAAATGCAATTAACTACCAATTTATACATAAAACACAATCCTTACCTATTTAACTTCCAAAACTTCAACTCCTCACTCAACCCTAGCTTCCAAGCAATCCACGTTCTTCATATTGAAGGAGGCAAAGATAGTTTTTTTTAAGACAAGGAAGAAGATGATATGGTGAGAGTAGCAAGCGAAAGGTGGAAGCAAGATGTAATTTGATGGAGCTTTGGATGAGTCACGAAAGAAGGAGAAGAAGAGAAGAATTTATGGAGAAGAAGAAGGAGACACGAAAATGAGAGAAGCAAGAAGACCCCACAATTCGGTGGTCTTCATGTTATAAGAAGTGGTATGGCAAGTGACACATGTCACTTGCCACATGTCTCTTTCGTATTGCTCCACTTGGCCCACTAAATAACCAGTCTAATTAGTCTCCAACTTCTAATCCAGTCGTCTCCAAATTTTCAATAACATTTGTCAATAATTCCTAAGATCATTTATCAAAATTTTCAGTGTCATTGTACAGTCATTTCTACTATCGGTAACCACTCAGTCAGCCACTTGGTAATATTTTCGGTCCAAAAATTTTCTCAGAAATTTTCTAGAAAAATTTCTAAAATTCTCCCAAAATTCAAAACACACAATGACCCACTCCAATTAAATTTTCAAGCACAAATATCACATTTTTCACTAAAATTACATTTATGACCAAATATACCGGAAAAATGTCATGAATGCATGTATAGTCATTTACATGTGCAAAAGTCACTATTTACATGTATGTGTATGCATGAACATACTAAGACGATTCTAAACACTCATAACCCGTTCCAAATTACTTTTTTACCTTTTCCATCAGTGATGGGATGTTACAGTTTGTTTCAAGAAATGAAAATAAATGTTTTCAACCACTTTTAAATATGCATTTATTGTTCTTTAAATGCTTTGAGATAGTGCTACATGTTGTGTGTATGAATTTTGTGGATGAATTATGAAATAAAAAATGGAAATGATTTTGAAAGGATATCAAGCTTATGAAATCATGTTTCGAAAATGTGTCATTTTGGGCCACAAGTTTTCAAGATGTGAAATGCATAATTATGTGAGTTTGTGGTGATCACCTAAGTATGTCAAGTGTACTTTGACCAAAGGCTTCTCCCGCCTGTCTGCTAGTAGTATAGAGCTTCCTCATGGACTCCTATAAATTCACAGCTACGTAAGACCATTAAGTGGGATTGCGATAGTATATTCTGTTCACGGCTACACAGGACCATTATATGAAAATATGTAGCACATTCTGTTTTGGGTCCACCCATACCATTTGATGTGATTATGTGTTGAAAAGTTTGTTGAATGCATGACTTATGTTGTTTATAATTTTCTTGATAAATGGAGAATTGGGATTTTTGTGATTCAATGTGAGTTTTACAATAGAAATGAATATTTCAATGATTTCGCTTGTTACCGATTATAAAGTTATTACCCACAAGCTTTCAAGCTCACCCCATTTTTGTCTCATCTTCAGGTGAAGAAAATAAGATCAAGTAACTAAGAATCAAGGCATCATACTACTTTTGCAATGTTTATGTAAATTAAGTTCGATTTTGTAAAAGCAAGACTTTAGACGCATTTCGAGAATTATTTGGGTTTTGTATCTTTTGTATTATAGATTTTGATACTGATAATATAATGTGGCTTGGAATGCCATTAAAGATTTGTTAACTCTGATCCTTGGTGTTAATGAAATATGAATTGTGTATGGATGATGTGAATTGAAATTAGATATACGTGAAGAAGTTATTTTGAACATGAATTGTTTATATATGTATATATATATATATATATATATATATATATATATATATATATATATATATATATATATATATATATATATATATATATATATATATATATATATATACGTAAGTGAGATGTTATGGAAAAGAAAGATATGAATTATGAACGATGAGATGTAGTTGAATGTGATGAGTCAAATGAGTTGAGATTTGAGAGTTTAATGAAGTCAATTTGGTAGTTGAATGGTTATGCTCAGGACATTTCAAGTTTGTACAATGTAAATTTCAAGTATTCCATAGGGGTAAAATTTGTGTTATGACCTCAGGGGAAAAATCTGGACTAATCTAGGTTGAATTAGACAAAATTGTCTCTAGAAAGTTGTAGCTTATCTTTCTAGCTTTCCAACGATATATAGTATGAAATTTTTGAACATCTGAGTCAAAAGTTATGATCTTTATAAGTGGAGATGCTCTGGAGAGTGTAGATAGTGATTCAGAAATTTTGGTGATGTGAGGAAGATCCTGTAGAAACTCCATCGTCTAGTTTAGTCTGAGACTGAAGCCTATCATTTGGTTCAGTCTAAGACTGAAGCCTTTCGTCTGACCTTTGTCTGACTCAATTTTGACCCTCTAGATGACAAAATCTCGCTTTGGTGCTTTCATGAAAGTTTTTGACTTAGAAGTTCTATTTTAAACTGTCTAAGAATGACCTTAATCTGATATCTCTAGTGAAAGTTATGCCAATTGTCCCAAAATAGGTCTCAGATTGAATCCCTTCGTCTGATTCAATCTTAGACTGAAGCCCTTCGTCTGATTTCATCTAACCTTTGTCTAGTCCAATTTTGACCCTCTAGATGACAAAATTTCTCTTCAAGGTCTTCACAAAAGTTGTAGATCTCGAAGTCCTCTTCGAAACCGTCCTAAGATAATCTTAATTTGACATCTTTAGAGAAAGTTATGCTAATTGTCCCGAAATAGGTTCAATATGATTGAGGACAAAATTTTGTTTGATTCTTTTGGTCATAATTTTGTCATCTGACCTCCAAATGACCTGATTTTTAAACCAATCGATTCCTAACACATTTTTCTATCTCTCCAAAAAAGAATTGATAGCCTTTGGTGTTGATTTGAAAAATATTGATTGAATCAAAGTTTAAATTGAATATTTTACTAAACATACTTCGGTATTTTGATGATATCTTGATCTGTACAGCTCTGAATGAGATGATTCTTGTTTCAAAATAAACTAGAAGCACTATAAATTATCTGAAGGAATATAATTTTAATTCAATCCCTAAGACTTTCAATTTCTATATGGAAGTTGGGTATAATGTATTGTTTCAATTTAATAACAGTATGAAAATGTTTGGGCCCTAATTTTCAAATTTCTAAACCAAATTGAATGATCATGGTATCATTAGAAACTTAAGACAATGGGGAACAAATGTTCTGAAAGAGTCAATTCGTAATTCCTGTTGAGGCTTTCCAAAATTTGTTCTGAAATAGGAGAAATGAGTTTGTTTTTTATATTTGACAGGTATGAGTACGTCATCCTTATGAGATGATGGCCAATAAAGGTTCTTTGAAATAATCATGTAGGATAATATACTCACGTTTTACAACTTCGAATGTTGAGTTCTAAAATCGGGGTCCAACATTATGTAGTATCAGAGCAAGAGTTGGATTCCAGAATCAGTGCCTAACAGAATAAATAGAGCAGTAGCTGTTAGATGAGCGGATGTGTTTTGTATCCACAAAACATTAAGAATGATAACCAAAGATTAATAAAATAGTTTAAGATATTTTATTTTAAATTAAGTTTGTTATTCAATTTCCTTGTTGTATTTGTCAATTGTTCTATAGAAGCTTGTATGATTAAGGGAGTCTCGATTTTTAAGTTTAGGATAGATTAAAAAAGTTGTTCGATTTTTATTTATTTATATACAATGGCTTTTAATGTAATTCAATTCATTAAACTAATGTAAATATAATAATTTTATTTTAATTAATTTAGTATAGTATTTAATAAATTAAAATATTAAATATAAACTGAATTTTCAATAATTAAATATATAGTTAGATTACATAAAGAAAATAATAGCCTCTTTTAATTAATTAATTTAAAGAAATTTAATCTACAGTGTTCTACTCTTCATCGACGCGATCCACTTGCTCATTCCGTTTGCCGTATGTGCAGAAACCACATGGGTTACTCGCTCGTTCGCCGATGAACTAACTGATTAGCTATGAAGTGCCGATCTGTGGCGTGTATATGGTCTGGTACTCCTCCGTCTCATAGAGTTACTGCTACCGCAGCACTAAACCACCCACCCACCCTCTACACTGGCGGATCCGATGGCTCCATTTTCTGGTGGAACCTCTCTTCTTTCGACTCTAACACGGTCAGTGGCTTAGTTTAGCGCTGCTTTTTGGCTCTTCAATTCAAATCTGTTAGCATTTATTAATTCTGTTTTCTGTTCTTGTGTTTCCTTCATGTACTTGATTTTAGTTCATAACTTTGGTTTGACGATTTTTTATAATAATTTTAGTTGACGGTGTTCTTAATGAGATTGGGACAATTCCTCAGATAATTTGCACTGATTAATGATCCTCTCGCCGTTGATTGATATGAGTGATTTCTGTTTCTAGAATGAATCAATTTAAGTGCTTCAAGGAAAATTTACTTGGTGATAAATGAAATGTTTAAAATTTAACAGGAAATAAAACCAGTTGCTATGTTGTGTGGTCATGCGGCGCCTATAGCAGACCTCAGTATCTGTTACCCTATAGGGAATTCAGGAGATGAGAAAATAGAGGATTTAAGCAATGGTGCTACAAGCTCACGATCTGACACGTATGGTGCACTGATTAGTTCATGCGTGGATGGAGTGCTGTGCATCTGGAGTAGAGGCAGTGGGCATTGTAGACGGAGGAGAAAGCTGCCTCCATGGGTTGGAAGTCCTTCCATCATTTGTACCTTGCCCATGAGTCCTCGATATGTTTGTATTGGATGTTGTTTTGTTGACCCTGTGCATCTGCATGATCATGATTCTATTGATTCTTCTTTGGATAAAGAAGCTCAGCACGGAAAGCCTCCAAGGTGCACTGTCATAATTGTAGATTCATATAGTCTTGCAATTGTACAAACTGTTTTTCATGGTAATTTATCAATTGGTCCTATGAAGTTTATGGATGTAGTATTGGTGGGTGAGGATGGCGAGAAGCATTCTGTTTTTATGGCTGATTCTTTTGGTAGAGTACAGTTGGTTCAGATTTTAAAGGAATCAAACCCAGATGGTGATGGTGCGAGTGGATTGCATAAGAATTCTCAGTTGGATGTGTCTCTGTGGGGAAATGGTTTGAATGAAGGAGGTCAGGTCATGTTTGTAGCAACCCATGGAGACCTAATTGCTCTTGTGTTTAAGAATCGTTGTATCTTTAGGCTATTGACTAGGGATGCTACAATTGGGGAAATTTCCTTTTCCAAAAATTTTACTCAATCAAACCTATTGGGTGGGATCTTTCTGGAAAGTAGTGATTCTGTTCATATGCAAAATATCCCTGAAGGCTATGACAATGTTTGTGAGAGTTTTGTTGTTTGGAACAGTGTTGGCTCTGCAAAGTTGTATTTCATATCATTTATAAATGGTAAATTTAATTATGACAACCTCTGTGAAATTCCAGCTGTTTCATACCCTGTTGACATGAAAATCCCAGTTGCTTTCATTCAGTTGAAAGCTTATGTGCTTAGAATTGAATCAGTTTGCTTTGGTGTTGAAGAGCCATTACGGTGGAAACCTGATGTATCAATCTGGTCGCTACATCAGAGAGATAATAACCAGAGACAGTTGTCCCTTGAATGCCAAATGGTTGGACGAAGTGATTCTTTTGTTGATTGGATCTCACACTCGAAGTTGCTTCCTGAATGTAATAATGAGAATGACAGAATGATAACTCTTTGTGGAAGTTCTACTGCTAGTTCAGAAAAGGAGTGTAATAAGCACAGTGGTTACCAAATTTACAGTTCTGTCCATCAAGGACAAACTGTATCTTCTTCCATGATCATCTCTGCAAGTCATTTTGTTCCTTATGCTGTTGTTTATGGATTTTTCAGCGGAGAAATAGAGGTTTTATATTTTGACGTGCTTCTGGGACCAGACTCCCAGGGTGGAGTTCCACGCAACAAGATAGATTCTCATGCATCAAGACAGCATCTTCGAGGGCACACTGGTCCTGTACTTTGTCTGGCAGCACATCGGATGTTAAGTGCTGATAAAGGATGGAGTTTTATTCATGTTTTAGTTTCTGGAAGCATGGACTGCACAATATGCATCTGGGATCTTGACACAGGAAATCTTATCAAAGTAATGCACCAACATGTTGCTCCAGTTTGTCAAATAATCTTTCCTCCAGCCTGGACCGAACATCCTTGGAACGATTGCTTTCTCTCTGTTGGGGAGGATTCATGTGTCACTCTTGCTTCACTTGAAACTTTACAGGTGGAAAGAATGTTTCCTGGACACCCGAGCTATCCTGAGAAAGTTGTTTGGGATGGAAGAAGAGGTTATATTGCATGCCTATGCAGAAACAATTCAGCAACCTCTGATGTTGTTGATGTTCTGTACATTTGGGATGTAAAGACAGGTGCTCGAGAGCGGGTCCTTCGTGGGACGGCTTCTCATTCTATGTTGGATCATTTCTGTAAAAGCATTGGTGCCAATTCTATATCTGGCTCTATATCAAATGCGAATACTTCAGTCTCCTCATTACGTCTCCCAATAATCGAAGATGGAAGCTTTTCACATTTTCAGAAAGGAAATCTGGACAATAGGGTTATCTCCCCAAACATGACATCAAGTATGACTAAGATAATGCAGAGTGCCACTCCCCAAATACAAGTTAAGAAAGGAAGTTTTGCGAGCCATTCTCTTTCGAGATCAGTCATCATGCAAACCAACAAGCATCCTATCAGATGCACTACTCCATTCCCAGGGATTACTAGTCTAAGTTTTGACCTTGCTTCATTGGTGTGTTCATACAATGACATTGAATCTTTGACAAATGGCAATGACAAACAACAGGATACCAATATGAAGGAACAGGAGGCCAGCACCTCAAGTCCCCACCATATGGCCAATGGTGATGGTCCTGATAAAAATGAAATTCCATCTGACCATTTAGAGGATAATGACTGGATGAAGGAATTAAAAGAATGTCTACTCCGGTTTAGCTTGTCATTTTTGCATTTTTGGAATATTGACAATGAACTTGATAAATTGCTAATGGCAGACATAAAAGTTCAGAGGCCAGAAAATCTTATAGTCAGTTCTGGATTGCAAGGTGACAAAGGGTCTCTAACTTTGACATTTCCTTACTTAAGTGCCAACCTTGAGGTAATAATGGAAGCTCTGTTATTCTTTCTTTGGCCTTTTTCTTTCCTTATTTGACTTGTTTCAACTTTCCTAAGTCACCAAAAGCTCATTTCAGTTGTGGAAATCATCATCAGAGTTTTCCGCTATGAGAAGTCTAACAATGGTGTCCATTGCTCAATGCATGCTTAGCTTGTCCCATTCCACTTCAGTTGCTAGCAGGTATTATTCTGGCTACTTAAAGAATTGCTGCATGAAGTTATTGTAATTCTTTAACTAATCTCCAAATTTCTTTCCAAGAACTTCAAAAATTTTGAGATTGTTCTAGTCTCTCTTATATGAAAATTGGGATGCAGATTCTAAGTTGTACTTAATTCTCCTGACAACCTTTACCCTTTTATTTATTATGGTGCATGATTTTTTTTGCTCCTTGCTGATATGGAACGCAACTTGAGGGTTTTTTTTTTTTATTTGGATTCCCTAACGGTTGCATTACAAATAAACAAATAGGGTCTATGATTACCTCTTTGTGGTTTGCAAACCAACTATTTTTTGTTGGTTTAACTTCACCATGGTCTGTAAGATTTTTTATTTCTGTTGCTTTTACGCAACTTGCTGTTTGGTAGTGTCTAATATACTATGTTGCCCTTGAATTGCTGCTGGGAAGCATATGTACATCCCTTTTGTCTTACGTTTTTGAAAGTAATGTTCATTTTGCTTAAATCCACTTAGTTGCATCTAATGGTTATGCCTGCAGTGCTTTATCAGCATTCTATACTCGGTATTTGGCTGACAGAATTCCAGACATGAAGCCACATTTGCTCCAGGTTACTTCTTATATTATTCATTTTGATGTGTTAACTAACTTCTGTTTTTATGTGAAATCAATTTTTTAGCAGAATGATCTGATGCCAATAGACTGTTGGTTATCGTTTTCTGAATTTTTAGAACTTATATTATTGTTCAATTTAAGTACTTTGTCAATATATTTTTAACCAGAGAATCTTCTTTTTTTTTTTTTTTGGTTAAACAGCTCTTGGTAAGTTTTTGGCAAGATGAAAGTGAACATGTACGAATGGCTGCACGGACTCTTTTCCACTGCTCTGCTTCACGAGCTATACCACTTCCTTTATGTGGTGAAAATGCAGAAGACCATGTAAATCTCATGAGATCTTTGAGTGGAATTGGAAGAGAGAGAGATGTATGCTCAAAAGAAGTAGCTTCAGCAAATCGTGTGGCTTCTGATGTGTCACCTGAACCACATGAAATCTCTCATGTCAAAGTATCTTCTGATGACTTGTGTGAGACAAAAAAGTCCACTCAGCTAGAAGAATCTGAAATACTTGCATGGCTGGAATCATTTGAAGTGCAAGATTGGATTTCATGTGTAGGAGGGACGAGCCAAGATGCCATGACATCTCATATTATTGTTGCAGCAGCACTAGCTGTTTGGTATCCTAGCCTTGTGAAAAAAACTCTTGCAGCTCTAGTAATACAGCCCTTGATTAAGTTGGTTATGGCCATGAATGAAAGATATAGTTCAACAGCAGCAGAGCTCCTTGCAGAAGGTATGGAAAGCACGTGGATAGCATGCTGTAGTTCTGAAATACCTCGCCTGATTGGGGATATATTCTTCCAAATTGAAGTTGTAAGTGGTTCATCAGCAGGACACTCTCCAGCTAGACCACCTTTAATTCGGGAAACTTTGGTTGAAATTCTTCTTCCAAGTTTAGCAATGGCTGATATACTGGGGTTTTTAAATGTTATAGAGAGACAAATCTGGTCTACAGCATCTGATTCTCCTGTTCATTTGACAGCCCTCACTACTCTCATCAGGGTTGTGCGCAGTTCTCCTAGATCCTTAGTTCAGTACCTTGATAAGGTTAGTATAACTAATTCCAATTGCCTGAGACTTTCGTGCAGATAACAAGACAAATCATTTCAATACTATAAATTTTCATATGACTTGTGGACAGACCTGCAGGTGGTTAACTTTATTCTACACACCATGGACCCTAGCAATATAGTCATGCGAAAAACTTGCCTTCAGAGTTCAATGATAGCTCTGAAGGAAGTTGTGCATGTATTTCCTATGGTAGCTCTGAGTAATTCGTCTACCAAACTGGCGGTTGGGGATGCAGTTGGAGAGATTGATAATGCTAGCATTTCAGTGTATGACTTGCAAAGGTATCAATTAATACGATAGAGCTTTTTGGTTTAAAGCAATACTTTATAATTTTGAAAAGATGCTATGGAGTCAACCAATAATGCCTCTGAGAGTTGAATTTATTAAATTTCTTGGATTTCATAACTCTCATAGCTGGATAGATGAATTTGTGTTGTAGTTATTCTTTAGCCTGTTTAGTAACTGTCTCATCTCAGTCAGCAGAAAGTTCCATAGTCCCTTTATTTACTTTTAAGGAAGGCTAATGAAAAGGGGCATTTTGAGATATATGTCTGAAGAATGATTTTCCAACTTCACAGATTGATTTTGGATGGCTTATCTGAACCAGGCAATAATTGAAATCCATGCATATATAATTTGATGTGAAGCAGATGGTGTTTTCGGGCTTGTAATAATAACAATTGTTTACTTTGTGTCTTCATGATGACCTCAGTTCAAGTTTCTTCGAGTGTGGTAGATGGTAGCTAAAACTTGAAAACGATTATATTCTCTACTTGAATCATATGTTAAGAGGCCCTTAATTTCCCTTTTGACCTGGAATGCCCACTAGGTCAAACCATACTATGATTCATTGCTCTTCCTAGCAGGCCCAGCCTGAACTTCATTTCTAAACATTTAGTTGTTAAACTGAAGGATCCTCAAAATGGAATTAAGGTTTCTGCTGTTCAATGTATGACAGTGTATATCAATTTTTAGAGAATGTGGATAAGCGTACACTTTCCTTTTTTAATTTGAGTGGTATCTTGTGTGAATATTACTAGGAATTCAAGCTCTTATTTGTTGCTAATGGATTGAAGTTGCTCTCAACTTTGTGTTTAATTTCTGAAGACAAGGATCTGTGTTTGGAGAAATCAGTCTCCACTCTCCTTCCAAATTCCCCAACAAAGAAATAAATCCCAAACTCATAGTTTTTGTAAGTATATTTTTGATAGGTAACTCGATAGAGATTGTATAGTTTTTAGTATATTGATAGAAATATAGAAATATAACTACTGGAGCAAGCTCCCCCTCCTAGACAAACCAGGCCACCTTACCTAACAAGGATGATAGTAAAATTCCTGTCCCCTCTAGTCTCACTATACAGCTTTATATTCCCCTCCCTCGTTCTCTCTCCATAACAAACTTCTAACAAACTTGTGATAGACCCTGCACCAAGTTCTACTACCACAGCAGTATACTCACACCAGCAAACTCAAATATGGCAAAACACAACAATGGCAGAAGAATAGTCTATATTGATTGATATTCAAAACCAGTAAAGAACAAGATAAGTGTGCTAGTATTCGAGGAACTAGCTCCTCCAGCCTTAGGCTCACTCTACGTAAAATGACAGATAATCAAAATGCATGGCCTCTCCCTCACTCCCGTACTGTTTTATTCCCATGTCAGAATAACTAACTTTCCCTGCCTATGACAATTCTACCCTTCTACGACATTGGCCTTTCTCCTATGGTAAGTGAACCGAATTGTTGGGCTCCTATGGGTCGTATCAGTACCCTCCCCTATCAATTTCACCTTGTCCTCAAGGTGGAAAGATGGAAATTGCTGATCAATCAAGTCATAGGGCTCCCATGTGGCTTCCTCCTTTGGCAGCCCTTCCCAACCGATTAATACCTCCTTGTCGTGAGGATGTGGACCTGCCCTCACATCCAAAACAGCTGAAGGTTGAACTAACAGCTCCAAGTTGGAGCCTAGGTCTTTTGGCCAGCTTGCTGTCAGGTGCTGTCCCCTTGCTGTTTTTAGCTGCGAAACATGAAAGATAGGGTGGATTTTAGACTCCGGTGGTAAGGCTAACTCATATGCTACTGCCCCCACCCTTCGGACGACTGGAAATGGCCCATAGAACCTAGGAGACAACTTTTCATTAACCCTCTTAGCCAAGGATTGTTGTCTATAAGGAGCTAACTTCAACTACACTAGATCTCCCTCCGCAAACTCCACATCCCTTCTATGCATATCAGCCCTTGTCTTCATGTACTGTTGCACTGTCACCAAATGGCTCCTCAACTCTTCTATCATGGCATCCCTCTCTTCTAACATTTGCTCCACACTAGCCACTACCGTTTTCTGTACTCCATACCTTACAATCGGGGGTAGTTCCCTTCCATAAACCACCTTAAATGGAGAAGTCCCTAGGGATGAGTGGAAGGAAGTGTTATAGCAATATTCAGCCCAATGCAACCACTTGTACCATTGAAAGGGCTTGTCTCGAGTAAAACAACGAAGATAAGCCTCTATGGTCCGATTAGTAACTTCAGTCTGACCATTGGACTGAGGGTGGTAGGCGGAACTCCTGTTCAGCCGAGTGCCCGCTAACTTAAATAACTCCTCCCATACCTTGCTCAAGAAAACCTTATCCCTATCGGACACTAGGGACCTCGGAATTCCATGGAGTCGAACAATCTCCTTGGTGAAAAGCACTGCTACTGTCATAGCTGTAAATGGGTGTTTCAGAGGTAACAGATGGGCAAACTTGCTCAATCTGTCCACCACTACCAAAATTGTGTCATAACCTCCCGATCGTGGCAATCCTCCTACGAAATCAAGAGATAGATCCTCCCAAATCTGATTAGGGACTGGTAATGGCTGCAACAATCCCGCAGGAGTTAAGGCGGCATACTTCTGTTGTTGACAAGTAACACATTCGGCTACATAGGTAGCTACTCGTTTCTTCATTCCCTCCCAATAGAGCTCTTTAGCCAACTTCTTATAGGTTTTTAAAGTGCCCCCATGCCCAGCTAGGTGCGACTCATGTGCTTCCCGCAAAAGTTGGGGGATATACTTCGAAGTCTTACTAAGCACCAACCTCCCATCATACATCAACCTTCCATGTACCAAAGCAAAAGGTAGCTTACTGGAGGCCTCCTGGGAGATTTCAACCTTCAAAGCTTTCAGTTGATCATCTTCTTCTACCTCATGCAAGATTTTGGTTATATCTATCCCTTGGGACACTCCCAAGACTTGGCAGCCTACAATCTCTCCTCTCCTTGACAAAGCATTTGCCACTTTGTTGCTCCTTCCTGGTTTGTACTCCACCTTGAAGTCGTACCCCAACAACTTGGTAACCCACTTTTGTTGATCCACCGCAATCATCCTCTGCTCAAGTAAATATTTGAGACTTTGCTGGTCCGTTCTAATGATGAATTGTTGCCCCAAAAGATAAGGTCGCCACTTCTTCACCGAAAGGACTATGGCCATGAGCTCCCTTTCATAAACTGATCTCCCTCGGGCTCTAGGTGACAAAGCTTGGCTGAAGTAGGCTATCGGTCTCCCACTTTGCGTCAGCACTGCTCCTAGCCCAATTCTCGATGCATCAGTCTCTAGAATGAATGGTTGTTGGAAGTTTGGTAAGGCCAAAACCGGAAGAGTACACATGGCAGTCTTCAACTGGTGGAATGCCATCTCCGCCTCCTCTGTCCATTGGAATCCTTCCTTTTTCAGCAGCTGTGTTAAAGGGGCTGCTATCTTTCCATAATCCTTCACGAACCTCCTATAGTACCCGGTCAGCCCCAAATACCCTCTCAATTCCTTAACATTTTTGGGCCTAGGCCATTCCATCATGGCTTGGAGTTTGCTTGGATCAGCTGAAACTCCCATACCCGATATCACATGCCCCAAATACTCCAACTCGAACTTGGCAAAGATACACTTCTTCAGATTGGCATATAGTTTATTTTCCCGCAATAACTCCAACACTACCTTCAAATGACTCACATGCTCCTCCATTGTCCTGCTGTAGACTAATATGTCATCAAAGAAGACCAGGACAAACTTCCTTAGAACCTTTCCGAAGACCATCAAGGCTTGGAAAGTAGCAGGGGCATTTGTGAGCCCAAAGGGCATCACCAAGAACTCATAATGTCCATGGTGTGTCCTAAAGGCTGTCTTCTCCACATCTTTTGGCCTCACCCGGATTTGATGATAACCGGATTTCAAATCCAACTTAGAAAAAACCTTTGACCCATAAAGCTCGTCCAATAGCTCATCAATCATAGGGATGGGGAATTTGTCCAACACCGTGGCCCGATTGAGAGCCCTATAGTCCACACAAAATCTCCAGTTGCTGTCCTTCTTCCGCACCAACAAAACCGGACTTGAATAAGGGCTAACACTGGGCTGTATGATTCCTGCTGTCAACATTTCCTCCACTAGTCTTTCTATCTCTGTTTTCTGGCATTGTGGGTATCTATAAGGCCTGACACTTACAGGTTTTGCTCCCTCCCTTAAATTGATCGTATGCTCTATCTCCCTAGGAGGTGGCAACCCCCTTGGCATGTCAAAAACATCCTCATACCCCCTCAGCAGGGACTGCACATCTCCAGGTATCCCACCAGATTCCTCATTCTCATTCTGCTCTAGAATGCTGACATGTAACATGAACAACTCATCTCCTTCTTCAGTTTGCTTCATCAGAGTCTTCAGCCCAATCAACCCTCGGGTGAGGCTAGGATCCCCCTTCAGCTTCACCCATTTTCCCTCCTGCCGAAACTTTATAGTTAAATCAGCCCAATTAAACACCACCTCCCCCAAAGATTGCAGCCATTTGACCCCTAGTATCAAATCACACCCACTAAGAGTCATGGGAAGGTAATCCTCACATGTGTGGTACTGCTGAACTTCTACTGGAATTCCCTTACAAACCCCCTTACTCTTTATAGTGACCCCATTCCCCATAACTACTCCATATCCCTTAGTCTCCTCCAATTCTAAGCCTAATTGCTCCACTAATTTCAAGGAAATGAAATTATGGGAGGCACCCGAATCTACCAAACAAACTACCTCCAAATCCCTCACTCCCCCCTTCATCTTCATAGTCTTCGGCATTGTCAAACCCACTACTGAACTCACTGCCAATTCAACACTTTCCTCCTCCTCACCCTCACTTTCGGTTTCATTCTCTTCATCGAACACTAGGAGGACTTGCAACTGCCTATTTTTGCATCTATGCCCTGGAGTGAATTTTTCGTCGCATTTAAAGCACAGCCCCCTTTCCCTCCTGTCCTGCCATTCCGAGGCTGTGAGCCTCTTGAACCCTGTTTCACGAATGTTCTTCCCATCCTTCTCTCCCATTCTTCGGCCTTCCCTCTCCCTAAATCCTCCTTGTGGCTCTCCCATTCTGCCCATATTGATCGGCCTACTACTCCGGTAATTCCTCATCTCCCTATTCTTCTCCTCTATTCCCAAAGCAGTCTCAATGATCTCAGTCAGCCCTCGAGGTTTAAGCAAAGTCAATTCATACCTGATGTGTGGTTGCAATCCTTTAATGAAGGTGCACTTCATCACCTCCGGCGACAAATCGCGGCAGGACGCAGCAAGGGCCCAAAATTGTTTCCGGTACTCCAGGACAGATCCCTCTTGCTTAATGGATAAGAACCGTTGGCATGTGCTGCCTTCATGGAGTGGACGAAAATGTTGATATAACATACCTTTCAACTCCCTCCAGTCCGGAATCATTCCCGAGGCTTCGATCGTCCGATACCATGCTAAAGCCTCTTCATCGAAACTTAGGGCCGCCAACTCCACCTTCTCTTCCTCCGTATACCTGCCAGTAGAAAAGAATCTCTCTGCCCTGTTGACCTAAGTGTCCGGGTCTTCCCCTTTAAAGATGGGCATCTCAATTCTTCGGGGCTTGCAATCACGCCTCCAGTCAGGTGGTCGGGGTTCGTCATCTCCCTGTCCCCTTCGCCAGCGTTCTTCAGGCCGGTAACCCTCCTCCTCGCGAAAACGTCCCCTCAGGTCCCGGCGGCCCTGGTTTCGCCGGTGAATCGCTCTTCCCTATTTGGGTCTTCTCCCTCGCGCCAATGCCCTCTGCGATTTCGTCCCTCTTCCAGCCCTCTATCGTGCCCTATTTTGTTCCCGACTAAATGTTTAATAGTCGGGTCAGACCCATCCTTCATCTGGAGCCCCGCGGGTCGCCCAGAGTCTTGTGGTTCCGACCCGACCCACCCAGCATCCCCTCCTTCGTGACCCGTCTCCATGCGTGTATAAACATCCTCCTTATCCTCCTCTTTGCGGCCTCATCTCATTCCCGTCATTGAAGAGTCCCCTTCAATAAACTTTGCCGAGTTAAGCTGTTGCGTTTCGGGACGAGATTGAAGGGTGGTGATCGCGTGCATCAGCTGGTCGAACCTCCTACTGAGTTCCTCCTTCAGCTCCCCCTTTACTCCTTCGAGCTTCTGATCAACTTCCACCCTCAAAGTCTCCCTTTCCACTTGTAGCCCGACCTTGATTTCTTCCATTTCTTTTTCTATTACATCCAACCTTGTCTCCTGCTTCTTTGCTGCCATGCCCGGAATCGTTAGGCTCTGATACCAAATGATTGACCCTGCACCAAGTTCTACTACCACAGCAGTATACTCACACCAGCAAACTCAAATATGGCAAAACACAACAATGGCAGAAGAATAGTCTATATTGATTGATATTCAAAACCAGTAAAGAACAAGATAAGTGTGCTAGTATTCGAGGAACTAGCTCCTCAAGCCTTAGGCTCACTCTACGTAAAATGACAAATAATCAAAATGCATGGCCTCTCCCTCACTCCCGTACTGTTTTATTCCCATGTCAGAATAACTAACTTTCCCTGCCTAAGACAATTCTACCCTTCTACGACATTGGCCTTTCTCCTATGATAAGTGAACCGAATTGTTGGGCTCCTATGGGTCGTATCAACTTGCCTATAAGATAATCATTCCTCCTCCTTTCTAGCTTGCTCCTACGAGTATGTTTTGATGGGCTTAGTTGGTATGGACTGGGAAGAGGGTGGATTGCCATCAATTTTCATCTTTACCTGAATGACTCTTGAAGAGAGCCCCCATAGACTATGCAAAACAGGAACATATATGATTTTTCTCTGAAATTTTCATTTGAACTCACCAACCTCCTAAACACACATATAACAAAATAGTGATGGTCATGAGTGTATGGAGAAGAACTTAATTAAATAAAATGGAATTGAGGGTGAAAAAGAATAGAAGATATACCGTAACGAGGTAAATTATGTAATAGTAAGTGGGTATTTAAAATGTTGCATTACAGCTTTTATGCCCAATCAAACAAAGAATCAATGATGTAATGGAATAATGATTGTATCGCTATCTTATAACATTATACTATATACACCATCTTAAAGTTCTGTTTCTCTATAGTTTACAACTCTGCAGAAAGTAGAGTTGTGAGATTTAGTAATATTGGTAGTGAAGAAGGTTATAGGAGAAATTTGTTATCTGCTTTCGGTTTATATGAACTTCCAATTCCAATCTGCTACTTATGTTTGTGATATGACTATCTCACATCTTGCTTATGATTCATGTTATATGTGCTATGAGTGTAGATATGATGAGTTTCATCTTAATTTATGATTGTTTGCTCATATAGTGTGATGAAAGTTAAGATTTTAGATGCAAGTGCACCACCTGGACTTCCAAATTTGCTTCCAGGAGCTTCAGAAGCAACAATGGCAACAGTGATTTCTTCTCTGAGCTTTTCCCCAGATGGAGAGGTATCCATTCTTGTTCTCATGCCTCACAGGAATATAGCTTCATTCTTGTAAAATATTTTTTAACACTATCTCGTATGTTTATGCACATTTCACTTCATATTAGTGGAGAGATCAGAAAATGTTGAAGTATACTAAGAATGAGCTGTCCTGTATAGGATGATTATAAGTCTTAAGTACTACAGGAAACCTAATTTCCATACATTATTTATTTCTCTCAAACGTTATAAATAGGATTCCCTTGTAAATAGTTTAAAGATATGACAAACTGTAATTGCTCACAACTGAAAACAATTGGTAAGTCTGAATTAAACCTATGGTGTAGTAGTTCAAAAATTTTTTCCCCGATTTTATGCTAATGAGATACATTGTTTGCTGATGCATCATAAGTTGTTCTATCAGGATGACATGCCAACTTTTTTGTTATTTTCTTATGATGATAAAAATAGTTATAAGCCTTTAGACTTCTCAATTAAGTTAAAAATATTTTGATAGTGTTTCTAATGGAGTTACTGATAGGTAAACTTTAGAGATTGTATTATTTACGTATAAATGGTAAATACAGCAGTAGTTTTCCTCCTGGAAATATTCCCAGGCCTGTACAGTATATCAAATGACAAATCAATGAATGAATCTCTCTCCTCTCTGTTTCAGCTATATATATCTGCTGTTTTTACAATCTCTCCATAACTAACTCCTGATAGCATGCATGACCACTGCTGCCATGACCACTGCTGCCACTTAGGCAGCAGTGGTCCCTTTCCCCATCTTACCCCTACGGGTGTAGGTTTGGATGGGCTTGGGCTGAACTATGTAAGGAGGTTGAATGCTAACATTTCCCTCCTCCTTAAGAGACACCTTGTCCTCAAGGTGGACTGAAGGAAACTGTCCTCTGATAAAATCTGCATCCTCCCAAGTAGCTTCTTCAGCTGGTTTGGCCTTCCAACGGACAAGCCATTGAAGAGTGTTGCTGCCCTTAGATGGAGATACACGAGAAGCTAGAATTGCTTCTGGTTCGGTGTAATCTTCCTGATCCGTTTCTAACCCCTGAGGAAGTGAAGGCTCAACTGAGTGATCACCCACTACCCTTTTGAGTTGGGAAACATGAAAGACCGGGTGGACCTTGGATGAGGAAGGGAGCTGCAATTGATAAGCTACCTGCCCTACCTTGCCAATGATCTTGAATGGTCCATAGTAACGGGCTGAAAGCTTAGGGCAAATCCGACGTGCAACAGAAGACTGCCTATGCGGTCTGAGCTTCACAAAAACCAGATCTCCTTCTTGGAAATGGACCTCCCTCCTATGGCTGTCAACAGCCTTCTTCATCAGAACTTGTGCACGCCATAAGTTGTGTTTCAGTTGTCTGAGAGCTTCATCTCTATCAATCAAGGCTAACTCCACGGATTCCACCTGGGTTTCCCCTTTTGTAAACTGAAGTAAGGTAGGTGGGAGGCGGCCATAAACTACCTCAAAGGGAGTTTTCCCTGATGACACATGAAAACTGGTATTATACCAGTATTCAGCCCATGTTAGCCAATAAGACCAATTCTTCGGTTGTTCGGAGGTAAAACAACGGAGGTAGGTTTCTAAACACCGATTCAACACTTCCGTTTGACCATCCGTTTGCGGATGGTAAGAGGAACTCATTTTGAGAGTAGTGCCTTGTAATTTAAACAATTCCTTCCAAAAGTTACTGGTGAAGAGTGGATCCCTATCACTCAAGATAGAATTTGGGATGCCATGTAACCGAACTATCTCACGAATGAACACTTCAGCCACTGTTTTGGCAGTAAATGGATGTTTGAGGAGTAGAAAGTGAGCATATTTAGATAGGCGGTCCACAACCACCAAAATGACCTCAAAACCTCGAGATTTAGGTAGCCCGGAAATGAAATCCATAGAGATTTCATCCCAAATCAGCTGAGGTATAGGCAATGGCTGTAAGAGTCTAGCAGGGGACATGGCCAAATATTTATGCTTTTGGCATATAATGCATTCCCTGACATACTTCTGAATTGAGGACTTCATGCCTAGCCAAAATAAACATGCAGCTAACCTTTTGTAAGTCTTCAGGAATCCCGAATGCCCTCCCAAAGGAGAAGTATGATACTCCTGCAGGAACTGAGGAATGAGCTTGGAATTTGTGGATAAAACCAGTCTGTTTTTGTGGAATAGCAACCCATCTCTGCAGTGGTAACCAGATTTTGAAAGTGGATCTTGCTGGAGGGCTGCCAAAACAGATTGGAGTTGAGGATCCTCCTGAACTTCCTGTCGAACCACATCAATATCAAGCCAAAACGGAGCAGAGATAGCTGAAAACAATAACTTGTCCTCTTCAATCCGTGAGAGTGCACCTGCTGCCCCATTAAGTTTCCCGGGTTTATAAATCACCTCAAAATCCAGACCTAATAGTTTGGCTTGCCAACACTGCTGGTCGATAGAGGGGATGCGCTGGTCCAATAAGTGCTTCAAGCTCTTATGGTCCGTATAAACCTTGAAGTGTCTTCCTACAAGAAAGTGCTTCCAATGTTGGATGGCCATTACCACTGCCATGACCTCCTTCTCATAGATTGATTTAGAGAATGTGGATTCAGCCAAAGCCTTACTAAAGTATGCTAGAGGACGTCCTTCTTGAACTAACACAGCACCAACTCCCCTACCCAATGCATCACATTCAATGGAGGATTCCTTAGAGAAATTGGGCAGTGCAAGAACAGGAGAGGTAGTCATTCTTTGCTTTAACTCCTCAAAGGCTGCTTGGGACTCCTTAGTCCAATGGAAACCATCCTTCTTGGTGAGTTCAGTGAGTGGTTTGGCTATTTTCCCATAATCTCTGACAAATTTCCGATAATACCCGGTTAAACAAGAAATCCTAGTACTCCCTTCACATCCTTAGGAATAGGCCAATCCATTATGCTTTGGATCTTTGAAGGATCCATAGATACCCCTTCACTGGAGATAGTATGGCCTAAATATCCCACCGACTGTTGACCAAAAGAGCACTTGTTTTGATTCGCCAACAGTTGATTATCAAGTAGCAGCTGCAGTACACAACCCACATGTTCCAAGTGCTGCTCCCAACTAGGGCTATAGATCAAGATGTCGTCGAAAAACACCAAGACAAATTTCCGTAGCCAAGGTCTGAAAATGGAATTCATGGTGGACTGAAAAGTGGCCGGCGCATTCATGAGGCCGAAAGGCATCACGAGGAACTCATAATGTCCCTCATGAGTTCGGAACCCCGTCTTATAAATGTCCTCCTCCCGGATTCTTATTTGATGAAACCCCGATCGTAAATCAACCTTGGAAAAGTACTTTGCTCCGTGTAATTCCTCCATTAGCTCATCCACTATAGGGATTGGAAACCTGTCGGGAATTGTGAGCTTATTTAAAGCTCGGTAATCGACGCACATCCTCCATGAGTCATCTTTCTTTTTAACGAGAATGACCGGGCTTGAGAATGGACTGAGGCTGTGCCGAATAACCGCCATCTCCAAAAGATTCCGAATCTGTCTCTCAATTTCATCTTTGTGGTGGTATGCATACCGATAAGGACGAATACTCACAGGTGCTGTCCCTTCCTTCAAATTAATAGCATGATCATGAGCTCTTCTAGGCGGAAGGCCCCTTGGCTCTTGAAATACCTTCTTAAAACGGAGTAAAACAGACTGCAACTCCCTGAATTGTTCTTTTCCCAAGATTCCCACCTCCTGGGATAAGGATCCTCCAACTCTCATCGACCAGAACAACCCTTCCACTTCCATTTTCTGATGCTTAAGGATCTACTGTACAGCATGGGAAGAAGAAGCCTGCATGTTAACTCCCTGTAGTGTGAACTCCATTCCCTTCTAATCAAAAGTCATATACATTTCCTTCCAATCAACCTTCACCACTCCTAAAGTTTCCAGCCAAGCCACCCCTAAGATCAAGTCAGGACCACCCATATCAAACACATAAGCCTTCACAATGAACTCTTCTCCATTCAGCTCCAATTGAATCTCATTACAAATTCCTTGAGAAAAAGATCGATGCCCATCACCTAAGCGGACTCCAAATGTTCTAGTAGGTGTAACACCTAGTTCCAAAGCCTTAACCAACCTACTGGAGATGAAATTGTGACTGGCCCCGCTGTCGACCAGAATCACAATTGGCATTTCTCTAAGCTTACCTATTAAAACCGTGGACTTTGCTGACGGGGACTTCTTCCTCTCTTGCTCACTGAACTCCACCGAATTACAAACTAACTCCCATTCCTCCTGCTGTTCTTCACCCTCAACCTTCTCAATATTATTCAGTTCCACCTCCGAATCTTCCCCCTCCCACACAATATTAATCTGAAAGCCTTGTCTGGGCATATATGCAGCGGGCCAAAAGTTTGTCCGCACTTAAAACATAGCCCCTTGGCCCTCCTCTCCATGAGCTGGTCGTAAGACAAATTTCTTGTTCCCTTCCACCTTGCATTTCCCTGTCGGTGACCATCAGAAATGGGTCCCTTCTGTTGGTTGAGTGGTTCTTTCATTCCTATTTTATTCGGACCCCAGCATGAAATGGCTGAGCTGGCCGAAACGTGTTGTGGTTGCCTGGGCGGGGCCCCACGTTTGCATGGATATTTTCGGGCCTTCTCCTTCCTTCCCCCGTCCGAAGCAGACCCTCTCCCACTAACTCCCTCTCAACCTTTCTTGCTACCGAGAGAAGCCGAGCTCGGGTGGGTGGATCATGGGTCCTAACCCTGTTCCTGATTTCTTCTCGCAGACCCCTAGGAAGCAACTCATGTACCACTCTTCCGGGAAGTGGCCGATTTGCGACGCCACCCTCTCGAAGTCGTCAATATATTCATCGACTAAACCCTTCTGTACTGTGGATTTTAATTGTTCAATCGGGTCACCCTCATCCCTACCTCCATATCGATCGAACAGAGACCGCTTGAACCTCTCCCAAGTCATACACGGATCAAACTCCCGTAAATTTGAGAACCAGTAGAGCGTCGACCCCTCCATGCATATCTGAACCATCGGTATACGAAGCTCAGGGGGAATGGCGTGTACTAGAAAATAGGACTCAGCTCTCGTGACCCAAGCAAATGGGTCGACTCCATGAAAGGCTGGAAGATCGACCCGTCGGGCGACATTCCGGTACTCCTCCCACGCTCGTTCGGCGGTTTCCCGAAGGACGTTGTCATTAGGCCGGCGATGCCCTGCTCCCGGCTGACCCCCGGTGTACTTATCGAAGCCGGCGGTGACAGCAGATGACTGAGTGGGTTTATCACCTCCTGCTGAAGATGACGCGTTGTGAGTGAACGTCGAGGGTTCATCTTCTTCACCCACCTTTTGTTTCTGCGAATGCCTAGCCATTAAAGCTTGAAACCCATCCTTCATCTCTGACTGAAGCAGACCTTGTGACTTGGCCAACGTCTCCACACTGACCATCAAGGAACTCAATTGCGATCGAAGGTCCTTCAAGGTGTTGTCGTGCGATTTCACCATCCCTTCTTAAGCTGTAAGGGATGATTCTTGTCTCCGGAGAGATGCCTCCAATGCAGTTACTCTAGCTTCCATTCGAGTGTGCATACAATCTCTACCACCACTTGGTCTCTCAATGAAAGCACCAATTGATAGGTAAACTTTAGAGATTGTATTATACGTATAAATGGTAAATACAGCAGTAGTTTTCCTCCTGGAAATATTCCCAGGCCTATACAGTATATCAAATGACAAATCAATGAATGAATCTCTCTCCTCTCTGTTTCAGCTATATATATCTGCTGTTTTTACAATCTCTCCATAACTAACTCCCGATAGCATGCATGACGGTCCCTTTCCCCATCTTGCCCCTACGGGTGTAGGTTTGGATGGGCTTGGGCTGAACTATGTAAGGAGGTTGAATGCTAACAGTTACTGTTTAAATTCAACTCTGAATCTTAGCCGATTGTTTAAGCTACTAGGTTCAATGGTTTGTTAACATGGTATCTTGTCCTTTATGACTAAGAGGTCTTGAATTTAAATTCATGCAACTGCCATCTTTGTTAATGAGTGACTTCAGATTGAGCATACGGTTGATTTATGGTGCCCAGAGGATATATATCAATACATGATCCGGTTTTGGTTCTTACCTAACAGTTAAAGTTTTTAAGTTTGCACATTTTATTCATGTTATTGAATCTCAAATGCTTTTTTGGTCATCTGCAAGCATAAGGCTCCACAAATATTTGAGTGCTGATAAAGGATTTTCTTAAAACCTCCTTTCTATTTGAAGCTCAGTGGTAGCCACTAGCCATATATTTGTTCAAGATTTATTTGGGCACAATGTCGAGGAAAAAATGGGTGATTAATATGAAAATTCATCGTAAAGTTTTACTTTTAAAGATTGTGGAATTTAAATATTTATAAATTGGTTGATTAGAAAAATTTATGACTTGATAGTAAAAAATTCGAAAGGTTTAGGACCTATATTTTTGTTGATATGAGCTAAAATATTCAAATGCCAATGTGTCATATGCATGGCTTATGTTGGCACAACATAAAACTATGACATTGATGCCACATCATCATCAACATATTCATACTGGTGTTTTGAACTGTTTGTAGATGCATTTTGACAATATCTTAAGCTAATTTAAAAAATAAAAAGATTTAAGATTAAAAGGATGTGGATGGTTTAACTAGAGTGTGGTCATTCCATGCGCCTGTGCTTATGTGTGGGAAATATGCTGGAACAAATATTATTGGTAGTTGTTTGTCAATATTGATCTAAACGTACAAACTTTCAGCCTGTGAAAGGAAAATTTTAATCTTAAGCTTTTACAATAAAGAAAGGATGATGATAATAAGTCGGGAAACATATATTGAGGTGGGAAAGATATGCTTATGATATTATTTTTGAAATCAAACACGACTTATACTGCTGTTTATGACGAAAGATCATACCACTTTTTGTCTGTTTCAAATATAGAGGTATTGTTGATTGGTATATTTTGTGTTTCGGTAATGTGCTTACCGTGTATTCTTTTACTTCAAGCTGCTATTGATTTTCCATGCAACTTGTGGTTTCATAATTACTATTTAGTTAGTCTGGAGGATTAACATTTGGTTGACTTCAGAGCATCTTTCTGCAGTTGACTAGATTTGTCCAATTACATTACAGGGGCTAGTTGCTTTTTCCGAATATGGACTGATGATCAGATGGTGGTCACTGGGATCAGTGTGGTGGGAGAAACTGAGCCGGAACCTTGTTCCTGTCCAGTGCACCAAATTGATATTTGTGCCTCCATGGGAAGGATTCTCCCCCAATTCGTCTAGATCCAGCATAATGGCAAGCATTTTGGGACAAGATAGGCAGGCCAGTTTGCAGGTAGCTTTCTGTACTTGCCTGGAGCAGTGTCTTTATTGTACATATTTTGTGGCCGAATAAAATTGGCTTTGGGATGTTTTGAAGCTTTGACGGGTTAATCCTGAATCATCTATATAGTAGCATGATAGAACTGAAGCTTTAACCAAAGTAAAAGAGTTGGGCGCTGTCCATGTTGTATTTAGTAGAGTTGGAGGGATGAATTTGAAATGTTGATTCTATTAGATCATGGTTTACTGATGGGTATTGGAAGTTTAGGTTCTTTTAGTACTCTGTGAAAATGAAAAAAATCAATGCCTTGTAACATATGCATGCAAGTTGAAAGTGCTTTTTTATGGTAGGTTCTTTGGGATACTAGGTAAGTGATGAATTGAAGTTGAGTTGTGGTAAGGGCTAGGCATTCGGAAGACAATCTGGAAAAGTTTTAGAAGGAACCTGATTGTGCAATATCGAAAATATCATGAAGAAAACATGCATATGCTATCATCTAAACTAGCTAACGTGGATATTTACTCTGTATTGTTTCATCTTGCTTTATTAGATGATGAAACACCTATCAATTATATTTGCTTATCCTCAAAGTGACTCGCTTGATTAGCACTAGTGCTATAATTTTGATTTAATGGGTACCGCATGTGAATGTTACATTGCTCTCCGTAGGGGTTTGGCTGAAATCTTTCTAAAGGTGCATCCGTTTGATAATTTCTATTCAGAAGCACTTCATAATGGTTTTATGATAAATAATACCTTCATCCTCATTTATGTAGGAGAGCGCTAAGGGGTTGAATTACACAGACAGTTTGAAACTTCTAATCCATAATCTAGACCTCTCTTACAGGCTTGAATGGATTGGTGAAAGGAAGATACTTCTTACAAGGCAAGGCCAGGACTTGGGAACTTTCCCATTATGAGCATGCTTTCATCTTTCCGTGGACGCCATACAGTTGCCTTAGCTGGTATTAGCACTGCATTACTTTTCAGAATCACAGATCCTCTAGCTGTTAATCACAAGAAGTCGCAGATGCCTTCAAACGGAGGCAAAAAGTTCCTTACAACGGTTCAGGCATTTAGTCTACAGTTACTGGTTTCCCAGACCAATCAGAAGTGTGTAGTGGACGCAGAACATTTCAACATAATGCTCCCCTTGCCAGAAGTAGATGCACATCTATGCGATGATATGCGATGATGTATTATTATTAATTGGTTATTCTTTAAGCACCGAGTTAGGGGATTTTGCAGTCTGCCACCACTACATTAATTAGACATACAAGTAACCATGGTTTTCTTAAAACAAGCCATTAATTGCTGATGTGGTTGGCTACTTTTGAATGTTTTGACCCAGGTTTACTGGTTATTTGTAGATCAAGCTATCAAAAACTTCCATTCTTAGTACATTTAATCATCTTAGGCTTTTCCTTTTTCTTCTTTTTCCCCCTTAAATCTTTGTATGGGCAAATTGTATGCAATTCTCTATGTTTTGGTGTGAGTAAATATTGTAAAAGTAGAAATAATAAAAGTTATGTTATTATTATAAGCAATCTTAGTATCAGATTAGATTCTAGTATGTACTATACTAGTACCAGTTAATACCGGTACTATTTCGAGTAAACTTTTAAATTTATAAAGTCTTTAAATTTTGTAAGAAATTACAAAATAATCTATTGTTATATTGTACAGTTATATTGTATATTTTTAACTCTGTCTTTAAAAATCATAATAATAAATAATAATCACAATTATAATTTGATTTAAAATTTTAATTTAATAATTATTAATAAACATATTTAAATTTAAAATATTTTTAAAGTATATAAATTTCAAATAAATTTTGTATAATAATTAAAAATATATAAAATAAATATTAGTTTATAAATAAAATTTTAAATTATTTATTTTAAAAATAAATATTTTAGTAATAATTTATTAATAAATATTATAAAAATATTAAAATAAATTTAAATAAAATAATTTTTTAAGTTTTATTTAATTTATAATTATTATTAGTGATAAAAATATTTATTATTATTATAAAAACAAAAATAAAAAATTCACAATAATTATAAAAGTTGAAGTAAATAAATAACTAATAAAAATTTTTTGAAAAAAAAGGTAGAAAAGGGGAGATTTTGAAAATTTTGCAAAAAGCTCTTCCTATTTTTTAAAACTTTTGTATCGACCAATAATTGGTCGATATGTTGAATACCAATTGATACCGATCGGTACCATCCAAAACGGGCTAGTATTAACCGGTATTTAAACCTAGTATGATTGACTTTTATTTCGTACCAATTTTGATTTGATACGGTATGTATTGACTGGTATCAGCCAATGTTACGAATACCGTTTGCTTTTGGTCTTGATTTATTATGTTATTGGTATGCTTAGTATAGAGTCGTCCTACAAAAGGCCGAGAAAATGAGCAAATGAATTAGTGTTAATGTAGCGACAAGTTTCTTGGTGCAACTTTTGTTATTAGACTCAAAGGATTTTGTGATCCTCATTGTATTTGTTTAATTTGGAAATCTCAAAAATAATTTTCACTTATACAACCTTGTCTTGTTAATAGTTCAATTTTAAAAGGACATGCTAAAAACTTAAAACCTAAAACTTGATTCTACATTCTTTGTCTCCCATTGCCTTGTTTAACTCTACTAATTCAAAAGACGGCGGCGTTCTATTCAAAGATTTATTTTCTTTTGCTTACAACATAGCGGCTAATATAATAATATAAAAAATTAATCAATTTTTAAATTTAGCTTAATATTTTCTATAATTTATAAATTAATTAAAATTTTAATAAATTAATTAATTTTTAAAATTAAATTTTATTTAAAAATTTTATTTAAAAATTAAAATCAAAATAAAAATCAAAATATGTGTCACAACGTGACACAATTTTTAAATTTTAATTTTTATCTTAAATTTTTATTTAAAATTTTAAATTAAAATAATGAAAATAAAAATGTGTCACAAGCGTGTTTAATTTTTAAAATAAAATTTATAAGATAAAATTTTAAATTTTAAAAGTTGTTTAATTAATTTATAAATTATAAAAAATATTAAATTAATTTTATTATTATTATTATATTAGCATGCATACATATTAATACAATATTAAACATCTTGTATATTTATGGTAAAAGGTTTTTATAGAGAATGCTAAATGCAAATAATTATACAATATATTATATATGTGGAATAATTTATTTTGATTTCAACAATTTATTTTAATTGATTAATTTACTAAACTTGTTTAATTAATTTATAAATTATATAAAATTTAAATTAAATTTAAAAATTGATCAATTTTTATTATTATATGTTCTATGTTTTAATTAGATTTATAAACTTAGTTTTTAAAAGATAAATATCTAAAATATAAATTCTTATGAAAATATTCAAAAGATATAATACTCATATGTTTATAATTTTTTAAAAGTCATGCTCTTATAAGTCATTTTATTCATAAATAGATAATATTAAACAACTAATTTTACTAAACATCTTTAATAAATAGCTAATGTTATCTACTCGTCAAATCACCTAATATAATCAACTATCGTTGGTTATGCCTATTTAGCAATTAGTTGATTGCATTAACTCATAGTTGATTTTATCAAGTAGTTAGTTGATAGTGATTATATCAACTAATTTGATCAACGGATAATATCAACTGCTTATTATAGGTGTTTGGTAAATCATTTGTTTATTAAAATGTTTGGTAAAATTTGTTGTTTAGTGTTTTGTATAAAATTCTATAATTTATAAATTAATTAAAATTTTCAGTAAATTAATCAATTAAAATAAACTGTTGAAATAAAATAAATTAGTCCATATATATAATATATTGTATAATTTATTTACATTTTACAAGCATTCTCTGAAAAAAATATCATACAAGATGTTTAATATTATATTAATATGCATACAGGCTAATATAATAATAAAAAAATTAATCAATTTTTAAATTTAATTTAATATTTTTATAATTTATAAATAAATTTAATAAATTAATAGATTTTAAAATTTTACTTTTATCTTATAAATTTAATTTAAAATTAAAATTAAAAATTTTGTCATGCTTGTGAGCAAATTCAAACTAAATTTTTGTTTTTTGTTTTATTTTTTATTATTTTAATTTTAATTTTATAAATTAATAGTAACATAATTAAAATTATAATTTAATTTAATTTAATTTTTAAACTAATAGTAGTATAATTAAAATTAAAACGATAAAAGTAAAATATAAAAAAGTCACTAGTATGTTTTAAATGTCACGCCATGACAGTTATTAGTGACTGATCTGGTCACTTAAAATTTAAACAGAAATGAAGTCGTTTTTAATTTTAGTTTAGTCAAAATCCTTGACAAGACTCCACTTCGCCTCTCTTCTTCACTCTACGTACTTTATAATCTCAAGTTTCATTAACTTGATCTATTGTCAAATGTTTGCTTGATCCAGGCTAAGGTGGCGGAGGTAGGTTTAAAGGAAGGAGAGCTAATGATGAAGAAAAAGGTAGAGACAGAGGTCATAAAGAGTGATGTCATGGAGGAGGATGCAAGGTGGGAGTATGGATATTATAGAGCCTCATAAACCAGAAGGAGTGTTAGTTGCAAAAGTTAAACAAAATGCTCTTACTACTAAGAAACATAGTTCCTAGTAATGTTGTATACAATGAGAAGAAAATTACTATTTAGGCTTTTTTTAATGTTTTATGATGGTTATATTTTGATTCTTTCTTCATTTGGTTGTTTTTTGTTAGTTTTAAGTGAAATTTTATGTCAACCACAAAATGAGGATAGAATTAATTGAATGTAAAGTCTAGCCTCCTTTTAGTTTAAAGTTGGTGGCAACTATTCTTGGTAGTGTTGATAACTTACAAATTATTCTTAAGATATGATGTCTAATGTTTGTAAGGTTAAGTTGCTTATAAATTGTTTGTTGAGTTTAAGGATTTGAATCAAGTTTCAAGCATAGTATTCATTTAATAAGATTTACACCAAAGATCAACAGCAGTCTTCCCTTCTTATAGTTCTAAGCTTAGCCATTATTGTACTTCACAAAGCTTATGCAAAGCAAAACTACCAACTTTATTCATATTAGGAGATTCAACAGCTAATGTATGTACCAACACTTTGATTCTTAAAAGTTAAACTGGGTTGTATTTTCCTCCTAACTACATCAAATGTTTAAAGTCTAGACTAACTAGAAGATTCATCAATAGCTTTAACGGTTGCAATTTTATTGGCCAGTGTACCTTGCTAAAAATGCAGCTAGGTGAAAAGGGTATCGTTTATTTATATTAAACCACTTCTAATTTATACATGTTATTATGAACCAAATGATAATAGGTTTGTTGTTTTTTTATCAACTAAGCTAATGGGGAATAAAAGAAGTGTAACACCTCTTTTAAGCATTGCAAACAGAACAAATATCCTAAAAATAAGAGCTTTAGGGTAGAAATTTTTCCTTTGCAAGTTATGACCTTCTGCATATATTTGGATAAAACAATGTAGGAGCTTGAGGTTTCAAGACTCACCCTTGTCTCGGCTTTGCCTTCTGAACCTTCTTCAATTCTAGTAGGATCATTTTCAGGACTCACCCGTGTCTTTGCATTACCATCTGAAACTTCTTTAGCTCTAGTTGACTCTAATTCAACTGGTAAAGAGTTGAGTACATTTACCGGTAAGGTAGGCTCCTCTCAAACTTCAATATGTGCAGCTTCAAGCTGGACTACTTCTGTTGATTTCATCAAGCAACTTGAAGTTGATAATCCATCAAAATATGAATCTAATATTTGTCTAGCTTCTTCTGTTGCCTCTAGACTACTTGATGACACATTGTTCTCAGCAGTTATAAGTTCTTCATGCCAGCTCGTGGTAAATTTTCTGCCAGTAGGAATCCATTTTTTAGTAGAATCATTTGGCTTCTAAGGATAGGAGATATGATCCTCTGCCTTTTCCAATTCACCAGTCTCTCCTAGCCTTAAAATTGTTAGACTGTCATGAGGAGGGGAATTCCTTTGGATTTCAATTCACAATTTTGCATAGTAGACACTCCATGTTGCAGTTTATGCGTCCATGCATATGGATTTTCGCAATGAGATTGCTAGGTAGCTGAGTCCCTTTATTGTCCATAACTCCATTGGAAGATTATGGAACTGCACCCATATTGGCAAAACTTCAATCTCTCCCTTATCAAATTCTAGTCTAGGTCACCATTGTTAAAGAAAAATAGGTTGGTTAACAATGTCTCAGGGCTCCTATTCCACAATCTCTGTAAGGTTAGACCCATCACTGAACTTAAACAAAATCATTCCATCTTCACGAAGCATGACTTTTTCAAGTCCTTTTCTTCCCCATCAAGCTTTCGCCCAAGCATTCACAACTAAGAATACAGGTCTCTTCGACTAAAAGAATCTAATTAAAGTGGTCGACCACACTTATGCTCCAACTCTTGGCAGTTCAACAGAGGAGACAATACCATCTTTAACAACATTATGATAATGTTTTAAGTTACCTGTATTGAGCACAATGTAGATTTTGTTCTTCCAAGCTCTAGCCGGGCGAAGTTCCTCAAGTTTTCTAGTCTCTTTCACAACACTGCCTCCAGATTTTTTGCCCATTTGCTCCAATAGCTCTCTGGCGAGTATGGGAAAATCATCCTTTGAGAGGGAAGATTCTTCTTCTTCCATGACCGTTTGCAGGGCCTATGGAACACTTTCCCTCAAGGTAGAAACCTTAGTCACTGTACGACCATCAGGAAGACAGAAGAAGGGTAAGAAAATGGGAACCAAAGGCATGGAAGTTTCCAGAAATGGTATTTGGTAAATTCAGGTAGAGAGAAGGGAGAGCAAAATCAAGTAGAGAGAAGGGACAGATGCTTGATTTTTTTTCAATGTGTTGGAGTTATATCCTTTAAGCAACTCTTGGCAGAGTAGTATATTGTTGCCTATTGTCCTCCCTTTCTCAAATTCCTTATGTACAGGATTAATAATTTTTCTCAAGTTTTTCCTCATCCTATTAGCTAGAATTTTCACTATAACCTTGTATATACTATTACAACATGTTATAGGTTTGAATTCCTCAATTTTGCAAGCATTTCCTTGCTTTGGGATAGGGTTGAAGTAGGTTTTGTTCCACTATGTCAAGATCTTCCTTTTTTGAAGGAACTCCTTGACAAATTTAACAACACTTTCACCAAAGAAGTCTCAATTCTATTGGAAAAATCTTCCATTAAACTCATCAGGCCTAAGCCCTTTGTCAAGGTGAATGGAGAATTTGGAGTCTTTGATGTCCTCTCTGTTAACCTCCTTTGTTATCTCTAGTTATTCCTGTTATGAAATTATTTTTATTTCCCTCATTAGATCATCTGGAATTTCTTGGACTTTCACATTAATACTAAACTGCTTCCTGAAGTATTCATAAGCTATCCTCTTTATGTTATCCTAATAAAAAAATGTTATTCCCTTCACCATAAGTCAAATGCTTTGTCTGGTATTTGTTTCTCCTGACTTTGATAGAGTTGAAATAGTAGCTTGCACATCTCTCTCCTTCCTTAAGCCAAAGCATCCTTGCTTTTGTCTTAATTCTTAATGGTCCTATTACAGTTTGCATATTAGGATCGCCTCTTTCCTCCTGAGCTCTTTATCTCTAGCTTGACCATTATTTGGTCTTGGCATTTTAATAGTTCATTCAAGGCTTTTTGCTTCTCCATCAATGTAAGGTCTTTGGAATCTCCTTTTAGCTTTTCTAAGTTGGCCTTGACAACTTTTAATATTTGACAAAGATAGAAGCTTTGAGATCCTCTCACTTCTATGTTTAAAAACTGCTTCCCTAAAGTTAGGGTTCTTCATCAAATATTTAAAAATTTTGAAGGAGGTTTTCCTTATCTCTTCATTTTTAGCCAAATCTATTATGAACGGAGTGTCGTCTAAGGTGATTTGTTGTCTAAAGGTGGTTGAACTCAATGAAAATTGGTATATCCACGGTGCATTCATCAAGCTTCTGACAAGTTTTGTCATTAAGTACCATTTATCCACTTGCTTGTTGCTCTAAATAAACAAGTCCCCAAATGATCTCAGATCAGTTAATCCTTTAGTTTAAACTGGTTTCTAGAGTTCTTTGCATTTCTAGTTGGGTCAATTCTTGCCTCCTCATGCCTTATTCGAACTAAGGATGCAATTGAAGTCCCTGCAACTAACCAACGCATCCTTATACTCCTGTTAAAGCTGATTAGTTGCTCCCATAACTTTTATCTTTGGAACTTAAAAGTTGGAAGCATACATTACTGATACTGATAGGGAAATATTTTTTATCAAGATTATGTTTTAAATTCTAATATCGTGCAATGTAGAGTTATGTAGCACGAGATCCTTAATGCACATCACTAGAGAGATTAAAAGAGTGAGCCCCAATTAAAGCTCCATCATTTATTAACTCAAACCATCCAATAATATCAAATTACAAACAATTCTTAACATTTATATTAATTAAAATATACTTTTGTGATAAATAATGAGACTGATAATCATCACTTACCAATTATTTAGGTTGGTCTTATATCAAATAGTGACAACAGTACCTACTTAGAGCTATTGACAGTCAACCCATGACCATATTAAAGATTGGCGAAGCGTCACCTAATTTGGTCCCCCGCCTTAACAAAAAAGGGGCTTTGCCATAAGATCTAAACAGTTACCTTATTGCAAATATTTTCTGCCTTTTTTTTTTATCTCATGAAGTATCGTACGAGGATTCTAATTATAAGAAGACGCCTTTAAGTTATTTATTTTTAGACTAATTTTTACTTGAGTTGGATAGATTTTTTACGAGAGATAAAGTTTTAACTCTAAATTTTAATAACTGTATACATAAGAGCGATTCAAACCTACGACTTCGTTTAAACCAAAAAAGTTCTTTATTAACTCACTAAAATCCTGAGATTAAATATTCCCGTCCTTAAATGCATGGCTTGTTGCTTTGCTATATAAGGGGGTTGGAATCCCGAAATATCTAGTAAGATGCGAATCTCTTGTGTCATGCATTTATGTATAAATCCTAACAACATTTTAACATCGAAAAAGACCCACATTCTAACCTTTTTTTTTTGCAACAAATTGAGTTATTTCTAAACTCTTACCCTGCCCCTAACGACAGAATACTAATCACTAAACTATGCATGTCTCTTATACATACTTGGCATGCTTTAAGAACAACTTTACAAAATAGTGCCATATGTAAACATAATTGTTCTTTATTATAATCATAAAAGTAATTACGTCAAATATCACGTAAGCTCCCAATGTGTCACTTCACTATTACTCTTTCATGTTTCAAACGGTGTATTATAATTTTTCATAAATTTTAATTAAATGTGAATTCACCCAATAATTGGTAGTTTAGACGTCTAACATTTCCTAACTCCAACTTAAATTATAACGTTGTAACATATGTATGACATAAGTATTTGATCCCTCCATTTAGATACATACATATATAATCATATATATTACGCATGATTTGAGCCAAGTAATTTAAAATTTAAAATAAGAGAGTCCAAATATTTAAGTTTTTAAATTTTAGGGGCCTCAGATATCACTAAATTCTAAATAATTGTATCTTTGTGTATATATATTAATTAATTAAAATTAAAATATTTAATTTTATAAATTTTCCGTCTATGATATTACGTCATTCTAACATGTAATAATAAATTAAAATTAAAATTTTCTAATATTGATATCACTTCATTACAAGTTGACTGGGACTGCATAAATGTACCAATGTTCCATCAAGTCTTTGCGATTCTTTAAACTGAACATTTTATTCCTTATTCAAATAGACTATTAACTTATATAAGTTAAAACTTAATAGCAATTGAATTTAAAATATATTAGAGAATTTTTATGAGTTTATTTTAACTAACATGACTTCATCTAATTACATAAATTACAATTTAAAAGTTATACATACACATATATATAAATTATGAAAATTCTTGGCTGAACTAAAATTATATCATCTTGAAATTATTCAAATGAGACATTTGGTGGTTTACGTGAGACAAATATCTTCTATCTATATTCTTGTATATAATAGCTAGCAATCTCCCCAAATAAAGGTACATTATTCGACGTAATTAATATTATGGGATTGATGGCACATTTATAAAAATATATTATATGACAAATTTGATGGGCTTATTCAACTTGTTTGCCTACAAAGTGTGCAAATTTTTAAAAGCTATTTACTTTTTTTTTAAGTATGACAAACGGCGTTACTAATAAAGTAAACCATGAAAGGCTCATTCAGCATTATCTCAAAAATTAATCAAAAGCTAGACTTCTTATGAACCCCCTCATACTTAATTAAGGGCTCGTTTGGTTGAGTTTTTATCAGTAGAGCTTTTCTGAGAAGAGCTTTTTTTAAAAGCCAGTTGACTGTTTGGCTGTTAATTAAAAAAACAGCTTTTTTAAAAAAGCTTCATATAATAGACTGTTTGGTAACATAAAAATAAAAAACACTTTTATTAATTTTAACTATATTTTATTTTATAATAAAATTATTTATGCTAAATAATTTTAAAGTATACTAAACAATATGCAAAGTACCATATTGTAGAAAATTTTAGATAACCATCTTGTAGGAAATAATTTAAAGAGATGTCTCATTTTCTTATAGGAAATAAAATTAATATGAAAATAAATATTAAAACATGTAAAAAAGTTAAATAATATTATAATCCCAAAATAAATATTCAAGTTGAAATAGTTAAATGCATAATAAACTATGCATTTTATCGCAATACAAGAAGATTTGCAATATGTTCCTTCGCATCATTCATCTCGTTATTTTGTGGCTCGTCTAAATGATTTTCTTCAACGTCTTAATTTTCATTGTTTTCTTCATTTGTAGGAAGTAATTCATCATCTTCATCATAGGGAGAAAACTCTTTATCCTTTTGAGCATTTAACCTTATAAAACTGTGAATAGCCATTGAAGCAATCACAATTTTAACTTGCTTTGGAAAAGGAAAACTTGGCATTTGACGTAAAATTTTTCACCTATTTTTCCAAACACGAAATGTTCTTTCGATTGTGCATCTTAAATAATAATGTACATGATTGAATATTTCTTTCTTTCCTCTTGGTTGACCAGCACATCGAAAATCAGGAAGATGATACCTTTCACCTTTGTATGGTCCTAAATAACCTTGCATGTAAGGATATCCTGCATCTACCAAATAATATTTTTCCTACATTCCAAATTAAAAAATAAATAAATAAAGAAGCATTTAATTATTAAGAATGAATAAAAAAAGTATCAAGTTATCCGTCACAAACCTCTAGGTGGATGAGGGAAGTGTAAGCTATCATTGCGCATAGCCTCCAAAAAAATTTGAGCATCATGTGCTGTGCCTTCCCAACCGGCCCAAGCAAAAGTGAAGCACATATCAAAATCACATACATCCATTACATTTTGCGTATGAATGCCTTTTCTCCCAATATATTTTATTTGATTGGACCTTGGAACGACAACTAGTATATGTGTTCCATCAATTGCTCTAATACAGTCTTTAAAATAAGGCCAGTACCTTCTATCATCTTTAATTTTTCTTGGAATTTCTCTAAAAGTTGAATCTTTTGGTTTGATGAAATCAATCGACATACGTCAAACAACCTCTAATACTATTCCAAACCATCTAGAAATTGTTTCACCTGAATGTTGAAATCTTTCTTGAACCATTCTATTGCAAAGTCCATGACCTAAAGTGATCAAAAATATATTCTGACCTCTTCTATTGTAACTTCTGTACCTTTCTTTAATCCATATGACTCATTCAACAATTTACATAATTTGATAAACACATCTTTCTCCATTCTCAATTGTTGATGACATCTATCTTTATGACCATTAAGCAACTCCATTACAAACATCCATCCAGTGTGGGAGGATGTTCTACATGGTTTTTTCATATAATATTTATGATGGTCTACTGCCATTGCAACTCCAATTTGAACCAATTGCAAAATTTCTTCTTCAATCTCTTCATTATATTCATGATCATTCTCATAATCATTATCAGAAGATGACATCTATATCAAAATATATAAAAAGATAAATAATAAGCTTATTGTATAACATGATAACATAGCAATAATCATAACACAACAATAATAAAGAACAATTTAATTCATTACAACAAAATTCACCAAACAAAAATCCAATATAACACATTAATAGTAGCAAAATCTAAAATAACACCTTACAAATAGTCCAATATTAGTAACCAAAGACATGTCTAATTTATTACAAAGATCACAGTCATTTCATTGTCTTGAGCCATTCGATTTGAAGCTCAACTTCCTTAAGCTCAATAAACATCTCTCTATTTTCCTTCTTCAAAAATAATTTGGTAACTAACATAAACAGTTTACTTCCCTTTTCTATTTCATTTATACTTCGTAAGATGTTCAACGCCTCAGCAATGCTATAATCAGGTTCATCTATTTTAATAGAGCTCATTGAAGTTCTAATCTGTATTGCATCACATATGCGGTCCAAATTTTGATTTAACTTTTCGATTCTAGTATCATTTTTCTTTCTTTTTTTTCCCTTTCTTTTTATAGAGGTTCCTAGAGTTGGAGTTGATGAACCAATCTCATTATGAATATTTCCAATTTCTGGATTGACAGTAAAGCCTCCAGAAAGGTCATCATCAAGATCAATATCAACTAGGTTTTCTCTACACGTCACATTAGCATCATTTGGCACAAAACCTGAAGAAGGTGCCCAAGCTCCTTCTCCTGTAGCTGCAACATCTTTAAATAAAATATTCAGCTGTTCAATATGTTTCAAACCTTTAGTTCGAAATTTGGTTTCCTCAGGATTTTCCTACAATAATATTGTTTAAGTTATTAAACTATCAAGTAACATTAGAACAATATAAATCTAAAGCTTAAATGCTTACCTTCAATTTCTTTTCCCACCATTCGTCACTTGCATCAATAGTTTGATTAGTAGGATCCCATCCGAGTCCAGTTTTCTTACCTACTAAATTTGTCTAAAGTTGCCAATCCTTTTTTAATCCATCCCATTTATTCTTAAATTGTTTGTATTCATAGTTCTTCTTAGTTTCTTGAGAAAACTTTGAACCTATATTTTTCCATCCAATCTTGTTAAAGTGACCATTTGGTCGATTTCTAGCTAATGTCTCTTCCACAAAAATTTTGATTAAAATTTCAAGAGTTCTATCATTCTACTCCGCTTTAATCCTTTTTTTCAATTTATCCCCACTTTGAATATCTTGGCTTGGTATTGACATTTTCTAACAACAACAAAATCTCCACTGCATATAACAATGAATTTAACAAGTATAAGAAAATATAAAAGCATAACCAAAATGACTATGGAAGTTTATACACATACAAAATATAAACAGGTAAGAGTTCTCATATAGCAATAGATCACAACAATTTTTCTCATAGCTATAAATGAACCAACTATTCACAAAACAAAATTTTGAGCTTACCTCAACAACAACAAAAGCTTCTTCCGCTTCTTTCAGCCTCACAAGTAATTCTGCAAATTTGTTTTTAAAATTTTTTGGCCAGCCTCACAATATAAGATTCCAACAAAAGCTTTGTAGTCTTTGTAAATTATCAATAGGCTCTTTAAGTTTGTCCATTCGGTATAAACTAAAATGTGAGTTATCTTATGCTAAACTAGCTAAGCCTAAAGAAAACATTCATTCTTGAAAAGTAATTAGTCGTCACCGTTACAAGTCAAGACATACAAACACAAAATCCCCACTACATATAACAATTATTTAAGCAAGTATAAGAAGACCACACAACCAAAAGTTTTACGCATTCTAAATCAATATGTAAACCAATATACCAACATATGGTCAATTTCAGAAAATTTAGAAGACAAAAAATATAGTAAGCTTACCTCAACAGTAACAAGTAGCACCTCTCCTTTTCCCTTTCTGCTTTCAATGTTGATACTGGGCAATATGAAACCACAGTGTTATTACATAAAGTTAATTGATAACCAAAATACTACAGGTAAGTGCTACTATTAAAATTGATAACCAAAAGACTACAATTAAAATGTGCAATTGCAAAAGATTTCAAGCTCAATATTTCACATCAAGCAAAAATTCAAGCATTTCTGTTAATGATTCCTCAATTATCCAGCTTTCAGCGATTTACAGTCTAACAATTTGTTCTTGATGGCTGCCAAATATAAAGAAAGGCGATTCTCCCAAGGCAGAAGCAGCTGTAGAGGAATCAAAAGCGTCTCCGACTTTTGGAGTACATTTTGTTTCTTGTATTTGATTATTCAATGGATCAAAAACTTGAGTTGCTAAATTACTATCGCAGACTGACTACACCTCTTCAAAAAATTCCAGAAATAACAAAAAAAAAGTTGTCTGCGTAACAACGCAGACGTTTGTCTGCGTCTGCGTTGTTACGCAAACGAGACGTGTTGTTTGCGTAACAATGCAGACGTCGTTTGCGTCTGCGTTGTTACACAGACATGTATAGAGACGAAGGTCTGCGTTCGTTACGCAGACCTTCGTCTGCGTTAACGCAGACGTCCCTTGTCTGTGTTAACGCAGACGTTGACGTCTGCGTATACACAGACCCAATAAGCAGACGTCGAGTAGAGAAGAAACGAACAGAAAATATAGAATCTAACCTGTGAGTAGAGAAGATAGTCAGTAAGTTGGTGAGGAACAGAAGAAAGAGAAGAAACGAAAGAAAGAGAAGTTCAAGAGAAGAAACCAAAGAGTCATGAATAGAAAGAGTTGTGAAAATGTTATTTATGGAAGTGACACAAATTGTCTACCCGAAAAAGCTAAAATTTGGAGCTTTTCTAAAAAGCTCCAAATTTTAGCTTTTAAAAAAGCTGTATTTTGGCTTTTAAAAAAGCTATTTCTACTGTAAAAGCACTTTTGAAGTTTTTCGCCAAATACTTACTTTTTCCTTAAAATAGCTTTTGCTGTGGATAAAAGTGCTTTTGGACCCTCCAAAAGCTGAACCAAACAGGTACTAAATTCATAGGAAAATAAAGAAGAATAAACAATGATCTTAATCTTTTTGGATTCAAGATATGTAAATCACATGAATGTATTGTGAAATTGCAAAAAAAAAAGAATAATTATTGAGAAAATAATACAAATGAGAACAAGTCCAAAGAGGGAATTTTATCTAGTCAAAAAGAAAGTATGGCTCCCGGTTTCAAGGCTGGGTAGTAAGTTGGATTGTTGGAAGAAGTTAATGTTGCCTAACCACACAAAAGGGGTCACATAAATTAAAAAAGAGAAATGTGAACAAATACATGCGTGAGGTTGATAATTAAAAAACTCAACTGATTTGACCGATTTAATCATAAAAATTTTTAACCATTCAATATTTCGATTTAGTTTTTAATTTTTGATTTGATTTACTTTAATCTCTTATTGTAAAAACTAATATGGTTATTAATTAATTAAACATTTTTATAAATTAATAAGTTTTATAAACTAAAATAAATAAATAAATTTATATTTAATAATTTCTTTTTAATTAAACTTTAAATTCTTCTGTTAATAAGGACAATATTTTTTAATCATATTTTAAATTTTTAATTTTATTTAATGTTTAACTGATTTTATGATAATCTAATATCTGTTGAACCTTTTAAATTATAAATTTTATCTTACTAGTTTAACTTTCACTCAATTTTCAAAATATTGTCATTTACATGTTAAAATTTACAATGGGCCTACGGGCCCACATGAGAAGGAAAGTTAGACCACATATAAGTCTAAATAAAATTCTATCATAAAACTAATTGGTGATAGGTGGAATAGCCCACTAAACTTATATATTAGTCTTCTTTCCTTTCTTTCTCCAATGTGGGACAAACTCTCACTTTATATTTCAACACAACCCCCCCTCACATGTGAGGTTAATTTAAAGCCTAACACATGACATAATCTAACATTTCGAAGCGTTAACGACTAACATAAATGAATGATAAAATTTTATCATTAATTTTGTGAACTAACATAATAAATATAAATTTGTACAAACACCGATTAATTTGATTTAATCTGATGTCAAGATAATTGGGCTTGATAATTCTATCTTTAACGTGTCATTGGGCTTGTGTTCATGGGCTTGCTATGATAGATAGGCTTGGCTCATGTTTTGCAGTGCACAGGAGGTCCTACTGCTAACCGACTTTAAATACAGTCACCCTATTGAAAACTGTATGTGTTTTTGATTATTAGGATTTGGAATAGCAGTAGTCAATCCTTTGGGTCTCTGTCACGTCGCTTTACAGAAAACAACAATAGATTCAATTGTTCCACAATTTTCAGTTATTTGTCCATGCAATTATTGAATCTAGTATGTTGCAATTCTAGAGTTAATCAAATATGTTGATTAATTATAAAATTAATATGAAATTTCGTTTTGAATTTTTCTTCAATTGATATCAAAGCCAAGTTAACCATAATTGTAATTGCTAATTTTGTGCAATTTTCGAGGTATTAATTTCATGGAATTTGGGAATTTTTGAATTTGTTAACTATTTTCTGTGAAATCATTTTTGTTGTTATCGATTTGTTTCGGTTTGGTGTCAAAGCATATGATAGGTTTGTTAAATTTGTTGTTGTATTTTGAAAACCTTAAAAAAACTCAAAAAAATCAAATCGAAATGTTTTCTTTCATTTTTTTGAACCTATTCAGTAGCTTCTTTTATGAAATTGATTGAGTGTTTTTATAGATTGTTAAATTCTAAATCTAATGACACCAATTTCGTTGAAAACAGATTAAAATTGAGTAAGATATGACGATTTTTCCAAACTCGGTCGTGAACTGGGTCGGTCGACTCGAATACCAGGTTTTCGGGTGGAGAAGACGTAGCCCGATCCAGGTGGTCTTCTCCCACGTGTGGCAGTGGCGCGTGTGGGCACGTGTCGCAGTCCCCGATGGTCGTTTTTCCCCAAATGTTTCCTGTTTGCTCCACTTGCCCAGTTATATTTTATGGTTTTTTTTGGAATTTTTGAATGGTAATATTTTTATTTTATTTTTTCTGAATTTTAAAATTAATAAAAATATAATGTATTCTCCGAATTTTTCCTTGAAAAATTTTGTATTTGTTTCTAGTATTATTTGGTTTTGTGGGATCTTATATACTCTCAGTGTTATGTAGTTATGCACCAGAATTAATTTTGGATGTTGTTTATGCATATAATGTTATATTATATGATTATTATGGTTAATTTTGCAATTGTGGTGCTAACTAGAACCTATGGGGAAATCTTGGGATGTGTTATTGGACTCTTGTTATTCATTTTGTGTAATTGTGAACTCGCCTATCATGAGACCAATTATTACAAAGTACTATTGTGATATTGTTATTGGGCATACATTAGATATTATGTTAATGATTGTCTTTATCAATGTGGTTTCTAATGCTTTGTTTAATTCATTTAATTATGCCTTTAGTTTTCAATATCATATCGATATTAGCTTTAGGGCATAATTTAATGTTCTGGGTGATCTGTGTTGTAATTCGGGATCCTCATGTAGGATTGTAATTGCATGAGAACCCAGCTGTGTTCTTTGCCCAATTTTATTAGTTGTTGATACATTTGCTAAATCTCCCTACTTTGTATCAATTTCTAACTTTGAATTCTTTGATTAAGCTAAATGAGACCAATTATGAGGACTGGCTTGAATCCTTAATTCTTTTGGTGATTTCTAATTTTAATGTTGCTCTCCTTGAGGATGAGCCTGCACACCCACTACTGAGTTTTCCATTGCAGATAAAGCTAAATATGATAAGTGGGTTCGTTCTAACAAGGTCTGTTTGATGATCATCAAGTACACAATGGAGAAGACTATTAAAGAGAGCATAATTGAAACTGATAATGCCAAAAAAATTATCTAGTACAATATCTAGTGATTGATCATCTATCTTCTTCTGAACATGCCCAATCTGAATCAGTACGTATTTCAATTGTTCTTTGATCTCCTTTCTTGAATAGTTGTCCTTTTCCTAGAGCACCTTTTAGATATCGTAGGATCTTATAGACTGCCTCCAACACTCAAAGCAACACTCACGGCAAGTATTCAGTACCATTGTCAGTATGAAGGATTTGAATACTAGTCTGGAATTAATTCTTTTTGTAATCTTTGTTGTGCATCCATTCAAAAGGGTGATAAACTCTCTAATAACCAATGTCCTCAAAATGATAAAGATAAGTCAGATATGGAAAAGGTTCCGTATGCTTCTGCTGATGGTAGTCTTATGTATACTCAAGTTTGTACATGTCCTGATATTGATTTTGTTGTTGGTGTAATTGGGAGATACTTAAGCAGCCCTAGTGTGGGTCATTGGCAAGCTGTGAAACGAGTTCTAAGGTACCTATAAGATACTAAAGATTATATACTCACTTACAAGATATTTTATCATCTTGAGGTGATAGGTTATTCTGATTTTAATTATGGTGGCTGCCTTGATGATTACAAATCCGCATTAGGATATATCGTTATGTTTGTTGAAAGAGTTGTATCTTAGAAAAGTGTTAAACAAACACTTACAGCAACTTCAACTATGGAGGCAAAATATGTGGTTTGTTACGAAACTACTCGACAGGTAATATGGTTGAAGAATTTCATTTTTGAGCCTCATCCTGTAGAGAGTGTTTCCAGACTTTTAACCATTTATTGCGATAACTCTACTGTGGTGGGTTTCTCTCAAATATGTAAGAACTCCAAGTGTTCGAAGCATTTTGATACAAGGTATATGTTTGTTAGAGAGAAGGTCAAAGAGTTTCAGACTCATATAGAGCATATACCCACCGATCTTATGATAGTAGATCCTTTAACCAAAAGCTCGACTGTTAAGACTTTTGTGAGTCATGTAACCCGTATGAGTCTATTTAGATCTTTTGATGCCTTGGATTAGTGGGAGTCTGCCTTTTATGTTAATTTTGATAGCAACATTGTATTTGACTATTTTGTTATTCAGTCTAAAGACTTTTGCTTATAATTGTTGCTATTGTTGCTATTGCCATATATTTTATTGATATACTGCACAGATACGTTTAAATGTTTATATATATATGACATTTTATCAAAGACATTTTGTATCCAGTTTCATTTTGTTGTTATGAGATATTTTGTTAAATCTCAGTTGGTATCTTAGGTGGATGCTTAGGCTATTTTGTTTGGAATTACACAAATAGATCACCATTTTGTGTGTATTTCCTTATGACCCATTTTGTTTAGGTCATCGAGGTATGAGTATCTTGTATATATGTTATCAATATTCATATCGAGTCCGATTTCTATATTGTTGAGGTACTTGTAACCTCATTTTGGATTTACAATTTGGAGATTGTTGACTTTTCTTTGACATCCTATTGTGGCCACATATTGTTATATTAATATGAAGACTTGTTTATATTATTCGTTGATATTGGTTATGCTGTCAAGGTGGGAGAATAATAGAATTTTATCATTAATTTTGTGGACTAGCATAATAAACATAATTTTGTACAAACCTCGATTAATTTGATTTAATCTGATGTCAAGATAATTGGGCTTGGTAATTTTCTTTTTAACCTGTTATTAGGCTTGTGTTCATGGGCTTGCTATGATGAATAGACTTGATCCATGTTTTGCAGTGCATAGGAGACCCTACTGCTAACCGACTTTAAATACAGTTGCCCGATTGAAAATTGTATGTGTTTTTGCTGATTAAGGTTTGAAATAGCAGTAGTCAATCCTTTGCGTCTCTATCACGTCGATTTACAAAAAACAACAATAGATTTAATTGTTCTACAATTTTCAGGTATTTGTCTATACAATTATTGAATCTAGTATGTTGCAATTCTAGGGTTAATCAAATGTGTTGGTTAATATTATAAAATTAATCTGAAATTTCGTATTGAATTTTCCTTCATTACAATGTTGTTATGTGGAAATTAGGAAACTTAAGATTGCGCTATAATTCTAGACCCATATATAACGTATACATGCGTGAGGCCATTTACAGTATCGATTGATAATAGGCAGCATTTGAAATATCAGCTAATTATCGACTAGTAAGTTTAAAAACTTTAGGGACTGATTTGTAAAAAAAGAAAATTAACCTAATAAAATAAACCCCACCCATGCAATGTGTTGTTGTTCACAACGTTAGGTATAACGATGTTTTTCATGGTGGGTTTTTGCTGGCTTAAGGTCGAAGCCTTTAAGGGTTTGGTTGGTTAGAATCGGAGGTGAAAAGCTCAATGTTGGAGATGAAACTATCCATAGAAGTGAAGTCAGGCAAGAGGTGTTGCCTGATAAGTTCCAGAGTTGAAGATTTATCTGAGGAAGCCATTAAAAGCTTAGATGGTGATGAGTGGAAATTTGTGTTCAAACTTCAAGGATGCAGAAGAATGTTCAAACTAAGTGTTGTCATCTCATTTAGTGTCAACTAAAAATATTATTTTGTGACTTAAAATAATTAAAAATATTTTTTGTACCGAAAATATAAAAACAAAAAGAATTTCTAATTCTAATACTTTTTGTTGCTTTAAAATAATTAAAACATTTTATGTACTAAAATATTAAAACAGATTTAATGTATATGTTATATTCTATATATACAATATAATTGTAAATATTTTATTTCAGATTTTACTTCAAATTAATTCTTCAACACGAACTATTCTCGTCAATTGTAATAATTAAAAGTTATGAATATTTATTATTCTTTTATTTAATATTTTGATGTAATCATTATTTATTATATGATAAAATTGTAACATTTTAAGGACTTTTTATTGTCACTAATTTTATATTTGTATGATAATTAAATAATTTTTATATTGATTGCAGTTATTTTTTATATATGAAATATACAAAAGTGATAGTAATAAAATAAATAGATTTGTTATTTTAAATTTTTGTTATTACGATTTTTAAAAAATGGTTAATATAAAATATATGAGAAACTATCTTACAATTTTAAAAATATTTAAAGACTACTTTATAAATTTTAAAATTTTCAAAATGATACTCGCGATATAGTACCATATTATAATCAAATCCAGTATTAATATTAGTAATATTGAAATAATCATTTTAAATTACTGTGATAAAATATATAAATATATATTGGTAAGTTTAGTCTAAAAACGTATTTGTTAAACACAATCGGGTCTCCAATAAAAATTTCTCGTAACAAAATTTGAAAAAGGAGCCGCCTGAAGTTTCTCCCGCTAAATACTGATCTAGCAATCCCCCGATTCCGTGCAAACCGTCCATGAAATTCTTCTCCGATCAGCAACTCTGCTACGCCGATTTCCTTCCTCCTTCCGAGGTTACCATTCGCCATCTATTCCGCATTCTTCTAATTGTGCTTGCTTTTGATTTTCTCTTGTCTTGTTTAGGTCCGAGCCAGAATTGAAGTTGCAGTCCTCAGATTTCTTAAGATCTTGAATTCTTCCAATCCCGCCATCTCTCAGCTTCCTCTCGTATGCTTTGAGTTCTATTCTCTTCTTTCACTTTCATTTGATTCTATGAGACGACGAAATCAATTTTATTTTATTTTTAATGTGAAAATTGTGTGCATGAGCATGATATGGTTAAAATTGTAAGCTTATTACGTGTCCTGTTAGATACACCGGAAATCCAGTAATACCCTAGTGAGCCAAGGATTATTGAGTGATGATTCGTGGATTTTCCTTTCTCACTTGTTCTGTAAAAGATCGTTGATGAGAGCAAATGCTGCCAAAGCATTTGTTAGAGGTACATCACTGATCAAGAACCAATTTCATGTCTCGTTTTATTCTTTTTCTTTAGAGATTTAAGTTTTATTTCGGGTTCTTTTTGCTTGTGCAGTGTGGAAGGTGATGGGATTGTGCTTGCAGATTCTGGTTCAGGGAAAGCGAGTAACGCAGAGGGAGCTCTTTTACAAGTTATTATGTGATTCACCTAGTTATTTCTCATCTCAGTTGCAGGTTAATAGGACAATACAAGGTTTGTTGATCTCTCGTATCTTTGTCAAGTGATATATATATATATTTTCCGTAAGTTGGTTCTTTTCTTTTTTTGGTAAATATGAAAGCAGCAAAATGGTTTATAGACCAAACTCCAAATGATTTCTTTTTGATTGGTTCTGATTGTTACTGTCGAGCTGATTTGTGACTGCAGATGTTGTGGCTTTGCTTCAGTGCAGTCGATTCAGTCTTGGAATCATGGCTTCTAGCAGAGGGGTTGTTGCTGGACGCCTGTTATTGCAGGCCCGTTATTTCTTCTGAGTTCTCTTTGTCTACCTGTTGAGATGGATCCATTCTTGATCTTTCCTTCTGGAAATCGTTTATAGGAGCCTGACCAAGAGGTTATTGATTGTTCTACGTGTGGATCTTCTGGGTATGCAATTTCTGGTGATCTGAATTTGCTAGACAAACTGAACATGAATACAGATGCTCGATATGTCATCGTAGTGGAGAAGGTATCTAGGCAGTTTTTTTAAATGCAGTATAATTGGATACCAGCTTCAAAGCAGTAATAGTTGCCGTGCTCGTACAGCATGCAATATTTCATCGTTTGGCTGAAGATCGTTTGTTCAATCAGATTCCGAGCATTCTCATAACAGCTAAAGGGTACCCAGATATAGCCACAAGGTAATTGATTAATATTTCTCTGAAGCAGCAATATGAAGTTTTAGTTGATGTTTTTGCAGATGCTTTATGTAAATCACTAGCACAGTATCAAATGCAATATAGGTTTCTTCTTCATCGGATCACCCGAGCTTTTCCTGATTTGCCAATCTTAGCGCTAGTTGACTGGTATGGATAACTTTTCCACATTTTTTCCTCTACAAGATACGAATATTTTAGTAACTCTTGAGGTCAATTTTATAAGGAACCCAGCTGGACTAGGGATACTGTGCACGTTCAAGTTCGGAAGTATAGGAATGGGATTGGAAGCATACAGATATGGTGCGTTTCACCATTTTGAACATCATCCATAGGTTTCCGAATCTAGTAGCATAAACTGATTTGGTGCTAATTTTCAGCATGCAACGTAAAATGGTTGGGGCTGCGGGCAGAGGATCTGAAACTCATACCTGAAGAGTCTTTAATCCCACTGAAGCCACGGGACTTCCAGATTGCTAAAAGCCTAATGTCCTCAGAAATCTTACAGGTACGGTCGCAGGCGCCCTGGATTACTAACCTTTCTTTCAGATTCTTCTAATTTGAATCTTAAAAATCCCAACGCACGGTAGTTCCTCATTTTGATCGACACATCGCAAAAGGTAGATGCAATTGCTCCCAATTTGGTTATACGATGTAGGAACTGTTTATGCTAATTGGTAATTAGCAGGAGAATCACAAAGAAGAGTTGATGTTAATGATTGAGGGTGGCAAAAGAGCAGAGATAGAATCTCTCTTCGTCCATGGTTACGACTATTTGGGGAAATACATCGCCCAGAAAATTGTCCAGGCAAGGTACATTTAGGCTGTAAACATCAACATACGGACAACTTCTAAACTGGAAGGAAGGCATGTCTGCTGATAATAAGCACTTACTGTTGGATTATCATGTAGAGATAACTAATACATATGTGAAACTACTTCGTATGCATTTGTTTGCACACAAGCTGAACGAGGTAGCTCTTGGCAATCAAAATTTAAAAGCATAATATGGCACTGTTCCTACGAAATATAAACTGGAAGGAAGGCATGTCTGCTGATAATAAGCACTTACTGTCGGATTATCATGTAGAGATAACTAATACATATGTGAAACTACTTCGTATGCATTTGTTTGCACACAAGCTGAACGAGGTAGCTCTTGGCAATCAAAATTTAAAAGCATAATATGGCACTGTTCCTACGAAATAACTTTGTATGGGAACAAAATCGTTGGGAAATTAACTGCTGGTCAATTTGGTTGGTAGGCGACGATATTTGTAGCAACTCTAAGACTGATTCTTGGTTTTGACAAGCCCAGAGTAAGTGTAAAAGTTTTCATGTCAAAAATCGGAATTGCTTCCTAAACACAGCATACAAATAATTCTCAATTCATGTTCAATGCTCGAGCCGACTCAGCCATGGTGCCACCCTCATATTAGGTAGCTCACGCTTTCGAATTAGCAATGTATCTATAATGCTATCAAAAGTGATTACTACATATAACTTGGAATAACGGTTTGAATAAATTGGACATCACCTTTCCCCGTAAGAAAGCACCTCATTACTAGAATGAATCCAATAAATACGCCGTGCAAGTATGCAATTGCTCATGAATACCCCAGCTGCAATAATCCGCTGAAGACATCTAAATAGTGGCAAAACTTTATGCTGCTCTTGTGAGACCCACTCTCTTCCCATCCACAAAGAATGTCGGACTACCTTCCAACTGCAACCAGGACCAGAATATGTGAGAAACAAGAAAAACGACGCAAGGAGATCAAAGTCGCAGCAAAGTGTATCTTCTAGCTTGTCAAAAGAATGCCAACAAATAGTAAGTCTATGTTAAAAGGGTACAGCATAGTCCTCATCTAAATGAAAATTTTGAAATGAGTAGGGAATTTCAACAAATGACAAGATTGCAACATGAAAAGGCGCTCAACAATATGGGGGCAGGAGACTGCCACTTTTAGCTGACTATCCACACATTCTGTACCTTTCTTTTCAAGTAAGCAAGAGCATCCCTCTTGGAACCAAAATTTGAGAAAACTAATGGTGCATGATCTTCAATGAGATCTTTCAGCTTTTTCAGCTTCAAAGAATGTACCTGATATACAAAGTTTGTTAGTGAAATGATCTTTTTCTTATTCCTAAAAGGATAGTATTATAGCACTGATGAATGTCAGACCTCACCAAGAAGCTGTTTACACAACTTTTTCAACTTCACTTTTGGTTCGCATATGGCTTTTGCTTCCAAAAGATCGTGCTTTCTTTTTGTTGAGTGAATGCGATCGCCATAATTTTCACAAAGTTTTTCTTTATCATCTTCAAGAAGCTTTTGTTTATCAATTTTCTCCAAGACTTTCAAGCTATCACAGTTTTGCTCAGCTAAGGGATTTCCATCAACAGAATCCTTCTCTTTATCATCGTCATCATCAGTCAGATATTCATCAGAAACAGAATCTTCATCATCACTGTTGCTAAAGGATGTCTTTTTTCCCAGAAAGTGAACACCAGCTGTTTTCTTTGGCCGATCCTTCATACCAAGTCCTTGCTTTCCAGCCGTAGCTTTGTCCTAGATACACTCGAAAGCAGAGAAAGACATCAATGGTTAGCAAAACATTGGTCCTACTTCTCTCATATCTGTGAATGCTACTATATATTCAAAAGGTCCCACTTCTCTCATATCTGTGAATGCTACTATATATTCAAATATTGATAGCAACACGAGAAGCATTGGTGGTGATAGTAAGTGTTTAACAGGTGGTGGTATTTAGTGTTTAACAAATTCATCTCTTCCACATTTATAATTTGCACCCCAAGTACACTGTAGTATCCACTGAAAATACTGTCCAAATTTTTTTTTAAAAAAAAGGAACTGAAGAAAGTGAAACAAATTTAAAATAGGACACCTACTTGAACAAGTTTGTAAAGATTCTCTTGATCTTCTTCAAAAAAGGCACTTCTTTCATTTCGTTGATGTTCGTTTGCTTTTGACTTCTTTTTAGATTGTGCCCCAAGAAAACCTCCAGATACAAATCCATAATTAGATCCCCACCATTCTTGAAAAACTTTTCCATCTTTATCTCCTGAAAAGCAAAGGTATAAATGAAAATATATTTCCAGGAAGCAGCTAAATCATTGCAATGAGAAGCATTTACTAGTAACTTATAACAAGTCCACACAGAGATACACAAGTGTTAAAGGGTGATAAACTTGTTTTTATTTGAATCATGATTTCCATGGATCAAAGTGACAACGTCAATTTACCCTGCAAGCCTCGTCAAGAACAAACCACCTCAAATAAAGAATCTTAAAATTTGATAGCTTAATCTGATTACAGCCTGTTTTGAAGATCACACAAAGCAATTTCATGTGTCCCAGAAAAGCACTCACGGAAATGACCGTATGCCTAGATGTGACATCAAACAATCACAGAATCATCATCCTGATACTGAAAATGCCTTTAAGAAATCAAACAATAAAAAGAAAAGAAAAGCAGAAGTAAACACAACTCGTGTGAGAATATACAATTCTCTACACAAAAACAAGGGAATTTACAATCACATCAAAACAATTTCAATACCAGTTGAAGCATCTTTAAGATAACAAACTTCATTCTCCAATGGCTCTATAGACTCGATTTCACCACCAACAGAGGAATTTGCCTCAGGTGACTCCTCAGCCTTTTTCACCTGAGACAAGACATTGTAAATTTGCAGTAAGAGGTATAAAAAGCAGATGCTTTTAGAACATTCTGACAGAAATAGCATAACACAAATATGGGACATGCAGCTCCTATGATGTACCTAATATGTCAGAATGAAAATACTTCACAAGGTGAAACTTACAAGAATCGCTTCAAGGTCCTTTGTAGAATATGCACGTACATGCTTTCCCTTTTCTCTTCTTTTATACCTGATAAAAATTACAGAAAGTAAAAGGCGGAGAAATTAAGTACAAGATGTAAAAGTAATGAATTGATAAGTGATACACATGAACAATTCTGCTCAACTAAGCCTTCATGCCACGCTAGCTAATGACATGAGGTCCAAGGCCGTGTGGGAACATACAATGATAAATTAACTCTATTGAACAAACCTTCCTCTTGCTCGAGTAGCCTTGACAACTGGTTGCTGAATCTCTGTGTGTGCATCAATCTCAGCTCCGACTTGTGCGCTGTTTTTCTCGGCAACTGTCAACCACAAAGAACAGTGCTCTTACTACCAAAAACAGAATAAGAAATATAATCCAAAAATCCCAGCAACTTAACAATAACATCGACATGCCATACCTTCATTAGTGGTACTGGTTTGTGCCGCTTGCTGGAAAGAAAAGCATCAATATCATGAAATTGGTTCTAATCAGATTGAAAATTGGACTAATTAACGCAACTTACCACTTTCAATCTTTTGAGAATATTATCAAATTGGGAGGTATCAAATGCCCAGCTGTTTTGCTTCTCGGTGCCAATACCTGTTTCAACATTTCAAGTCAACTAGACTAGCAAGCAACACACTGGTTTGGATCAATCAAGAAAATAAAGAAAAGGAGGAAAATGAAACAGAGAAGGTAAGGCACCAGCAGTGTCCTGTTTATTCTTGACTCTAACGCATCCCTTGATCCCCTGCTTGTCTTTTCCTAGCCCCTCTCCTTCTTCCCAACCCTGCACATAAACAAACAAATCAACAAAAATCCTAACCAAATTCATAAAGACCATCTCAATGGGAAAGCATATACCATTTGTTTCATGAGCCGAAAAGCAGGGGATTCCCTCGTAATACCCACGTAACATATAGGAGCTTCAGCCGTTGACATCTTTCCGACTCTTTTGCGACTCCTCCGTCTTCCTCTTCGCCGCCGGATCTTTGAAGCGGAGGAGATGGAAGAAACTTTTAAATTTGTGAGAGGTTTTTTTTTTTTTTTTTAAACCTAGAACAAAAGAGAGGTTTAGTAGAGAAAGTGTGAGGTGTTCGTCGAGAGCTTGGTGCTCGGTGGAATGCGATTAATTGTGCGGTGTAGATTTGATCAAGATGTTTGTTTTTGGGGGTCCCATCTACTTCTTTCCTGATACGGTTCTCTTACTGAACCAATCACGAGCTGAAATTTGGACTCACACCGAACTACGAGTGGGGTTGGGTCTGAGTTTGACTCTTAGCCCATGACCTGGTCCTACCCATTGTCATTCTTACAAGCAACGTATTTGAGCATGTCGTTCACTATGTTAATTTTATTTTTCCAAATTACTAAAAACATATATTCAGTTGAATTTCATTTTTAAGTTTTATTTTTATAACATATAAAAATTATATATTTTATTTTATTTTTGTTTTCATTCCTTTTGATTTCATCTTATTATTATAAATAAGAATTATGACTTATATAATTTAATTATTTCATTTAATTTATTATTAATATTATATAAATTACTAAAATTAAAATAAATAAAAATTTAAATACTTCTTTATAAAATATTTTCTATGAGTTAGGACATGAAAATCACCTATTAATCTGTAAGTTGATTTGAACATTATGCTTTGTTTTGTCTAAAATTGAATAGAATATTATCTTAACTTTCATATTTATGATTATTTTAATCTTTTAAATATTTAATGATATTAAGACGTGTCGTTTTACTAGTTGATAGAAAATTTATACACATATGATTTTACTTTTATTTTTATTGTGAATTTTATTTTTGTTTATATTTTAAAATAAAATAAAATAATATAACAACACTTTTCTTACATATAATTTTTTTTAAAATGAAAATGAAAATCATTGTATAAAAGAAGGTTTGGAACAAAATATAACTGATTAGTCACAATTAATACATTGCTATTAAGTTATTGTAGTGAAATGGTCACTTAAAACTATCTCACTTAATTATAATCATTGAAAACAATACTATAGTATGTTCTATTGAGAGGGGTATTGAAGTTGAATTTGTGATTGTCTTTTAATAAAAGAAATGTAGCCTAACTTTACTTTATAATGTTCTTACAAATTGGGATTCATTTAGGATAACATGGGAGAGTATTCTATGATTGCTTTCATCCTATATGCAATATACAAAATAGGATAACGAGGTGTAGAAAACCTATCAATCTCCTTCGTCTTTGAATTTTGAGGTCATGGACCAATCAAGTGTATTGCCAAGTAATAGGGGAGTTTTCAATACTACACAAGTTCAATATGTTTCTCCACGCAATGTTTATGTAAGGGCATTGAAAGAAGAGGTGATTATGACACTCTAAGTTGCTTTTGCATAGAGAACATCAATTAGGGATACTGTTGGACCCCGTTTCCGAAGTCCAACATTCGGGAGCATAAAAGCATGGAGGACTCATTTCTAATAACTTACCGATCAAAAATTTGGGGAAAAATTCTAACTAAAAAAAATATTCAAATCGACTTCTTAAGAGCATTGTCCCCACTGCTTTATGATTCTAACGCCATAAAAAACGCTCAATTTGGTTTAGAAATGGGAAGTTATGACCAAAATACTGTCGGAAAAAAATCAACCAAGACTGAGTGCTATATCCAACTTCATGTCAAAAATTGAAAATTTTAGGGCCCGAATGGGAATTTGATTCTTTCAGATAAGTTATAGCCCCATGTCTCTATTTTAATTTGGAACAAGAATCGCCTCATTCGGATCTCTACAGGTCGAGATATTACCAAAATACTGAAGCATAGTCAGACTTTTTCAACCAATCATCACACTTTGCATGAAGAGATAGAAAAATGTCTTAGGAGTCTAACGCTTCAAAAAATCAGGTCGATCGGAAGTCGGACAAAAAAGTTATGGTCAAAAGAAGGAAGAGAGGTCGGTCAGCTGAAAATCGACCCATGGGCGATTGACAAACGCAGAGTCTTGCGCTAGCACACCAATAATCGCGCCCCGAAGCGGAGTGCACTTTCAGGCGCCGGGCAAGCGATCGCCGGAGCGGTGCACGTGGGCGTTTGGACAAGCGGCGGAGTGGTTCTGACCTCCTAACTTCTAACCTTCATATCTTTTGACTCTGAACTTCAAATTTTACAAACGTGGTCTCTATAGAAAGATAAAAGAACGTACTACAACTTCCATGAAGATCATAAGAACAATTTACAACTCTATAAGGGTCAAATATGGACTCAAAGTTTCTGTATGAAATTTTGCCATTTTGGCAGCACTTGCACTCAACTTTAACAACTCACATTTCAAATTAACACATCCGAAAATAGCACATTATGTGTTATTGGAAAGCTCTAAAGCTCCACTGCAATTCTCAAGTAGGCCACTTAATCCCATTCAATCTATATCTGCCCAGAATTTGTCTTAATGCACAACATACCCAAAACTAACCTTATGAACACATCAGCCCAGAAACTGACAGCAACTCAACAATGAATAAAATAGGCACATACACAATTCGCAAAGTCGTACCCAACACAAACACGCGAAGAAGGGAATACTAGAGTTCTCATTCTCTTTTCCAATCATAAGAAGAGTTCATGCATAGCTTTAATTATATATCAACATATCCATCATGAATTAAGCACAAGATACAAAATATATGAGATGCTCAATGTTTGATATGCTTATAAAGCTATTCAAAAGCTAGTCACTAACTTAATACAAAAGTATCTAATGTCTTGGAGTTTTTTCGATGCCTTGCAAGGTTCAGCGCTTGACTTTATTTGCACCTAGGGAGGGAAAGTAGGGTGAGCAACACGACTCAGTAGATAACACGTTTATAACCATCGGTGATGAGCCATACAACACATAAATCAAGAAATCCAAATCATTAGCAATTTATCATATTATGCATAATTAACCAACCTTATCACATAAAGCACAACCAACCAAATTCATCACGTAAAGCATAACATGGAAACTTCTATCAGTCATATCACATATTATGCATCATAATCACAATTAATGGTGAAATGCATACAAATGGCTCGAGAGTTCCATAAACAAAACGGTTTACACAGTAAACAAAACGAGTTCGATTTCTTAGGATCTCGTGGTCTCAAGCAGGCAGCCGAGAGAAGGCTATAGGTCATCGTGCACGAGACTAACGAAACAGGTTTTCTCTCGCCCAATCACTACCAATCTATGCTCAAATATTCAATCGCAAAAATGACATTTTATGCTTATTTCATTTATCAAATCCTCATAGTTTCATACTTTTCATTCATATCAAAGAAAAATATATCTATTTCATCATACACTTTCAAATATATACCACATCTCAACATGTACGCAATTTAAACAAAATACACACATAGGACATTTGCCCATCGCACAACAACTATAAAAATGTTACCCACCTAAACGTCGAAATCTAAGTTTAAGATTGCCCTTCCTCTCTGTCTTGAGTGAGGTTTCCTTGGTTCTCTTCAATTAGACAAATTTCCATTCAATAAATACATTCCAAAGAAAGTCATAACATTCAAGAATCAAACAAAGATAAAATAAACTTTAAACCTAACCTACCCATGGGCCATCTATGCTAGAATAACCAAAACCTTAACTTAGAAATCTCAAAATCCATTTGATTTTTACCTTTCTCTTCTTTCTTCCTTAAATCCCAACACAAACCCTAACCTCCATTTTATCCCCTTCTTGAATCTAGCATAAGCAAAAATGTAACTTACCTCCAACAAGTGGGTTTCTCTTCTTTTTTCTTCTTCTTTCTTCCTCCCTTCAAGCTTCTGACGACTCTTTCTTTCTTTCTTTTCCTAGCTCACGTTTTTGTCTTTTTTCCTTTTGGTTTCTACGACAACTTGCTTCTTCTTCTTTTAATTCATTAACTTAAACCACCAAAAGCCTATTCCTCCCAAAAATGCCCTTCACTTACAAGGACCTTTCCATTTTGCCCTTATTTTGTCTCATATGGCTCTACACTTACAAGCCTACTACAAATTAATCTAACTTAATCCTAACCCTTCATTCTAATTTCAAATTTCTAATCCCCATTCAATCTTGCTAATTTCAAGACTCAAATATAAAAAAATAAAACAATTAAAGCAAAATAGAGAATAAATAAAAGTAAACGAATAAATAAATAAATCAATAAAAAAATTAAAAAAAATCGGGACCTAACAGATACAGGCGAATCTTCCTATCCTGTCCAAGGTAGGCAATTTGTGATGTGCAATGATCCACAAAATATGTGCAGATCTAGAATGATGATCCTTGTGCCATACTAGTTTATGCCATGACACATGATTGTTGGCTGTATGAAATAGTGTTCCACATAAGGACTTGGAGAATTCTCCATCACTGGATAGTTTCCATACTATCTTATCATGTATTTGCTCCTGAATGTTGAAGCTCCCTAAAAATGTAGTCACATTTGTGATTGGAAATGTGTTTATTGGCATTTTTAGCTTAGGTAATGCTTATGTCACCTTCTCATTTGGGTGTATATAGCTTTTAGCTGAGTCTAACTCAAGATGTTGGTTCAATGTGCTATAGGGAGTCTATAAGACATTATAAAAAATGTGTTATCTCCATTTCCAACATGTTGGAGCATACATTTCTTAATTTGTTTCTTAATTTGCCAATGTACTTCACGGTTGGGGAATCATTGGTTATGACTTATCTTTAATGTAATATGTACGTATGATGGGCATAAGGTTAAGGACAATATTAATTTTACCGCAAGTGCATAATATAGTTATAGCTAGCACAGACAAGTACGAGTTGATTCTATATAGACAGTAATTACTAGTAATTACCCTTTTTTATTATCTAACCTAATAATCATTTTTATTTTATCTAAAATAAACTAAATTAAATAAATTAAGATTAAGATTAAACAATTTTGAACTTATGAAAAGTAAAATACAAAGAAAAATCAATATCAAATAGTAGTGTTTAGGTGATGAACCCTCTAAAATTCCTTGAATTATTAATTTTTATCATGCAATCATATTATTGATTATTGACTGTGAAAATTCCTATCTTATATTTATAATTCTCTTAAGCCTATCAACAAGAATCCAACAATTGATTAGCATAAATCTTTCTAGTTAAAACCGCTAAATTTGCTTTATTGATTTATGAATTTTGCTATTAGATTTGACCTTAATTTAGATTATTTATATTGTCCTATCTCTAGATTTGCATGCAACTCCTTCTAATTATGGTATATATATTTATGCAAAAGGATTCCTCAATCTCAATAATATGAAATAAAATCATGCAATAATATTCTAAATATATTATAATAAGAATAAAACACATAATTAAATCGCAATAAATCAATAATATAATATAATTAAATTAAATATTAAAACATATTGTCATTCCAAATTAGGGTTCAACACACCTAGATACTAAAAACTTTTAGTCACTAAGCATAGAAAACGAAATCAAAGATAAACTTGTAAAAAAACTAATAAAAAACATAGAAGTCACAATCATAAATCTCCCTTTCTCTTCTATTGAATCTTCTTGTAATTTTGTATTTGATGTAACTTTCTATCGGATCTTTTGCTATTAACTTTATGTTTTCCTTATCCTTTAATCAAAATTGTCACCTCTCTAGGTATCTTACGTCCTAAAACTATCGCAGAAATTGGTTTCTTTTGTTTTGTCTCCATTTATATCCTTTTCTAGTGAAAACTAGAGTTTTTGGGACATACAAGGTTACTTAGATGGTCGTGTAGGTAACCGTGTAGCTAAAAAAACCTAAAATCGTGACCTTACACATTTACAGAGACTTACTCGGGCACATACATGACTATGTAAGTCCAAGTTACTTTAAATATTCATTTTATGCCATGATTTTATTCAAATTCTTCTCCTAAAATCCTGCTCTATCATTCTAGACTCAAATTATTTCCAGGTAAGTTGCATTCCTGTCAGGTTGATCCTTTTGTGGTTTCTCATGTTTTTCCATTTGGTACAGTAGAGATACAAAGCTTAAAAATAGAAAAGACATTTAGAATGAATGGTCATCACCTAAAGCATACTATTAAGGCTTCTAAACAGAGAATGTGGAAGTAGTGATGCTTGAGATCCAAATGGCGTCATTTGAATAGGAAAACATCAAGTCGAGGCAATGATAATAAACAAAGGTGTTGGTTAGGAGGCAACCTAAGAGAAGTTTGTTTCTTTTCCTTTACATTTTTGCATTTGTTGTTTTTGTTGATTGCTCCATTTCTTACATTTGATGTCATATTGGGAACAATGTAAGTTTTAAGTGTGGGAACAATTTATTTTAAAGATTTTTTTTTCTCATGTGTTAAAAAAGAAGAAAAAAGAAAGAAAAAAGGAATTATCAAAGAGGAAAGTCATTTGTTTTTCAAAGTAATTCATGATTAGACTTTCCTCCTAAAGTTGTATGGAATGAGTGATTTGACTATGATGCAAATAAGGGAGAAGTTGGTTTTAAATTTAAGGGTAGGGATCTTAGTTATCATGTGCGTTTTTAAGTTTGATTGTTTCTTATGTGTTTAAAAAAATCAAACAAACAAACATAAAATTTCTATTTTTCTATTGCTTGTAGGATTACATAGTTATAATTAGAGAATAAAAATTAACTAAAAAAATTCATGACAACTTAGACTTGTAATTTTACTATTGTGATTTGCCAATGTACATTATCTTTAGAAGAGTAGTGACTAGTGGGTAAACGTAAGCCAGTGAGATTTTGAGCCTTTTTAGACTTATACATCTATATTAGTCTCATTGGCTTTTTTTTCGTGTGTAACCTTCATGACATATACATCCTAACTTTGCTTTGATTTTCTATCTGACACGACATTTCTATCACATGCATTAAAATGAAAATGATAAAAGCATTTTTTGTTTTACGAGTTATATTAACCAAATAGCCTACCTCTTGATATGATTTTTCCTTTTGTTTATCCCCCTTAAGCTTTATTACCTTTTCTTTTTATGCTAACCATATTACAAGTCTTTAACCTGACAGCGGGTTTCGAGTGCATTGCAAAATTTACCTAACTATGCATACTAAAATTTATAATTTTCATAAGTTGGGATCAAATCCACCAAGAATTTTCAGTTAATTTCTATAATGAAATTAATTGATGCAAGGAAAATATAACAAGGGGTTTTGGGATTTTAAGCAATTTAGAAGGTAAACTATCGAAAACAAATTAAAGCAAACAATAAAAAATGATTAAAGTGTTGAATATAAGTAAGGTTTAGTTCTAGGGTGAATCTCAGCCTAAACATGATTAAACATATCCCATCATCCTAATGTCTTTGTTGAAAGCTAAGTTTTAATCTAATTAAAACCCTCAACTATCGCAAGTGCACGGGTCGTGAATTGTAGTAAAAGAGGGGTTGATCCCACAAGGAGGTGTGAACTAATTTAATCCTAAGTTCTCTAAGGCTTAGACAAATTAATAAAATGAAAATAAAAATAGAATAGAAAAGTAAACATGAGAATATGATTGCTGGAAAATTAACTTGTAAAAATAATGCAAAACGAATTGAAGTTAAGCAACACAAAAGTCATAATTAAAAATCAACCAAGAGAATTAACCAATTATGAAGGAAGGGATTTATGTTATCATCAATGCAAATCTAGTCATTTATGTGTTAATATGGTATCGATTTTACACTATCGAGGGGTGAATTACTCTCTTGAGTTCAATAAGCCCTAACTTATAATCCCTAATTAAGTCGGGTAACTGAAAATGTAATTTCTTAGTTAACTATCATCCCATAACCTAATTAGTTCTTAAGTGCTCTAAGGAACAACCAGGTCCTCACACAAGATCTCTCTCTGTACAAATTACCAATTTGATTAATTGTGTGGTCTATTGAGTTGCTTAACTCTCATTAATCCAACCCAATCATTTGTTAGATTTGTGTTATAAAAGTTATCTAAGATGATTACTTTTATATGTTATACTTATGAATTGAATGTTATTAATATTTTGTTCCATGAGTTTTATATTCATTTATAAGTGTTCAAGAAGATGCTCTTGGTCTTGAACCGCAGAACTCTAAATAATACGAATATTCAATTCTATAATGTTCACAGGTCTTGGATATTAGAAGGAACACTAATATGCCATATAAGACTGTCGTGTTGATTAAAAGTATGTTGTAGTTCTGTAAACGTTGATAAAGGATTATCATTTAATAACGCGAATATATGAAAGGTTTCATTTATTGAACAGAACTAATAGATAAAACATTATATGGATTATGTTTGTGTCATTAATGTTTTTATCGTGTCTTTGATTCCAAAATTGATACATATATTTTTCCACATGAGAAATGTATAACGTAATTATTATTAAAAGCTGCTTATAACAAGTGGTGATAAAAATAATAGTTCTTTATATATAACTTGTGGAGGAGAAGGTACATGTAAATAGCATCATTGCCACTTATTAATAATGAGTAATGATATTTTATGGGCCCCTTGGTAAAGTAGAATTATAAATGGATCTAATATAGCTGAGGTACGGTTATAATTTATAATTTACTTAATGGAGACCAAGAAACGATTATAATACAAAGATGACACAGTCCTACTTTCTATATTAATCATAATATCATAAGGCAAGGAATGGACACAAGTAATGTTAATGATAACATTACTAGAAGGATCATGTTACGTAAAAGGTTTACTAAACATCTATACTGTTTGGGTAGTTGTAATGTAAGCTAGCATACCGTTTATAGTTTATGAAATAAAATGTTGTGTTTCATTGCCAACACAACACAGATCCTTGACATAGGTCATACCAACTAAATGGGAAACAATAATATATATTTTCAGTGTACAAGATTTCATGTTGATGAAATAAGGGTACATGTTAAAATATTGTCACATGACCTGACAACCTAGATGGGAAATAAATTTATTTGAAATGTATGTTATGAGGATAATATAAATTTCATGAAATATAAATTTATTTATAGCCCAAGCCCAAAAGAATTATTTTAACAAATTAAGAGAGAGAATAGACGTATTATTATAGCCATCAAATTCGCAACAGATTTTAAGGTGATTTTGAACAGGAATTTGAAATGAAAAACAATAACCATTCTGGACAAATGACCTATCAATTTTGTATCCCTTGAAGTGTAGAATATAATGGTGAATGTTTCACGTCGTTTGGAGTTTGCTAGAAGAAGTTATCACTGTTCTAGTACCGAAAAGTCAGGTATTAAGCATGATGTTTCAAAACCGTTCTTGATTTAATTACCATAAATGCTATGGAAATTTAAAGAATATATTGAGGCTATACAAAGTTTGCAAATCTAGTCAGATTTGGATATAGGTTTTGTTCTTGTTAGCCATTGTTCTCTCTCATAACTTGTTAAAACAATTATCGATTGAGTAATCGATTAAGAAACGGGTGACGAAGCTAGGCGAGGACAAAGAGAACGCTAGCATGAACTCGACATCCTTCTTGTTTCAGATTCAAGGTAAACCGAAGAGGAATACAACTACGTTAGAGACCAAAGGTATGGTTTAACAATTCCTCTTGTAGGAATATAAACTTGATTGTGATGCAAACAAAATATAAGAAGAATTAGCAATAATAGAAATGATCCATATTGTTATCGGATTAAAAATTTTTAAATTTTACCCGATCTGTTTCATGAAATCCCTTCAATTAGTATAAGAGCTTTTGCTTTTATTATTGCTAATTATACTTTTTATTATGTATTTTTTATTACATAAGTGCTTAATCAATTGTTCTTTTGTATTGCGATTCTAAAGGATTTGGTATTGAATTTGTTTTCGTTTTCGTAAAATTGTCGTAGGCTTACAAGTTACTTATTTTTGTGTTTTCTAAAATTCTTTTATCAATGAAAGAAGTTTAGAACAGAATTCTTATGTAGATTAAAGTCTTTGGACAGATCTATAGAGTAAAACAAAAATACGAAAAATAGAGGGTTGTTGGAATTTTCAGCAACAACGTTTGTTTTTAAGCTCAATTCCAATAAGGATATCTCTCAATAGGATTGTCGTTTTAAAATGAAACTAGCTTCAAATTTTAGATAATGAAGTCTAGTTTTGAATAATGGAACTTGTCTATACAAGAGTGTCATGATTTTTTTGTGACAAAGACAAAATAAGAACGGTGCGCAGTTTTGTTTACTGATTAAAACAAGATATCGCTAAACGGTTTGTATTTTCTTTTAAATGATTAAAGGATTACTTTACAAAACAAATTATTATTGAATTCTTACAGAGAATTATAAATCATTTTATGGGATTTAAATGATTTAGAGAATCGCAATTACTTAAGAAAAGAGAATTGATTAAAGGGTACAAAATTGTGCATCGGCATGCAATTTATGTTATAATTTTGTTTTGCAGGGAGTTGAGTTTGTATGTCTCATTCCAATGCCGTGTGTGAATGTTTGATTGTAAGCAGCTTAATAAACGGTTATTAATAGGCTCAAAAGGCAATTTTTGTATAGGATTCCTTTTATTTACATTATATGCATTTGTGAAAATGAGAGGAGTTCCTAATACTTGCACCTAGCAATTTTTTGAAAGGATTCAAAATAATATTTAGGATTGCTTATTTATTTTATGCAATTTTTCATGGAATGGTGCAAGAAGACCTACCAAACTATAGTCATTTTTGAATGTCCAACGAAAAATTGAGTTTTTTTTTCCTTCTCATTTTATCCAGTTTAAGCTAAGGATTATTAATATGCATGGGTGTAAGTTTTAATCTTTAGAAATTGTGGAATATATTAGGATATATTATCAGGCCATTGGTAAATGGATTAGATGTGAGGCATTTAGTACATTTATGTTATGGAGATAGTGTAACCTAATGTATTGACCAATAAGATGAGTTTGCTTAATGAGCAGTCAAGATCTAGGCTTGAAGTCTCAGGAAAATCGTTTAGTAAGAAAATGTTTTCTTAATAAACAACAAGAGTCATAAGGTTTAAAAAATTGCAAATGATTGCAAAAGAATTTTTCTAAAGGTTATGATTAGTAAACGATTACATACCTTGAGTTTATAAATCGGATAAGGTTGATTTATTTATGATGGGATCTTGAATATACTGTGTAAAGGACTTTGTAATAAATGCAGTATGAGTTTTTTTTAATAAAACAACTTTTACACAAATATTAACATGAAATCCTTTCGATTTTATTCTAGAATGGCAAACAATGTACTTATTTGATCAATACTTGAAAAGTGTCCATTGGAGCGTGATGGTTCCAATTTTCTCGATTGGGAACTAAAACTCCAATTTATCATTAGATCGGAGGATCTTGTAGATGTGCTGGAGCAAGATGCACTAGTACTTGATATAAATCCCTCTGATGAGAAAAAGGTCGTTTTTGAAAAGTATCGCAAGGACGAAATGAGTGTTCAAGGTCTCATGTTGGCAAGTATGGTGACTGAACTTACTCATAAGTTTATTAACAATACTCCAAGAGAGATAATTGAGCATCTTTCTAAAATGTTCATGGAGAATGCTCATAAAGAGCATTTAAAGATCACTCTGGCATTCACGACATGTAACATGATGGAAGGATCTTCTGTCAACCGGCATATGTTAAAAATGCTGGGTTATCTCGAGAAATTGGAGAAGCTTAATGCTCCAATGCACCCTGACTCAGCTGAGGATATAATCCTTGGTTCATTGCCTCCATCTTACAAAGATGTAGTCATGCATCTTCACTTGCATGAAAAGGCAATGACCTTGGATGAGATCCATCAGACATTGAAGCAGGTAGAGGCTAATATGAATAGGCACAAGGGAGAGAAGAATGTTCTTGCAATCTCCCAGAATAGCAAGAAAGTCAACAAAGGAAAAGGCAAAAAGAAAATGCCTAACATGAACAAAGGGAAAAGAGAAGCTCAAGCGAGCAACTCCAAAGGCAAAAAGAAAAAATTACCAACTCCACAAACAAAGTGCTATTATTTCCACGAGTTAGGACATTTCAAGGCGAACTGTCCCAAGTACAAGGCTGACTTGGATAGTGGCAAAATAGAGCGCAAGCGCCCTAAAGTTTAGAAAGGTATCTATGTTATTGAAATTAAGTTAACCACATCTATTCACGATTGGGTAATTGATACTGGATCATGTGCTCATATTTGTGCAAATATGTAAGCACTAGTGGATAGAAGACATCTCAAGAAAGGAGAAGTCACATTGAAGGTGGGGAATGGTGTTACCATTTCTGCAATGGCCATTGGCTCGATTCACCTTCAAATAGCTAGTGGTTTAATTATTAATTTAAAAAATGTTTATTATGTTCCATCTTTACGTAAGAACATTATATCCATGTCATGTTTAGACAAGGATGGATATTTATTTACTATTTCAAACTCATGTATGAGTATTTCAAAAGATGGGATTTTCTATGCAAATGCTATTGTTCAGGATGGCTTATATTTGCTTGAAGTGAATGATAAACATATTTTAAATATCAATAACAAAAGACTCAAAGTATCTCATGGAAATAAGACTCTCTTATGGTACTATCGTCTAGGTCATATAAGTGAGAAATGCATTAACAAGAAAGTAATCTTCTTGTTGTCCTTGAGTGCGATGCAATAGAGACATGCAAGCCTTGCTTAGTCGGTAAAATGAGCAAGAAACCTTTTAAGAAGAAAGGTACAAGGACACAAGACTTGTGGGAATTAATACATTCAGATTTATGTGGGCCAATGAGCATAAGTGCACGAGATGGTTTTAGATACTTCATTACCTCTATAGATGATTACAGTCGTTATGGCTATGTTTATCTAATGAAGAACAAGAGTGAATCTTTTAACAGGTTCAAAGAATTCAAGAATGAAGTAGAAAACCAACTAAACAAGAGAATTAAGACTTTACGAACTGATCGTGGAGGAGAATACTTGAGTAATGAATTTGGTGCATGTCTAAAGTAGTGTGGTATCATACTATAATTGACTACACCTGGAACACCTCAATGGAATGGTGTTTCCGAGAGGAGAAATAGAACATTGCTCGGCATGGTTCGTTCAATGATGTGCCAAACAGAATTGCCTCTTTACTTTTGGGGACGTGCATTACTTGCTACAGCTTATGCACTGAATATTGTTCCTTCTAAATCTGTTGAGAAAATTCCTTATGAGTTATGGACAGGTAAAATTCCTGACTTGTCATTTCTTAAGATTTGGGGATGTGAGGCTTTCGTCAAAAGATTGATGACAACCAAACTAGAACCCCAAGCAGATAAATGTTTCTTTATAGGTTATCCGAAAGAAACAAAAGGATACTACTTTTTGCACAAGTCAATAAACAGATATTTGTTGAAAGGGGTGCAATTTTCTTAGAGAAAGAATTTCTCGAAAGAATCAAAAGTGGTGGGAGTATTGTAACACTTGAAGAAACTCAAGAAACATTACAAGACCTCGATTAGGTCAAGGATGATATCCATGAAGATAGAAGTAGCCCAATTATAGTTCCTATGGCTAGTGGGAGCATGAGTGTATAGGTTCCTCAACATATTGAGGAAGAGGTTCACACGTCACCACATAGTGTTCAATCCAATATTGAACCAATTCCACAAGAGATTGTGCAAGAGGTTCAAGAAATTTAGGATGAACAAAAAGAGCCACAAGAATTGAGAAGGTCAACAAGATCTAGAAAGAAACCTGATTTATATCTAGGGTTTCATGAGATATTGGTAATGGATACCGAAGATCCGACAACCTTTCAAGAAGCAATGAACAGAGATGACTCAAAGTCATGGTACGAAGCTATGAAATCTGAAATGCAATCCATGTATGATGACCAAGTATGGGTCTTGGTAGATCTTCCTCAAGGCAAGAAAGCCATTCAAAACAAATGGATTTTCAAGAGAAAAATGGGCATGGATGGAAACATGACAACATATAAGGCAAGACTTGTAGTGAAATGGTTCAGTCAAGTTCAAGGGATTGACTATGATGAAACCTTTTCGCCTGTTGCAATGTTTAAGTCTATTCGGATATTGCTAGCCATTACTGCATTTTATGACTATGAAATATGAAAAATGGATGTCAAAACAGCATTCCTTAATGGGAATTTGGAACAGGATGTGTACATGGTACAACCTCCAAGTTTTGAAGACCTAAATAATGGTAGTAAAGTATGCAAGCTTCGAAGGTCCATTTATGGATTGAAGCAAGCATCCAAGAGTTGGAACAAACGCTTTGATGACGAGGTTAAACATCTTGGATTCATCCAAAGTAAGGAAGAACCTTGTGTATATAAGATGATCAGTAGGAGCTATGTACTTTTCTTGGTCTTATATGTCGATGACATATTATTGATAGGCAACTTTATTCCCTTAATGGAGCAAACGAAAAATTTATTGAAAGATATTTTTTCAATGAAAGATTTGGGAGAGGCCCAATATATCTTAGGGATTAAGATATGTAGAGCCAGGTCTCATAAACTCATTGGCTTAAGTCAACGTACATACATTGACAAAGTGTTGAAACGATTTAACATGCAGAATTCCAGGAAAGGAAATGTACCAATGACTCAAGGTGTAACACTTAGCAAATCTCAATGTGTTACATCACGTAAAGATATTGAAATCACGAAGGATGTACCATATGCTTCTGCAATTGGTTCCATCATGTATACTATGGTGTGTACACGACCTGATCTCGCGCATGCTCTGAGTATGACAAGTCATCATCAAGCCCATGCAGTTCCTACTCATTGGATTGTAGTTAAGAATATCCTTGAGTACATGAACAGGACTAACGATAAGTTTCTTGTGAATGGAGGGAAAAGGGAACTCGTTGTAGAAAGCTACACTGATGCAAGTTTTACGATCGATTATAATGATAAGAGGTCACAATCTATATATGTTTTTATTCTAAATGGGGATGCCGTTAGTTGGAGAAGTTTCAATAATCAACAACGACTGACTCAACCACCGAATCCGAAGTGATAGCTGCTGTTGAAGCCAGCAAAGAAGGTGTTTGGATCAAGAAGTTCATTGAGGAACTTGATGTAGTTCCTTCCATTCAAAGACCACTGAAATTACTTTGTGACAATTGTGGAGCTATTGCACAAATCAAGGAACCGAAGGCACATCACAAGATCAAACACATGGATAGAAAATATTTTATCATTAAAGACTTCATAGAAGAGGGTAGAATACAATTATTAAAGGTGGACACGAATAGTAACACAACATATCCGCTAACAAAGCCTTTATCTCAAGCAAAAGGTGAAGTCCACTTTGAGTCCATGGGTCTAAGGGAACATGGAGAGTGGATAGAGATAAAAAAACTGAGTCAGAAGGTAACCCTAGTCTTAGAGTTAATACATAAGAATGTATAAGAGATAACTTTAAGAATAAGTGGGAGATTGTTAGATTTGTGTTCTAAAAGTTATATAAGATGATTACTTTTATATGTTATACTTATGAATTGAATGTTATTAATATTTTTTCCATGATTTTTATATTCATTTAGAAGTGTTCAAGAAGACGCACTTGGTCTTGAACTGCAAAACTCTAAATAATATGAATATTCAATTCTAAAATGTTCACAGATCTTGGATATTAGCAGGAACACTAATATGCCATATAAGGCTGCCGTGTTGATTAAAAGTATGTTGTAGTTCTGTAAATGTTGATAAAGGACTATCATTTAATAACACGAATATATGAAAGGTTTCATATATTGAACATACCTAATAGATAAAACATTATATGGATTGTGTTTATGTCATTAATGTTTTTATTGTGTCTTTGATTCCAAGATTGATACATATATTTTTCACATGAGGAATGTATAACATAATAATTATTAAAAGTAGCTTATAATAAGTGGTGATAAAAATAATAGTTCTTTATATATAACTTGTGCGGGAGAAGGTGCATATAAATAGCATCATTGCCACTTATTAATAATGAGTAATGATATTTTATGGGCCCCTTGGTAAAGTAGAATTATAAATGGATCCAATATAACTGAGGTACAGTTATAATTTATAATTTACTTAATGGAGACCAAGAAATGATTATAATACAAAGATGACACAGTCTTACTTTCTATATTAATCATAATATCATAAGGCAAGGAATGGACACAAGAAGGATCGTGTTACGTAAAAGGTTTACTAAACATCTATGTTGTTTAGGTAGCTGTAATGTATAGCTAGAATACCGCTTACAGTTTATGAAATAAAATGTTGTATTTCATTGCCAACACAACATAGATCCTCGACATAGGTCATACCAACTGAATGGGAAACAAGAATATATATTTTCAATATACAAGATTTCATGTTGATAAAATAAAGGTACATGTTAAAATATTGTCACATGACGTGACAGCCTAGACGGGAAATAAATTTATTTGAAATATATATTATGAGGATAATATAAATTTCATGAAATATAACTTTATTTATAGCCCAGGCCTAAAAGAATTTATTTTAACAAATGAAGAGAGAGAATAGACGTATTATTATAGCCATCAAATTCGCGACAAATTTTAAGGTGATTTTGAACAAGAATTTGAAATGACAAACGATAACCATTCTGGACAAATGACCTATCAATTTTGTAGCCCTTGAAGTGTAGAATCTAATGGTGAAGGTTTCAGGTCTTTTGGAGTTCGCTAGAAGAAGTTATCACTGTTCTAGTACCAAAAGGTCAAGTATTAAGCATGTTGTTTCAAAACCGTTCTTGATTTAATTACCATAAATGCTGTGGGAATTTAAAGAATATTTTGAGGCTATACGAAGTTTGCAGATCTGGTCAGACTTGGATATAAGTTTTGTTCTTTTTAGCCATTGTTCTTTCTCATAACTTGTTAAAACAATTATCGATTGAGTAATCGATTAAGAAATGGGTGACGAAGCTAGGCGAGGACGAAGAGAACGCTAGCACGAACTCGACGTCCTTCTTGTTTCAGATTCAAGGTGAACCAAAGAGGAATACAACTTCGTTAGAGACCAAAGGTATGGTTTAATAATTCCTCTTGTAGGAATATAAACTTGATTGTGATGCAAACAAAATACAAGAAGAATTAGCAATAATAGAAACGATCCTTGTTGTTATCGGATTTAAAATTTTTAAATTTTACCCTATCGATTTCATGAAATCCCTTCATCATTTCTAATTGTCTCTTAGTTTATTAGTGAAACATACAAGCACCACAATTAATTACAACACCCAATCAATCAACATAAAAGGTAACTAGATTAACATTGAATAAATTCAAAATCTCTAAAGAAAAGTTAGAACTTCGTCAACAATCCAAAGCCCATAATCATCATTCTCATATTCATCTTAACATTCAAAGTAAAAGAATATAAAGATGAAAAGAAACAATCACTTGGAAGGGATCAGACGACTCAGGAAAGGTAACAGTTGTGAAGACCCGCTTCGTCTCTCCTCCTTTTCATCTTCTCTTTTCTTACTTCTCTCTCTTGGAGTCTTCCAAATGTGGCAGAATGTAAAGCTTACTTTCTAGGTCATTTCTCTTTCTTTATATAGCATTTCCTATTTAGGGTAAATCCTAGGTTTACTCATGTTCCAAAGGTCTGAAATATCCTTAAAAAATGAAGTTCAGAAAGTTGGTGCGCTCTATCTGTCACACAGGCTACGATTATGGCCCACCCAAACAAGTTTTGTCACAATTGTGGCTTATTGGCCACGAACGTGGCCCTAGGTTCGACTTTGGGCTTTCTTCGAATCTTCTCTATTCTTCAATATATGCCCTGCATCACTAGCAAACATATCAAAGCACCTCAAATATACAACATTGAAGCTCAAAAGCTTACTTTAACCTATAAAGCACTCAAAACATAAACATTTAACTAAATAATACAATCCTAACCTAAACATGCACTAACCGATCAAATTATCAACTAAACACATTCTAAACTACCTACTAAAATATTATGTAATCTACCACTATTAGTCTTCACACCTCTCTTCAGACTGTTGATCTGAAACTAACAGTATGCTCTGTTAATATCAGTTCTCTCTTAGGTCATATTTAATTAAGATACAATCGTTAATTAAACATAGCTACAGAAGAACCTAAGATGCAATTTCTAGATTCAATTTGGTAATCGCATTACGAAGTAGAAAATGATCAATATAGGTAGTAACCTCACATGTTCGGGTTATCTAACCTATGTTATGTTGTTCCTAACTATTTAAGACCATTAGATACTACTAACAAAGATAACATGTAATGATTATTGATTACATTCAACATTACAGTAATAGTTGGTTTTAATTACTTCTTTTTCTAAAAATGTTCGTTCTGACTTAAGCCTTATATGTGCAAGGCTTTTTTTGAATTTCTTCTCCAATATAAAGATGTTGAAATCATAGAACAAAACTCACTTATGCTTATTTCCTAAAATAAAAGTCCTAATAGTTTAGAGGCTTTAGAAACAGTGACAAGTAACACCTTCTGTAATTTGATTGTCAAACTCCTTGCTAATAGGTTATACATAGTTCTCCCCTACTTTGTTATGGAACTTAGGTTGGAGGTATATTAGTGCAACATCCTTCTTGTACAGGAACTAGTTAAGTCAAAATCTAATTATGCAATAAAAGTTGATTTGCATAAGGCAATTGATTCAATTGATAGAGGCTTTTGGTTTTTCAACTCTCTTTATCACTTAGATAAGGCAATGTATCACAACAACATCATTCAACATCATTATCAATGGTAAAGCTTCCAAACTATTTAAAAGGGCTAAGGGAATCAGATAAGGTGATTCCATGTACTAGTACGTGTTGTCTCGATTAATATCTCCCAATATTGGTCAGCAAACTAACTTCTAGTCTATAAGAAATGCGAGCAACTTAGGGTACATAATTTCTCCTTTACTAATGACATCATGATAATTTTGCAAACTAACCTATCATCAATCTCTTGCCCTATCAAATCTTTGAATAAATTCACTGAATTATCGAGTCTAAAAGTTAATAAAGTTAAAAGCTACATCATGTTCTCTACTGATGCTGCTTGTAATTTTGATCATGTTCTAACTGACAATTCCAACTTATCGCTAAGACTACCTCATTTCTCTTATCTTGGTGTGATAATAACCTCTACAAGAATCTCTTACAATGATTATCAAAAGTTGTATGATATACTAAGGAACAAAATTGGCCTTTGGTGTAACAAAATTGGCCTTTGGTATAACAAAAGTTTATACTTTTCAAGTAGCGTTTAACTTATATCCTCTATGCTTAATAACTTGTACATTTATTGGGCTACACACATTTATCTATCCAAAAGATATGTAAGGATATTGAGAAGCTCTTTAGGAACTTCCTTTGGCTAAGGGAAGCATTCAAAAACCCCTATGCTATGGTGGTGTGGAAAACAATCTGTTTACTAAAGCAAGAAGAAGGCTTGGGGTTGCACCCTATAAGGGTTATGTAAAAGGTGCTATTAGTCAAAAATGTATGAAAACTACTTCACATTAAAGAGATTCTATAGGTTAAAGTAATCCATGAATAATACATAGGGAAAAAAACCTCTGGAAACTAAAAAAATAAAGACTCATAATTGATGTTTGATTAATCCTTCTATAAAGATGTCGGATGCATTCTCACATCAAGTCTTGCATCACGAATGGAAGCCAAACATGGCTTTGGTTTAATAATTAGGATAAACTGGGGCCTTAGTATAGGATTCCAAATTATCACAATGTGAAGCATCTTAATTCTGAAACATCTAGGGTAAATATGCTCGTCAAGTATGATTATACCTTATTTAAACAACTTTTTGTAATATAATCTACTAAATTTGTTAGGAAAGGAACTCCAAATTATTTGGAGGGAAAGAGCAAAATGTTAAATTAGACATCCAACTCAAAATTAATAGGTCAGGGAAATGATCTTGACTAGAAATTGAAGTCTACTCTTATCTTCTAAAGTAGCTCATAGATCGAGATTTTAAGAAGGAAATTCTAAGCTCATCTAAATTGATACTTAATGGGTACAGATACTCGCGTTTGAAAAATATAGAGGGTTGTTTGCACGCAGGCTATTTTATGGACAAATTAATAGTTTAAACAAAAAGAAATTATGATAAAAATTTAAGTTAATCCATAAGATTACTCTTCACGTGATGGCATTTTCTTTACCAGAAAGATATCAAGTTAATTACCAGTCCCCCTGTCCTTCGATTTCAGCCATTTCTTACGAAAAGCAAACCGAGCCTTAATTTGCGGGAAGAATATACAGAGAAGTTGACAAATTAATTTCGGAAGTTGATAAAACATCATTTCATTGGAACAATACAAGAAATTTTTTTATGCATTAAAAGGAGACGAAGAATTGAAGCCAAGTTGGGTAATTATTACCAACATTCATACAAGTTAACATCCACCCGAAGCCTGAAATAAACCTCACCCTCAAATGCATCCGTTGTCAAAGTGGCAACTCCTCTAACCATGAAGAAATCTCCAGTACCACCAATTACCGAAACGTCCCTGGTCTTGTTCATTAATGGATCAGCGCCTGCGAAGTTTAAGCTTCCCTTATGTTGGGTGGAGTTGAAAACAAAAGAGAACCCTAGCCAAGCGGTGAAGATACTTTTGCTGTCGTAGAAGTAGACGCCTTGAGCACGACCTACGGGGCTTGAGTGCAGATTGTTGTCCAAGGTAATGGGGTCGTCAAACACCACCAAATCTCCGAAATGGTTTTGACCAGCCAATATTGTCTTATTTGCCCAAACGGGTGCACCTACAATTGCTGAAGTTGCATTCTTTGAGTTCTTGCCGTTGAAAATGATGTCGTGGAAGTAAAAGACTAGACTTTTACAAGGCTTACGAGTACGGACTTTTCGGGTTGGTAAGGCGTTGGATGCAAAGAGCAAGATAAGAAGAAAGAGAGCTAAACTCAGCCTTTTAGCTTGCATTGCTTGAGTACTTGGAAAGGATGGTGGTAGGCGAAAACTTGGTGTGTTGTGTTTATATAGGAATAGGAGTACGTGAAAGTTGGTCTTGTTATAAACTATGCACTAAAGCTTGGCTTTAAAGGAATTATAGGTAAAGTGTAATTGGGTGAGACCACCAACACAATAAGTGTTTTTTCGTGGACCTTCTGCTAACTTGATTTTCACGCCTAAAATAACGATTGAACGAGACTTTCTTGGCCAATAAGGTTGGACGGATGATGCGTAGCTTTACCCTGTGTACGGTAAGGAGTAATGAAAAAGGGAACTCAATAGTTAAAATGGTGCTTGGTATTCGAACACAAAAACTCTTTATTTTCAAATTCTACTTACTAATAAGATACTGTTTACACATAAATAAAATGAGAAGGCGTCAGGAAACTATATGTAAAGAATAAGGCCCAACTATATGAATAAATTTCGATAAGCCTTTGATTTTTAGAAAATTCTCATTTCTTAACATATAAACTAATGGTACACTTAAAAGCTAAACAGTCGAAAGAATTATTTATCGCGACCTAAGTGGGACCTTTTCTGTTAGTTCAACATGAATCTCATTTTATCTTGCACGAGTTGGACAATGAAAAACGCTCTTTTTCTTCGATCTTTAAATGACTGGGGCTTCAACGAGAATAATGAAAGACAAATCTTGAATTTTGGATATGTACGGCAACATATTTTTTATGTTGCCATATAATGATCAATAACATCACATCAAAACGTTATATTAAATTTTACAATTATTTAAAATAAACACAGCAGTAATTGAACCGAGTGGTCAATAACATAAAAGCGTCAGATTAAAATTTACAATTATTTAAAATAAACACAGCAGTAATTAGACCGAGTTGTTGTATCTAAAATGTAGTCAAATAACTGAAAATTAATAATTCAAATCAAATCTACTTTAATATCATATTAGAACTTTTAATATAGGTTAAAATATAAAATTTATTAACTAAAATTAGACTTAGATCAACTATTGTTAAAATGACTAAAACTAGTCATTCGAATAACCGACCTTTACTATCTATAAATTCTTTAATATTTTCATATTTAGTCAATATAAAATATTAAGAGGCTTGAAGGAGAGACCCTGACGATTTAATATGAGAGTGAAGACTTCTTAATTATTTTACATGTTACGTGTGTTAAAATGTAAATTGACGGGCAATGTCAATACTATTAATAGAAGAATTAATGACAAGCTAATTCTTTAACAAATTAAAAATATAATTAATAATTTAATAATTATAATTAATATTATAAAAACTATACAAAGTTCTAGATTTAAATTAAAATTTACCATAAAATTATACTAAATGATATCATTTGTAATCTAAACATTCATCTCATCCTAACTACTTGGAATACAGTCCTCTTTGTAATTACTCCATTTATCTCGCTATTACCTTCTAAAACAATAAAATACAACAAGCCTAATAAAAGAGTTAAATATCAAATAGCTCCCACTTATTTCACATTTGAGATAAAATGGGCTTTAGTATCTAAGATTTAATAATTATTCAATATTTTAATTTCCAGCTATTAGACAATATCAAATCCTTTTACTTTAACCTTCAAAACTTAGTCTTAGATAATTCTTTAATTTAAATGTTATTTCAAATAAATATACAATTTGCGTCTTATATCATTTTCAATGACCTATATTTTAATAACTTTATCCAAAAATTTAGGAATGAACTTGATAATTTGTTCTTAATTCCATTTAAAATTTACATCGAATTATCGATTTTCAAATGGTTTAAGAAATAAAAAGGAAAAGATAAAAACTGAAAATTGAAAATCTAAACATCTCAATAAAAATATATTTAGAAGAACAATGAAATTAGAATTAAATTGTACTTTTAAATTTTAAATTTTAAATTTGAAAACTAAAAGGATCTAATTGAAGAATGAATGGCAAATTTTGAAGGCTAAAATAAAATATAAGGAAATGTGTTTAAAAATAAAATATTCGATAATATTTAAGTGAAAATTAAGTTATGAAAGAGTTAATTGTTTAATTTTAAAACTTAAAGAGTTGATTCATCTTTAAAATGAAATAATTTAATATTTAACTTTTTAAAAAATTGAATAATTTTTTTCATTCTCATTAACCATTATGTTATTATCTCTTATTTCACATTTCCTCTAACCCAAAGAGTCATTAGACAAACGGCGTCACCTTAATCCGACTTGAACTGATCTCCTCGATGCAATGCTTTCATTGTAATGATAGTTTATCTTCAACAGGGTTGTGTTACAAATGATCAAAGGAAAGACTATGGAAAAAAGTTAAGGAAAAGGCAAGAAGGATGCTGCTTTGGATTAATCAAGTTGAATAATCTTGAAGCCTAATTTTCTCTATCAAATAGTCATCCTTATGATTGCAACACCCCTATGCATTAACAGATCTCCAGTGCCTCCAACCACCGATATGCTCTAATCTCATACTTGGGTTGGTTCCAACGAAATTTATGGTGATGGCGAGTGTTGTCAAGAACAAAGCGGAAGCCTAGCGACACAGTGAAGGTGTTTTTGGTATCGTACACGTACATGCCCTGTGCTATTTCAACTGGTATCGAATGAAGATTGTACAAGTCAAGTGAAGTGGGATCATCAAAACCTGCTATGTTCCCGAAACGGAACTGGCCTGCTATAAGATGGTTCTATCAGCTCCTTCAGCTGCCACAATAGACGATGTGGCGTTTTCTAACATTCTTGCTGGTTCTGCCAGATTTTGGTTGAACTGTACGTTATCGTTTGGATCTATGAACTGACTGCTTTCTGCGATGAATCCGACGTAAAGATACCTGCAAAACAAAGGAAGGTACGCCGGAAGTTGTGTCCCGATTAGCCCCTCCGACGCTCAAGTCAGTCTTTTGTAAAGGTGGGATCGCTGTAAAAGCTGAGAGAGCTAGGTTATGATTGTGCGTACCTCAATCATGGGAGAATTATGCCTTATATATGGTTTTGCAGTTAGGTTTAGGTCTTTACGTGTGCATGGGAGCTTCTCACAGGCGGACGGGCTCAGGCTGAAGAGAACCTAGATTAGGCTTGGGCTTGACATAGCTATTAAGTATGAGACCGATCTTTGGTGACTGGACCGATCGGCCCATGAATCATGAAGACTGGGTTCTGGCCCAATTTAGCCGACCCGACTATAAGCCCCCCTACTCCTCGAGTCCGAACGAAGAGAAGGGGTCGAATGAGTATGTGAGGATTTTGTTGCTTGTACATAAGACGACTTGTAATTGGGGCGATCGGTCGGTCATTGGGATGCAGCTCGTCCGTGGGTTAGCTTATGTAGTAGTCGATCGGTCGGGCAGTGTCGCGGTAGCTCGGTCATGAAGCCTTTCGGGTAATTTGATCGATCGGACGACGGTCGATTGTCGCGTATCGCTCGTATTGGGATCGGTCGGTTGAATGCCTGAACCGATCGGTCTCGGCGCTTATTGCGCGACAGCTTGCGCTGAAGTAGATCGGGTGGTTATCGTTGGTGAGCGTGCGGGGCATTTATTGTCGACGGCGCGTGATGTCTGACAGCTTTCAGAATCTGAAACGTATCGCCCCTATGACCGTCGTACAGCTATCATGCGCGTCCTTTCAGCTGTTCGCGCCGCTCCGGACTTTGAATGGCCCTAATTCTTCTTGGCTCGGATCATGCCGCGTGTTCGAGGGTAGTTTGGATTTTCGCCACGCGTCGCACTTTGAATGGATTGCTTACTCGAGTGTTCCCTTATAAAAGCTCATAATCAACCAACTGTCTGGTTTTCTTCACGTACGTGCTTTCTTACTCTCGCTCTGCTTTCATTTGCTTTGCCCTGCTCACAGTTTCCGGAGCTCCTTTTCCACTCAGGCACAAATTTTCGACCCTTTACCACTAAATAGGTACGTCTTCTTTTCTTATTTCCTTCTCTAAGTCTTTCTTGATGAGCATGTCGTCTACTAGTTCTCGAAGTGGGGTTTCTCCGAATGGTGATTTCGTCGAAAGGGTTTCTGAGATCGCTGCAGAGGCGACGGCGATGTCGAGGTTGGAGGATGTCGAAGAGATCTCGACGAGAGAGCAAAGAGATGGGCTGGTTATAAGGGAATTGCCCAAAGGTAAATCAAGGATGACCGCAGCAGAGTTGAGTCGGTCCATTCTCAGGAATGATATCCCTCGGTCCTGGGAGCCTAGGTTGGCCGTCGGTAACGAAGGGATACATAGCAATACCGACGGGTGTTTTGCTGTCTCGGAGAGTTTGTTCTCGGTCAAAGGCTTGAGACTCCCCTACATCCCAATTATTGATGAAGTGTGTGCCAACTATCAGTTGAAGCCGAGTCAGATCCCTCCGAACGGGTGGAGGTTCATCAATGGCCTGACTTTGTTGTGCCATCAGTTTGGCTATCCACCGTCAGTCAATATCCTTCGCCACTTTCTGAGAATGAGCCAGAGCCCGAGCTCCGGGGGTGGGGTTCCTTCTCTGATGTATAAGGATGCCCGATATCGCCCGGTAGGGCGGCGTCCAAAATTCTTGTTGGCGAACAAAAATTTTCTTCGTGAAGCCTCTGGGATTTTCTTCCGAGCCCCAGCCGTGGAGATATCCTTTAGCCGAGCGATGGAATGACTCGTCGAGTCTATTTCTTTCCAGAGAGGAGCGGGTGGTGATCGCCCGTATAAAAGAGTTCGGTCGATATAACTTCGCTCGGCTTATTTCGGGTTACCGTGGGGGGGCGTCAGCCAACTCTTTCCTGATTGATCCCCCGCCGCAAGTTAGCGGGCTAGGAGAGGGGACCGCCCCGCCTGGTTGACCTCTCATGTTTGAATTATTTTCCATACTTGTAGGTTTTTGTTCGATTTCTAACCTGCTTTCGTTGTTTGTGCAGCCATGGTCAAAGTTCATACTTTCCCCGGCCCACCCAAGTCTGCCAGGGGTAAACGCAAGGTTGCCGGGTCTTCGGAAGCCAGGGGACAGGAGGGTAGGGGAGAGGCCAGCTCAAATGTTGTTCGGCCCATTGCTTTCGAGGGGCAGAGTGTTCCTGTCGCCGTTTCCGAGCCCTCTGCGGCTCCTACTATAGTCGCACCGCCTGGTGAGGCCCTGGTGATCATTGAGGAGGAGGAGGAGCCGGAGCGGCCTCTTAAGAGGAGAAGGGCCGTCAGAGTCGCTGACCAGTCTCCTCGTCCTCCAGTGACCGACCGATCTCCTCATCCTCCAGGTCCTAGCAAGGGGAAGGAGAAAGTGGGGGATCTGGCTACCCCGTTGGCTGATGGTGCAGAGAGGAGACAAGTGTCTGAGGCCGAGCAGTGAGAGTCTTTGATCAAGCTCCCTATAGACTCCTCAATTGGGGACCTCGACGTGTCCCGTCATATTATTGGAAAGATTACTCCTCCCGCGGATGGGCAGAGATTGGCTCAGAAAAGTAATCAGGAGATGGGGTCTCAACTCCTTCGTAGTTGTATACGGAGCTCGGTCATGTCTTTCGCGGTGGTGCAGCGTCTGAAGGCTTTGGACCGGTAGGTTAATTCCCTCCTTGAGCAGGGGGATAAATTGAAGAACGAGCTCTCGAAGGCCCAAGAGGAAAGAGACCTTGCCCGGGCTCAACTCTCTTCCTGGGAGGAGGAGAAGAAACTGTGGGAGGAGGAGCGCGACACTCTGAGGGCTCAGCTCGCTTCGGGAGAGGAGGAAAGGAGCGCCTTGAAGACCCGACTCATTACGGAGGAGGTGGAGGGGAAAAGGCTATGGCGGCTAGGAACAAGCTGTCTAAGAAATGTGCGGGGTTGCAGAGGAAGTTGGAGTCGGAGAGGGAGCTGAAGGCGAAATTTCTCGAAGATTGCCATGCAGCGGTGAGGGGGCAATCGAGAGCCGAGGATGAGCTGAGGAGGGAACGAGCCTCCATAAGAGAGCAGAGGATCAATGCAATCAGGCGATGACAGAGGCGGTTTTTGCAGGAGTGCTTGGAGTATTCGTACGACCTGACCCTCATGATCCTGAAGAATTGCTATGGCTTTAGCGTTCCTGAAGATTCGGACGGTCCTTCGTTTGAGGAATTCGCGGAGCCGATGCTTCCTGCCGTCCTTGGCCTTTCTCTGGAGGAGGTAAGGGAGAGGGCCATGGAGAACCGAGGGTTAGTCCCGGATGAGGAGCTGGACCTTAGCTCGATTGAGGGGGATGAGCTTCCTTCGGAGGGTTCTTCTTCGGCTGATCCCTTGGACTGTGTTCCTTTTTCAATTTTACCGCCCTCTTTCGAGGCTTCCCCTGTGCGTCCCCCGTCTCCCGATGCTTCTCCCTCTGCCGAATTTTGAATCCTACCTGGTCGGGCTTGTGGCCAGGGCAAATTTGAATGAATGAAGATCTCTATTTTTGCGCTTCATGTTTTCCGTGTTTATGTTCTTTGTTTTGGATGTATGGTAGGATTAGACGAAGTTCTTCATGGTCGACTGGTATCGAGGTCGACTTGTAGTCGAGTCCAAGCCGAGATCCCAAGGATCTTGTCTTGACGACCCAACCGACCGTGGTCGATCTATGGAGATGCCGAGCGATGGCGAATAAGGGTTCCAAAGATCTTGTCTTGGCGACCCGACCGATCGTGGTCGATCTATGGAGAAAACGAGCGATGGCGAATAAGGGTCCCGAGGATCTTGTCTTGGCAACCCGACCGACCGTGGTCGATCTATGGAGATGCCGAGCGATGGCGAATAAGGGTCCCAAGGATCTTGTTTTGACGACCCGACCGACCGTGATCGATCTATGGAGAAAACGAGCGATGACAAATAAGGGTCCCAAGGATCTTGTCTTGGCGACCCGACCGACCGTGGTCGATCCATGGAGATGCCAAGCGATGGCGAATAAGGGTCCCAAGGATCTTGTCTTGGCGACCCGACCGACCGTGGTCGATCCATAGAGAAAATGAGCGATGGCGAATAAGGGTCCCGAGGATCTTGTCTTGGCGACCCGACCGACCGTGGTCGATCCATGGAGATGCCGAGCGATGGCGAATAAGGGTCCCAAGGATCTTGTCTTGGCGACCCGATCGACCGTGGTCGATCCATGGAGATGCCGAGCGATGGCGAATAAGGGTCCCAAGGATCTTGTCTTGGCGACCCGACCGACCGTGGTCGATCTATGGAGAAAACGAGCGATGACGAACTGGATTTTCTACTCTTTGCCATGTATAACGGAACTTTTATTGCCAAGAAATCTGAAAACCTCTTTATTGATGATAATGAGGGCGTGGGCCATTAAAAAACCTATCTGGCAGGGACAAGAAAAAGGTTCCCACGCGTTGTATACAAAAAATGATAATAAGCAAAGACTAACTAAAATAAAACTTATCTATTGATAGAGTGCCTTCAAGATTCGAGAGTTCCGAGGCCTTGGTAGAACCTTCCCTTTCGCATCGCGTAAACCGTAAGAGCCATGCCCGACTTGCTTGACGACCTGGTAGGGTCCTTCCCACACTTATCCGAGCGTTCCAGGATCTTTCCCAGCTGCCTCGGCCCTACCTTCACGTCGCTCGGCTTCACCCTTCTGTGGTAAGATTTGGTCGCTTTTTGCTTGATGGCTTCTGAATGTGCAGATACCCTTTCTCTATCTTCACTAAGGGGAATGAGTTTCGCTCTGTGGGCCTCATTTCGTTTTTCTTCATAGTCCGACATTCTTTGATTATACAATGCCACTTCTATCGGGTTTATCCTATCCATCTCCTCATCGGCCCTCACATCAAGGGAGCTCGTCAGGACTATCGCCCCGTCCAATGTTTTCCTTTCCGCTAAGTAACACTCCCTTGCGATTCTCTGTTGACCCCTGACAGTACCGATTTCGTGACGCGTTGGGAATTTCATCGCCTGGTAGTAGGTAGAGACGACCGCTCTAAAGGCGTTTTGGGTAGCTCGTCCGATTATTGCATTATGTGCCATTTGAAACTTCACGACCAGGAATTCAACGTCCCTCTCTATTTGACACGGCTTTTGCCCGAACTTCACTTTTAAATGGACCCGAGCGAACGGGTAGGCTGATGCTCCAGTTACCCCTTTGATAGGTAACCCACTTCACCTCACAGCCGTCCGTGTTCAAATTTACAACGAGGGCGTCATCATGAGGGCAACTTACACCATCAAGGTCAGACCCGTCGAACGATATCATCCCATCGTTCTCCCTCGGCTTTTTGGTTGATGAGTCTCTGCCGACCTGTTTTGCGTACCTTTTTCTCCCTTTAGTAGTGGATCTCCCTGCTGCGTTTCCCCCAAATATCATGTTGATGACCCCAGTCGGTTGGTCATCTTGCTGTCCAGTATTTCTGCCGTCTCTTTCCCTTGACCGTCCTCTCCCTTTGCGGCGATTGTCTGTATTCGCATTCTGCCTTCCTCCATCGTTTCTATCATTCTGTCTCTAGGGCGGTCGCCTACTGTCGGACCGACCAGTCCTGCGCTGATTATCCCGATCGAAATTTTGTTCGTGTCTCACGAATCGGCCCAGCCTTCCTTTTTGGATAAGGAATTCAATTTCCTTTTTCAACTGCCAACAATCCTCCGTGTAGTGACCGATTTCTCTGTGGAAACGGCAATATAGATCCGGGTTCCTCTCCTTGTAGGGGGTTTTCATCTTATGTGGCTCACGGATGGGTTCCCCATCCGCTTTCATTGCCGCAAGTACTTCCGCATATCGTTTGTTAAGCGGGGTAAAATCTTGGGGATGCCACTGCCGACCGGTCAGCTTTCTCCAGGTCGACTGATCCCTCTGTCTCTTGTGAGACTCGTCTGCCCTACTGCTCGGTCCGCGATCATCTGCCCTGCGTTTTGTATTCTTTAATTTTTCTTCGAGCTGAATGTACTTGTCTGCCCGATGTCTGATCTCCTGAATAGATCGGGGCTGATCGAGTGCCAATGAATTTTTGAACTCCTCGTCCCCTTGTGTTGCTCATAAGTGCTGCCAACATGGAAAAGCAAGTAAGGTCGGGCACCTCGACCGCTTCATTATTGAACCGAGTGATGAACTCCCGCAGGCTTTCATTTCTTCCTTGAGTCAGTTGCATTACCTCCAAAGCTGTCTTCTGCAGCCGCTTACTAGTGGCGAACTGGTTCAGGAACAGTAACCTGAAATCCTCAAAGCATGTGATACAACTCGGGGGGTAAGCTATTAAACCATCGTCCCCCTTCTTGGAACGCCGTACAGAAAGCCTTACACTGGATGGCGTCCGGGACGCAATGTAGATTCATCATGGACTGGAAATGCTGTAGGTAGTCCAGGAGGTCGGTCTTTCCATTGTATTTCTCGGGGGTCGGTATTTTTGTGCCGAGCGCCGGGAGGCTATCCAAGATTTCTGGAGTAAAGGGAGAGCTGTACTGTGCCGTCGATCGATCTGGGCAGAAGCTCATAGCTGCGTTGATCCGATCATCCACGATTTTCTCTAGGGCTTCAGTTGGGCGGTGATCGGTCGTCATCTTGGCTGCCGCCAGGTAACCGTCGTGACAATTTCTTCTTTGTCCGGGTGAGGCTGCAAGATCTGGCGGATCAACAGATCAGCTGCTTCCTCAATCTGTTTTCGAGTGAGGGAGGTCCACGTAGGTGGAAGAAGGTCTGCCTCTGATCGGTGTTGGAGATTCGGGTGCATATTGAGTGCAACGTTATCCTCTAAAGCGACACTTTGTTCTTCCTGTTCCACGGTTTGAGGCTGCGGTTGAACGTTTGGGTCTGAAGACTCCGTGCGAGAAACATGAGGCGCAGGCGACAGGGTTGTGGGTAATTGCGAACCCATGCGCTGCATCGCCAGAGCCGTGACAGCGGCTATATCAGGGTTGGTCGCCGCCGTATGGCTGATCTGTGTGTTTCTGGACGTGATGCCCTGAAGTCGGGCCCCACGGTGGGCGCCATTTGGTTCTGCCAGATTTTGGCTGAACTGCACGTTGCCGTTTGGATCCATGAACTGGCTGCTTTCTGTGATGAATCCGACGTGAAGATACCTGCAAAACAAAGGAAGGCACGCCGGAGGTTGTGTCCCGATTAGCCCCTCTGACGCTCAAGTCAGTCTTTGGTGAAGGTGGGATCGCTGTAAAAGCTAAGAGAGCTAGGTTATGATTGTGCGTACCTCAATCATGGGAGAATTATGCCTTATATATGGTTTTGCATTAGGTTTAGGTCTTTACGTGTGCATGGGAGCTTCTCACAGGCGGACGGGCTCGAGCTGAAGAGAACCTAGATTGGGCTTGAGCTTGACATAGCTATTAAGTATGAGACCGATCTTTGGTGACTGGACCGATCAACCCATGAATCATGAAGACTGAGTTTTGGCCCAATTTAACCGACCCGACCACTTGCCATTGCATATAATATCAAGGAAATATAGGACCATTTCCTTGCAGCTTTATGCTGCCTCTGGCTTCGATAGGCAGGCAGAAGATACAGCAAGGAATGCTGTGATTTGGCGAGAACAAAGCCGAGAATGGGAAAGAACTTCTAGTGATGTGCTAGTCCTTCGATTTAATTGTGATTTCGTTTTATAGCTTATGCCCCCTTGAATAAGTCTTTAATTTCGTGTAGCCATCGTGGTGGCAGGAGGAAGGTTTACATGGCTTCTTGTTATACGTAACATCGAATTCATACAACAACGATACTTTTCATGACAATATAAGTTATAGTTGACGTGCCACCAACTGTCGTCACATTAAAGAATGTAAATCGAAAGCAAAACATATTTTCACATTGTCCTGCGTTGTCATAACTTAGCAATTAACTGAGTTGTTTGGCTAGGACAACTAATTTGCAATAATTAAAGCCTCTAAAATGAAATAATGGCAACCATGATAGGTAACAGAGACCGTTAAATCAAATCATTACTATCTATCTAATTGTAAACCGTTAAAAGATTGCTATGCCTGGAGGAGCAGCTAGCCATCCTTCAAAAATGCTGAAAGCATAAAGTATAAACATTATCATGACTCAATATAAACAATATTAACACACAATAAATACAATACCACCAGTATAAATGAAAGCTACCAACATGCATTTTAAATTATTAATAGCTTTAGTAAAACAGGAATACTATTTTTAAGTTCAAATTATACCTTACCTTAGTACAAACTATTATAGTACTTTATTTATTTAATACCACGTCTAAGTAAAAACTACTATAATTCATTATAGAGAAGGAAGACGTACACTTTTAAATATGAATATATTGATTGAATATAAAGAGCATCATGTCTCAATACAAACTATGACAGCATTTAGTATATTTGATACCACACAAAAATTTCTATGATTGCTTTTATCGATTTGTGAATGTCACTATTAGGTTTGACTCTTATCTAAAGAATTTATGTTAACTTATCTCTAAGTTTGTAATAAACTCTTTTTAATTATGTTAGATATATTAGCATATAGGATTTCTCAATTTATATGTTATGAAATCAGATTATGTAGTAATAATTTTGGATTTATTAGAACATACATAAAACATATAATTGAATCATAATAGATCAATCAAAATAATTGCTTTAAATAAAAGAATCAAAATATATTATTATTTAAACTAGGGTTCGTCACATCTAGACATTAAAAAGCGTTTAACTACATATACTAGAAAATGAAATCAAAGATAAAATTAGAAGAAGAACAAATAGAAAACAAAGAAATCATAATTCTAAATCTCCCTTTCTCTTATATCGAATGTTGTTGCAAGTTTGAGGTTTGATGTTATAATCTACTGGATCTCTTAATAAATTCTTCACATTCTTTATATTTCTGGATCAATATTGTCTCTTTTGGAAGCTTTCTACGTCTAAAATCGGCTCCAAAAGCTTGCTATTCCAATTTTTCTCTACTTACGTATTTTTATGGTAAATTTTAGAGTTTTTGAAAGATATACTAGTTTGTACTAGATCGCATATATTCAAAACTCTCCAGAATTGGCGATTTTGCACCAACTGTGAGACTTTCACAAGCATAAAAATGATAGTGTATCTCTAATTTACTTCAAAACTTTGTTTAATGTCACGTTTTCATCTGAATTTTAAAAGCAATTATTACTTATAAATACACTTGGAGCGAATTAAGTAATAAAAACACAATAAAATTATAAAATATCAAGCAAAATACATCAAATATGAGTTTATAAATATAATCAAATATGCATCTATCAGTTATATCACATCCTAAGTTCTGCCTACTTAATCTATATCATAATTAGTTCATAATATCATAAAGAACATACACTCAAAATAATAAAGAAAACATATTCTTAAATCTTGAAATCTCCAAAGATCTGTTGCAGTTATCTTCTATCTTTAAAGAATGGTAAATCCTTGATCAAGATCAATACAAAATAGCTCTAAGATGGCTCTTAAGTTGTTGACTAGATAAAAATATATTTTCTACCACTCTTATAAAAATATGAAATTTTTAATGAGCTACATAGTCTTATACATGAGTCCTTATAATTGGTTATGTACTCTATATAATTCTCAAGACATTAACATCGATAACACAAGTATATATATACACGAGATCGAGTATGACATCGTGTTCTTTGCATGGGAGGTAACACGGGACATGTAGGGTGCTGGAGAAATAGAAGTAATTAGTTTTATACTCAATACTTAACATAGTATTGTGTACTGTGCCATGTTATATGGTTCTACGTTAAATCTTCCAAAAGTGCTTTATCTCACTCTAATTTTTTTCAAACTTTGCTTTCTTTGCTTGTATAGTTACAAATATGACTTAAAATGATAAAACTTCTTAAATTAAGTATTGAATCTTTTAAATTCATTGAAAACACAAATAATATGATATAAAAGAACTACTGTGCCATGTTATATGGTTTTACTTTAAATCTTCCAAAAGTGCTTCATCTCACTCTAATTCTTTTCAAACTTTGCTTTCTTTGCTTGTATAGTTACAAATATGACTTAAAATGATAAAACTTCTTAAATTAAGTATTGAATCTTTTAAATTCATTGACAACACAAACAATATGACATAAAAGAATTGTTAAAATAATGAATGTCTAATAGACATCATAGTATCAAATCAAGGTAATTTAAATAAAAACATAGAATTTTGTTTGAAAGCATATGTATGTTATACGAACATCAAATATCTTTAAAATTCATAAAATTTAAAATATATTTATTTAACAATGTTAAATATTTAATTATAAGTAATAACATTGGTTTCAGTTAAAATATATATTGAAAAGTAAATAATAGTTTATGAATAAAATTTAAAATTTATTTACTTATTATTTTTAGTAAAATTTTAATAATTATTTATTATTAATATTTATTAATAAACATTGTAGAACAATTAAAATTAAATTAGTTACAATTTTAGTTCTGAAAATTTATTTATTTATATTTTTATTTAATATCAAATTATTATCAATATTGTTATTAATAATTAAAATTTTAAAAACTTAAACAAAATTCAAAAGAAAAACAAAATAAAACCAAAACCAAAACAGCCACTAAATAACCCACTCACAAAGACTATTCTCTTAAGCAATCAAATAAACAAGTTGACAAAAGAAAATGTTTAGGTTATAAGTGCATCTCATGGAATTTAACCCATTTTTCCTAACCCAAAATGTCAAATGAAATCTCTTAAAGAAAGATCTATAAACATACAAAATTTATTTCGAACAAAAGAGGATCATAAAATATATAATAATTAAATTAATTGTTAACTTTCAAAATTAGTTACTTACAAAAATGGAGGTTAGTTGCTCTATTTAATTTCTAAATATATGATAATTAAATGAATTATAACGTCCTTGTTTTCAAACTTTGTTTAAGGCTAAGCATAAGCAGGTTGTTGTAAGTTTTGGAAGCAGTTTCCTATTTAACTTCCTTATTTGTCAGGAATTGGTTCATCTGTAGATTCTAGGTGCCCCTTTTATAAAGATTTTGGATTTTTCATTAATTCATTTTCAATTTTTTTCAAAAAGAGAATGAATCTATTACTTTCCTAAAGGATAACAAAGAAACCATGAGTACTTGAATGACGCATAACAAACAAAGATATAAAGAGAGTTACAAACTGAGCCAGGCAAAGGAAGAACAATACACAATTAAGCTACTATATGCATTAAGATTGATGATACTAAGACTGCTCAATCCATAAGGGATCAATGTTTTTTTCTAGTTCAAATTCTATAAAGTTGTTATAGGTAAATTGAACTTTTCTTCTTTAGCCTTGAGCATTAGGGACTCAAGAATCCATACCAATGTTCTTTGATAATATCCTAAGTACAATATTTGATATCTTTGAAAATTCTATGGTACTTTCAATTTAAATTGCATAAAATTCATAAGTAAGTGACATTTTGAAGATAATGAAATTATACTTTTCTAAACCTTGTAAGCTTCATATCATGTTAAAATCACTTCCTAAGTAGTTTGAAAATAATGCAGATTAAATTAATAGACAAATTGTCCTTAATTATAAAGCTACAGAGAATGGGCATGTGAAGTAGAAATGGTCAAAATATGAGAGAGGTTCTAGGAATATAACTACCCTCCTAGACTAGATTATACCAAGGTACGTCTTGTTTAGCTTGTACAAATAACTCCATACAAGATTTATCTTTAAAGGACTTGAATTTGTGTTTGGTCTAATTCCAAATGTTTGACTTATCTTGATTAGGGTTAAGTATTGATAATTTGCTCTTGATTTCATTAAAGTCTCTATTAACATTAGGGGGCAGCCCTAATTCATCCCATTTATAATAGTTGCTACTCTTGTCAAGTCTAAGAATGTTGGTCTTAAGGAATTATAGTTATGAAGTAAAAAGAAAACGACCAAAGCGACGCCAATCATCGAACTAAAGTAAATTATCCCTTCTGTTCACAACGATGTATTTAAATTCCGTGATTACTAATTCCTAAGGCTCGAGATTTGTCTGAGGGACCATGATATATATTTTTTAGGCTTAGCTATTCAAATGTTCGAACCTTTGAGAAAATAGTTGTGATTTCACTCATAAAGACACTTTGTCAGTTAGGAGTTTCTACATTCTTTTAATGAACAATACTTCGTTCATAGTTTTTATCTTTTTTATTTCTAATCCCTCGTGATTCTCTATCTAGGAAAGACAGTAATGCTTTAGGTAGTAAGATCAAGTAATTAGGTTATTCATTTTCAACTTTAAAAAAAGATGTTAATTGTTCACAAATATAAGGAGATCCAATATGTCAATTCATTATTTGAAGCCTCCAAGTCCATTGGTCTTAGAGTATATATAAACATTTTGCGTTTTAGGTTTTAATCCAGTAAAAGAATGTTTAATTTCTAATGAACTACCCATCAATTGCTTGTAATTCACGAAAAAGGTGAATATAATTAAATTAGAAATTATAATTGTACCCAAACGGGGCAAATCCTTTTTATGATGTGATTTTTCTTTTCAGTCCATTACTATTCGGTGTAAATGAAATGTTTGTAAATGATGCACAAAACCAATTTACACTCATTAAAGCAAGGAATGCCATAAAAAGCTTTCTCTCTCTGGTACCGCAATAGCCATTTCTCTCTGCTCCGTCAATGGCTACATTGTTCTTAGCAAGAGATGACCTAGCGAGAGGCGACCTAGTAGATACAAAAGGCAACCCAACTCTGAAGTAGAAGCGAGGCGATAACGTGGTGACCTAGCTCCAAATCTGAAGAGGCGATAGCTAGGTGACCCACAGATGTGAAGAGGCGATAGCTAGGTGACCCACCTCTCAAGAAGCGAGGTGATAGTGAGGACCCAGCTTCATATTTTAAGAGCAAAGCGAGTGGCGAGGCCCATGCAAGCTTCAGTAAACTTTCAAGAGAGCTATGCATGCTTTGTGGCTAGGACCTAGATCTCCTTGCTAAGACCCACGTGAGTTTCATGACAATGGATGGGGCACCTTTACCCTTGTCCATGGAGGAGTTTCTTGCGCTCACCTGAGAGGTTGGTGCTTCTAGAAAGGGGGTAAGTTCATCGAGAGTTTCATAGAAACCCTCACCCACTACTGATGCTTGCACAAAGAAAATTCCATTGAAACAACCTAAGATACACCTGAAATAGTACCTAGACATTATAAAGGATGGTGTCATCATTCCACTAATTGAATCGTTGCAAGATGGAGAGAAGGCTTGGTCTATTGCCTTGGTTGGCTCTTTCTGGAGCAAAAGACCAACATTTCTGGTCATCAATGTTCGGGCCATTGCATGATAGGGTAAGAAAAGTTTGCAAAAATCTTTACTCATAGATGATGTCAGTATTTTGTTTAAATTTACTATTGATAGCAATTTGAATGAACTATTAGAACCCAAGTTTATTCATAAATGAAAACTTGGGATAACAATTGATGAGCAATGTGTGGAATTTTTTTTTTCTGTGTGGTGCATTTTCATAATTTGCAGCTAAAACTTTAGACAATTGAAGGATTGAGTTTTATAGCAAGTTCTTTAGGTAAGCCTCTTTGTATGGAAGCTCAAACATCTATAAAGAAGCGAATTAGGTATGAAAATATATGTGTAGAGGTCAAAAGAAATGATATACTACCATATTTTCTACCAATTCTCAAGTTGGGTGAAATAGGGAAGCTTATGAAATCTGAAGTTAAGGTGACATATTCCAGGAAGCCTCATAATTCAACCAAGAACTGGGTCCCTATAGGAAAACTTTTTCAAACTGGATGGCATGATGAGCTATTGGGGGTTGAATCTTCTCCAGTGAATAATGATGAGGCTATAGGTGTACAAGTTGATGCTAATGAGAAGCAAGGTAGCTCAGTTATAAATACTTTAGATACTGAATGTGGGAAGCCAAATATAACATTTGGACACACCTCTCGGCTACAGGAACCTAATAACTAGGAATATGTAACTACTACTTAAGATTCACAATCAGTGGAAGAAAAGATAGAAGATGAATTGGTCTATCGGAAAATGATTCAACGAGTTTTCATGAGAGTCCCTAATAGAAGATCAACTAGAAGGAAAACCAAAAAGAAGGGGTACTCCCCTTAAATAATCATTCTAGTATGAAACATAAAAGGGTTAAATGACCCCCTCAAACAGTCTATGATGAGAGCATTAGTAATGGATAAGAAATCAATTCTGATCGACCTCTTTGAGACAAAAATGAAGACTCCACATATTTAAAAAAGACTATTTTTGCGTGTTTAATGAAAGAAAATTACTAAGCGTTGGATTATCTGCTTATACATGAAGCTTTTATTGTAAAAAAAAAGAAATTTAGCTAAGTTGATTTGCTATAATCAATTGATGTACTTTTTTATGTAACTACTAAAGTTACATCTATGACTTATACAAGGATACAAGAACCTTTTGTAGTTTAAATAAATTTAAACATAAATCATTTTAAAATTTTACTATTTTTCCTTTTAGTTTTTAAAACATAAAAATAATAATGAAATATCGTAAGACCAATCAAAAGCTACAAACATATTAAATCAATTAAATTCTTAAATTTGATATAAATTAATTCAATGATATTCAAATTAATAATTTAAGATAATTATAATAAATTATTAATTTAATTTAAATTAATTAATATGAGTCAAATGAAGGGTTACATTAAATTATTATAATAATAACATTTAAGTGATTTCACATATTATATTTTATAAATTATCCTTATATTTTTTATGTTCAAAATGAACATTTGATTGATAAGAAGTTTTGGGGATGAGTGTTGAAAAGTTTTATATGAAGTTTAGGGAATGGCAAAATTACATTGTGAATTTTGCATAACTGTTAAGGATGTCAAAAAGGGCCCAGCTCAGATTCACCAGGCCACAGGTAGGCCATGGTTTCAAAAACGACACCGTTTTTTATATTTTTCTTAAAAATATATATATGGTGGGTTAGGTTAGCCTGACGGGCCACAGGCAGACCCATCCTAGCCCGTTAGGTTGAATACCACGCAAGCCTGGGGTTGGGTCGAGTCAGGAGCAGTCTGGGCCCGGCTCGGCCCATTGACACCTCTAATAACTGTCATCCCAAGGAGAGAATTATAAACATCATGTGGCAATAGGTAAGAAAAATGTAGATATAAGGTTAATTAACTTGACACCTTACAAGTAGCTAACTTGTAACATCCCAACCCCAATGGGAAGGGTATATGGGTCAATTTCGTCAGGCTAGTAATTTGCATTTCATATTTCTGATGTGAACATTTATTTGGCCTCTGATTGTAGAGGACTGAGTCATTTGGCACATGCACATATAGGTACATGCATTCGTGACTTTTCCCGGCATTTGATTTTGTAAATGATTTGAACTATGAATGTGTGAGATAATTAGATTGGATTATGATATATTGTGAATTATGGAATAATTGGGTGTGAATGGTGGAATTGGGCGTGTTAGAGTGATCGCAAAGTGACAGTGATCGTTAGGATAAGTTTCTGGAATAATTAGGAGAAAATGTCCGGATCGGAAATTCTCCGAGTGGCGGACCGATTGACTGAATAGGACCGAAATAATTGTCCTATGGCTATGGAAATTAGAAATATGATTTAAGAGTTTAAATATGTCGAGCTATTGAAATTTAGAGACAAATTGGACCGAAAATGATCGTGAAAAGAGTAACAGAATTTCTTGTATTATGAGGAAAAAGGGGACAAGAGATATATGGAATTAGCCTTATAAATGCCTTAGAATTTCGAAAGGAGAAAAGGAATTCTCTTCTCCTAGGGCACGAACCCTTTTCTCCTTCCTCGGTGATCTTCGTTCCTGTCTTCTTCTTGATTCTTGCTTGTTTCTCCTTCATTGTGGTTGAAGACTAGCTGGAAACTTTAGAGAGGTTGATGTTGGGCTTGGCTATGGAGATCACCGTGATTGCTAGAGGTTGGAAGAGATTTTCGGAGATTTTAAGGTTTAGGGATTGAGCTTCGATTGGTAAGTATATGAGTTCATGTTGTTTATTATTGTGTTTAAAGCATGCATGGGGTTAATTGTTAGAGATTTGAGTGTTTAAGTTGAGTTAATACTGGATTTTGGAGAGAGAAAGAGGAAAAAGGAAATCGGAGAAGACGAACCAGGGTCGCACGTCACGACGAATAAATATTTAGACGTCGCGACGAGGAAAGTGTTTAGACGTCGCGACGAGGAAAGTGTTTAGATGTCGCGACGAGCAAGGTGGGGACGTCGCGGCGAGCGTGAATCATTGATGCTGCGGCGAGCCCTCTCCCTCACGTCATGACAAGCCCGAAGGAAACGTTCGCCACATGAAGCGCCTCAGACGTCATGGCGAGCCACTCCCGTCGTCGTCGGCGAAAGTCGTCGTCATGGCGAGAACAGTTTCTGATGTGTTTTAATTGGAGTTTTGAGGTATAACTAATTGTGTAGACCTGCAATTGAGGTGAGATTTGATTTGCTATGATCTAGTGAATGAGGTTTATGATTAAGGAAAAGAATGAGAGTTTGAATTGGTTTTAGAGATCTCATTTAGTGAAAGAAGTTATGAATGTGATTGTATTGCAACCTAAGGATAGTTTCACGATGATTGGGTTATAATTATGAGAATTTGAATATATGAATTGATGTAATTGAAGTCTTTATTAAGTGAATTTGATTTAGTTCAAAATGAAAATTGGTTTTGAGATCTTGTGAGCTTCGGTTAGTGCATATGAATTGACAAATGGAACTAATTGGTATAAACGAAATTGGTGAGTTCTACGGCGTGTTATTGAATCGAAATGAGCCGATAGTGATCATTGAGTAAAAGAAAGTGGAAAGGGAGAAATGGTACCGGGAAAATCATGAATAGGCATAGTACATATGTTATTCAAGGCATGTGTATCATTAATTATTTTTGACTGTGCATTTTGTAATGAATGAAATTAATTGATTGTTATAGAGTAGATGGATCGATAATCCACAGACGATCTTTGGAGCTTCCAGGAAACAACTAGGAAGTTCAGGTGAGTAACCTAGTTGGTTTCTCAGCCTTTATGTGTTTAATATCTTACCATTATGCCATGTGGAGAGAATGGAGGGATATATGTGTTTGTTTTGATTGATTTCGGACCACGGATATCCGAAGTATTTGAACGTGATATTGAAGTGCAAAATGTGTATACTGCATGTGAATGTTCTTTGTGAAATGATTGGAAATGTGATTTGATACATGTGTATTGTCTATAGAGATATGAATGAACTTGTGAAATCCATAATTGGTTAATAAATAATGGTTGGATGGAGCATATTCGATCGAAGCTATAAGCTCATCAATTGTGAAAAGGGAATAGTGCATACCGGAGGGCTCTCCTATCCCTAATGTGAGCGAGCAGTGAGTGCATACCCGGGGCTCTCTATTTGCTTAAAATGTGATTCTTGTGAATGAACCGAGCTTTGAGCTCGAGGGAGTCGATGTATACCAGAGGGCTCTCCTACTCCCTAAGTGTATTTGAATTACATTACGTTAGTTACCAAATACAACTCAAAGTAAAACAATGGAAATTATGGGAAGAGATTTGTGTGCAGTGTCGATATGTATGTGAATAGTGTGAAAGGCGATACGCCTTATATGTGTACAAATTGGCAATGCTTGAGTTAATTTGGAATGTGATAATATGTGATAAGATGTGAATTGTTTGGTTATGCATGCGTTGAGTGAACCATCGATGATGGTTTCTCACTGAGTTCGCAAACTCACCCAACATTGCAATTATTTTTCAGGAATTGAAGAGTACCCGTTAGTAAAGCGGAGTATGTTCGCAGGATTCAAGTGAAGGTCGACGTCGGGATCGGTTAGTATCGCATTACATGTCTTTATTTTTGTAATAAAGTGTTTATTTGTATTTGTGAAATTGACCTCAGTGGCTTTTGAAAATGTGTGTATTGAAATTGGATGTGATTGAATGAGTACCCAATTTGGGTATGGAATTCCGCACATGTGTTTTAAAAAAGAATAATGTACCGATTTCTGAATGAGTGGTTAGCACGCCACCCTCGCGGGGCACGGACTCGGATATCACCATCGATATCGGGTTCGGGTCTTGTGGGAGTGAGGTGTTATATAACTGCTAATAAAAAAATGGTTTGTCTTTTACTAAAAGCGGTAATAGTTAAAAGTTTGTAAAAGGTACCGTAATGCAAGTCCCGTTGAAAAAATGCAATTCAAAGAAAGAATATTTCTCATTTATAAATCGTAAGCAATTATATGTTCGAAATACAAGTATACATACACAAAAGGCTTTTTAACCTATTCAGCTGATTAAAAGTTTCTTAAATATTATGAGAAATCATCTCGTCATTTCCCCTACAATTAGCTAACACACATATATACAATTTCTATATGTAGCACCATTAATTAGGAACTAATTTTCTGATTTAGAATCTTGCTAACACTCCCACTCAAGTTGGATCTAGAAGATTAATATATCCAAGCTTGCTTAATAGATGTTGAAACTAAATTGAAGGTAGAACTTTGGTGAACAAATATGCTAATTGATCATTAATGCATATATAACAAGTTTTAATTAGCTTAGTCTGAACCTTCTAATGAATATAATAACAATCAACTTTAATATGCTTTGTTATTTTGTGAAACACTATATTTGCCGCTATATGCATAGTTGATTGGTTGTCATACATATCCATTGGAATAGTATAAGGATAACCTAAATTAGGAACAAGACTCTTAAGCCATATAAGTTCACAAGTTATAGTTGTTATGGCTAAATAGTCAGCTTCTGCACTAGATCGAGCTACCATATGTTGTTTCTTGCTTTTCCATGAGACAAGATTTCCTTCGACAGACATACAATAGCCTATAGTAAAGAGTCTAGCAAGTGAATGTCAAGCTCAATTTGAATATGTATAGCCTTTAATGTTTGTGTGTTCATTTTTTGACATTAAAATTCCACAGTCAATTGATCCCTTTAAGTTTCACAAATTATATTTAACTAGATTCAAATGATAGAATGTTGGAACATGCATAAATTGGCTAAAAAGACTTGTGAAAAATGAGATATCAGGTTGAGTTATGGTCAACTAAATGAGTTTCACCATAAGTTTTTAATAAGATGTACTACATTTGAGAGCCTTTTTGGTTGAATCAATTTTCGATTTATTGTCTAGAGGAGTTGAGTAGGTTTAGAATCTATCAATCTTGTTTTTTGAAGTAAATCTAGAATTTACTTATGCTAGTTAAGAAAAAATCCCTTGCCAAAAGTTTCCATTTTGATTCCAAGAAAGTACCTTTAAAGGATCAAGATATTTTACAGGAAATAATTGTTGAAGATATCTTTTTAACTTGAAATTGAGTCTGCATCAGTTCTTGTTATAATGAGATATTCTATATAAATAAGTATCATTTGTTTTTAATCTTTCCAAGTTAAACATATAGAGATGAATCAACAATACTTTTTAATAATCCAAGACCTTCAAGAGATGAACTCATGCTAAGCTCGAGTACTATACTTTTATCTATAAATAGATTTATGAAGTTTACATGCCAAATTCAGATTACCACCTTGAGCTTAACCAAAAGGAAGTTTCATGAATACTTTTTCTTTAAGATCTCTATGCAAGAAGGCATTTTTGACAAAAGTACTCAAATAGTAGTCATTTTTGTAATTCGAGTAAATGGCTCCTTGTAATCTACTCCATATTTTTTAATAAAACCTTGGGCTATCCAATGAGCCTTATGGTGATCTATGGATCCATCAAACTTAAACTTTGTTATATATACCCATTGGAATCCAACTTCCTATTTTCCTTTATAAAGAGATGCAATACATCATGTGTTATTTTTTGCAAGTGCCTTCGACTCATCTTCCTTTTCTTCCTTTTAAACATATTGAGTTTGAGCATTTTGATAAGTTTTAGGATCATGAATATTGGAAATGGATGAAAGGTAAGCAAAGTATGAGGGAGATACCTTTGGGTAAGATAATTTGTAAGTGGATGCTTAACTGAGTAAGCAATATAGTATTTAGCTTTTTTAGAAGTAAACAATTTCTTTTATGGATTTTATTGAGGAACATGTTTGTTCTTGGTCAATAGATATCTCTTGATCATTTAAAGTGCCATTAGCTTCTTTATACTCGTTATCATTCAAACAACTTGATCATTAAATTTTTTTAGGTCTAATGATTACAATTCTGGAGGATTACAAGCTATAGCTTTGTCTAAAAATTCAAGATCTATTTTAACACCTGACAATAAAAACAATTTAGTCATAAGCTCCTCTTTACTTGAAGCTATAAAATAGGGATAGGGGGTTAGCTTTATCAAATCAAACATCTCTTGTAACTTAAAGTTTCCTAGCAATAATATCGAAGCATTTGTTTCCCTTCTAAGTTTGTGAATAAACCAAAAAGATAACTGATATTAGATCTAGCTTATCTTCAGACCTTTATGTCAAATATACAAAACAAGTGCAACCAAACACTTTCAATTGAAATATATTAGAAAATCAAGAGGGTTTTAAAAATCTTAAACTTGACTAGGTAGTTGATTAATAAAATACGTAATTAACACTTAATAAGATCAAAATTATTTTAGAGCATTCATTTTAAGCATTATTGCTTTAGCTTTCTCCAACAAGTATCTATTTTTCATCAAACAACCCCATTTTATTGGGGAGTGTTAACACAACTAGTTTAATTCACAATTTTTTTAAAAGATAAGAAACTAGTTGTATTATGGGATTTATATTCTGTTCCATTTTTAGTTCGAAGAATCTTATTATAAGCAGAAAATTGATTAACAATCATCCCATGAAAAATTTTTAAGTGATTGAAGACATCACCTTTTGATTTTAGCAAATAAACCCAAGTAACTTTAGAAAAGACATCAATAAAGGTTACAAAGTATTTACATCCATCAATAGAAGAAAGAATGGACCCGATATGTTTGAATGTACTAATTGAAAAGGTTTAGTATTATGTGACAATGATAAATTGAAAGGAAGTCTAGATGACTTAGAATAACGACGAATCGTATGATGATGAGCTTTTTTAGACAAATTAGAAATTATTTTTAAGAAGACAGAATCAGAAGGATGAGATAAATACTGATGCCATAAAAGTTGTTGACTTATAGAAGTTAAAAAGGGCTTAAAACATTTAGAGACTTAATTATTAGGAGTGAAATAGTAGAGTCTATTTAAGTAAAACCCTTGACCAATGAACTTTTTGGTGACACGGTCCTTAAACACAACTATACAAGATGTGAATAGAATTTCACAATCAAGAGATTGAATTACTTTGGGAACATAGAGTAACAAAATGGGAACGGAAGTGACATAGAGAACATTGGACTTTATAGTGTTAGACAAAAGTTTGAATTTTCCTTTACCCTTTATAGTAACATTTTGGCAATTAACTAACATGTACAATAAAGGACGTGGAAGAGAAATCACAACAATTCATTAGTTTATTAGACATATGATCATATCCTGAGAAGTCTTAGAATAATTGAAAATTTCAACAATATTACGGTCCATAGAATTAAGCAACCATGACATAACCATATGATCTTTTGAAAGACAGGCATCATACTCAGGTGAGATTTCATCGGGCCTTTTCTTTGCCATTAATGAATCCCAATCTAGATCTTCCACTGAGAGCAATTGTGACTGCCCTGGACCATGGAAGACAATTAAATTCATTCGACAAAACAGAACAAAGTTTTTGAGATATGCTGACATCACCATCATAAGTGTTGGAAGAGACAACAACCACTTCCCTCGTGATTCTTGCAACATCCTTAGGATCAACATGAGTCATCCTTAGTTAACTAATGAAAAAGTTTCCTAAACATTCTGAGAAATTGTCATCATTTCCCCTAATACAAGTATGTATATAAAGGCTTTTTAACATAGTCAACTGATGAAAAGTTTCATAATAGTGAAAATATCTCATTTCCCCCTCAACTAGCCAACACACATATTTACAATTTTCATATGTAGCATCGATAAACTAGGAACGAATTTTCTAATTTAGAATCTTCCAACAACTTCTTTCTAAAATATGCTCCAGTCACATTTCATTTATAGCAATAGAAAAATGATAAAAGTAATGCAATACATATCTTCAATATGATCGCAACGGGAACATGCAAAAAGTCTTCGTGTGGTGCATGCAGCTATAACCAAGTTAGTACAGACCAATCCCATCTTCCCCCGTTCGGTCTCTCTTCAAGGCTCTGGAAGGCATGGAATAATTTGGACGAAGACAAAATCTTCAATGGGAAACTGGGTAGAATATGTATGTGAAGTGAGATTTAGATAGACCTACAATTACACATCTTCATTTCAGGATGTTCCGCAAAGACACGACACGTACATGAGCCAGGAAGCACCAACACGCCACGGAAAGGATTGCTTGAAAACCTACACTGCCATAGATAGGCAAGCCAAAGAAATCCAAATTGATAACATATATCAAATTAATCAAAATTGTACTTTTTTTAAGAACAGGCATTTAGCAAGCTGTGGGCTTGGATACCCTTTTATTAATAAAATAGAAAAATTACAAGAAGAGAGGGAGGAAAGTAAACCTTACCTCTCGGAATCGAAAGAAAGGATGTAGGCATTAACTATAGGATTTAGTGAAATATGTGTGTGATTAGAAAGATTATGCAAAAATTAAAACCAAACAAATACAAAACCTATAGTTCGCATTACTTAACAAGTCTAATATAAGGAAAGCAATTCTGATATAAAGTTAGAAGGCCGTACATATGGATCGGTCAATCTTTTGCCACACAAAATTACTTAGGTTCCTGTGAAGATTTTGCCATTTTAGAGAGGGCATAAGCTAAGGTGTTAGCTTCCCCTATATGTGTGTTGAATCAAAACTTCAAGTTTTCATGGACAAAGACTTTTACCATTCAAGATGGTAACCATTTGCAGTGAATTAGATTATAAAATGATTTTAGATAATTGAATAGAAACATAAGCATGGAGACCTTCCTTTGCTACAAGAAATTTAGCCTGATGACTCATGGCTATGCCAATGTTTTTTGTTCCAGCTAAAATCATTCCACCATTAGCATTCCTAATTAAATCGAAATTGTACATAATTTGTTACATTAAATACACATTGAGCGCAATTGTGGGTGTGTCATTGGTGGAAAAGTTGGGTAGTTTTTCATTGTAATTGTATTAATTTAATTATTGAAATTAATGAACTACATTAAAGTAATATTTATATACAAACAAGAAGCCTATAACAAAACTTTATATTTTTATTCAAATTTGAGATTAATCTTGAACTTCTAACTAAAAAAAACTATCGATGAAATCCAATTATATGTAAATGATGTGAAAAATAAATTATAATATACTTATATTTGAAAATATCATAGTCAACTTTCTAAGTAAGCATAATTTTAACAAGGTATTGTGATTAAATATAGGAGCAAGGTACAAAGTTCTTTTAGAAAGTTATCATATTATTAATTTACCAACATTATGAATTTAGCTTATTAGTTTAAGACATAATCACAAAATTATCATATAATAAATATTATTAGTTTATATAAATTTTATTGTATGATAAAAATTGCTTCCTCCTAAGAATTTCAGTTGTTGATAAGTAGGTCAAAGTACCATTCAAACTGTGTAAAATGTTTTCATATGTGTTTTGGTGAGGAAAAACGCAACGCAATAGAGAAAAAAATGCAAACAAAAAATACACAGGTTTTACGTGGTTCAGCCAATGTGATTTATGTCTACGGGTAAGGGAAGAGCAATCTTATTCCATTGGAGAGAACAATTACAAGTTAGTAAACTCTATAACTGAATACATCACATCTATACCTAACTGGTTCAGGCCACTCCAAAAAATACAAAACTGGGCAAGTCTATATTGCTCACTGAACTATTTTTTTTCTCCTTTTGGTCAAGTTATAATCCATTTACAATTCACCAAAATTTAAGGCACTTAACAATTCTCTACCTTGACTTAAATTCTCTCAAATCATCAGACAACAAGAGTAAACTCCTCCCTACCATTCATGGTCCTTACGACCTCAAGCTATGCAAACATTCACCAAGTCCAAGCTATGCTTGAACTTCTTAGTTGCTAACAACTTAGTCAACATATTTGTTGGATTCTTTTTTATGGCAATTTTCTCAATGAACAACTCCTTTTCCTCTATGACATCTTGTATGAAGTTCAGCCTAATATCAATATGTTTTGATCTCTCATGATAAACAAGATTCTTGACAAAATCCAATGCACTTTGACTATCACAATAAATTATAGGTCTTTCAACTTTCAATCCTAGAATATCAATAAGACCATGCAATCATATACCTTCTTTAATCCCCTCTATCAATGACATGTATTCCACTTCAATGGTAGACAAGGCAACAGTAGATTCTAGTGTTGCCTTCCAACTAACAACACACCCATACAAAGTAAAGTTATAACGTGTCAGGATCTTCTTTTCACAAGATCTTCAGCATAGTTAGAGTTAGTATAGCCAACAAAACCACCAATATCTTTATTAGTGCCATAGACCAAACAGATATTACTCGTTCCTTTCAGATATTGAATAACCCATTTAACTAATTCCTAGTGAGATTTCCCCCGTTTGCTCATAAACTTTCTTACCATATTAACTACATGAGCTAAATCAGGCTTAGTACATACCATACATACATTAGACTTCCCATAACACTAGAGTAAGGAACTAGTCTCATGCAATCCTTCTCATCTTCTATAGTAGGTATTGTACTAGTATCAAGTTTAAAATGTGCTACTAACGGAGTACTTACTTGCTTAGATTTATCCATATGAAAAGACTGCAGCAACTTTTGAATGTATTTTTGCTGAGTTACATACAATAGACCTATCCTCATATCTCTCTAAATCTCCATGCCCAAAATCTTCTTAGCTATATCCAAATCCTTCATCTCAAACTCACTATTTAATAACTTCATTAAAATGTCAATTTCAACTTTAATCGTACCTGCAATCAACATATCATCCACATATAGCAACAAATATATATACAAATAATCTGAAAGCCTTTTAGAGTAGACATAATTATCAAACCGATTTTGCATAAAACCATAAGAAATCATGAACGTATAGAACCTCTTATACCATTACCTTGGTGACTACTTCAGACTGTACAAGGGTTTTTTTAGCAAACATACGTGCTCCAGTTTCTCATTGTTAAGGAACCCCTCTGGCTGTTACATATGGATCTGTTCTTTTATGTTTCCAAGTAAGAACACATTTTTGACATCAAGTTGTTATAATTGAAGGTCTAATGGACTTACTATGGGCAGAATAATTTGAATGGTTTTATACTTCACAACTGGCGAGAACAATTCATGGTAGTTAATCCCTTCCTTTTGTAAAAAACCCTTGGGCACAAGCCTTGCTTTGAACCTAGTTGGTTTAACTCCAGGAAGGCTTTCTTCGCTCTTAAACACCCTTTTGCATCCTACTAGTTTTGCACCTTTTGGTAGAGGTATTAGATCCCAAGTTTTGTTCCTTTCAAGAGACTACATCTGTTCATTCATCGCAATCAACCATTTCGATGCTTCCCTACTCCCAATTGCCTCCTTATATGATCTAGGTTCATTAGAATTAATATTCTCTCTAAGATCAAGGCATATGCAATAAAATTAGTATCAATAATACTAGCACAATCAGCATATCTTACAGGTTTTCTGACTTCCCTCCTCGTTCTCCTTGTTGCTATACTTGTGAATCTTGCTCTTCTTCTTTGGGCTGTTGAACATTATCTTTTATAGTCTTGTTGGAGTTTCATTTTCAAACTCCACCTTTTGACTAGCACCCTGATCTTTATTACCTGGATGATTATCATACTCCGCTTCTGGACCCAACATAGCAAATTCATCAAAGGTCACATCTTTGCTAATAATAAATCTTAGAGTTTTATCTTTTTCTGCACACCACAGTATATAGCCTTTAACTCTGGTCTCATACTTTAAAAATATGAATTTTATTGCTCTCAATTCTAGTTTACTATCATTCACATAAGTATAAGTAGGACAACCAAACATATATAGGCCAAGATAATCAAAGGGTTTACTGGACCATACCTTTTGAGGAGTCTTAAAAACTATTGCAGTTGATGGAGATCTATTCATCAGATAACAAGCAGTGTTAATTGTTTCAGCCCAAAACTGCTTTGACAAGCCAACATTTACTCGCATGCATCGAGCACACTGTAGGAGTGTTTGGTTCATGTGTTCTGCAACTCCGTTCTATTATGGTGTGTTTTGTTGTGGTGTATGTCGTACAATGTGGTGCCTCAGTATACCTTCTGTCTTGCAAAATTTGTCAAACGATGCATTGTAAAATTCCAACCCATTATCTGTTATGAGTGTCTTAACTTATTTTTCGGTCCGTTTTCCAACTAGTCTTCCACTCCTTGAACTGCCCAAACACCTCATCCTTGGATTTTAGAAAATACACTCAAACGTTCCTAGAGTAGTCATCAATAAATTAACAAAGTACCTACATCTACCATGAGATTCAACTGGAGAAGGACCCCACAAATGTGACTGAGCATACTAAAGGATTTCTTTTGAGGTATGTTTGCCAGAGCTGAACTTGACTCTGCATTGCTTTCCCATGACACAAGCCTCATAGAACTTCAACTTTCTAGTCTCTGCTCTATCAAAAAATCCTTGTTTGCTCAATATTGCCAGTCCTTTTTCACTTATGTGACCTAGTCTACGATGCCATAATTCCATGCTGTCATTATGCTTCTCTAAGGATTGAGATACTGCCACTATTCCCGTCATTGAACTACCCATCAAAATATAAATTCCATGTTGTAGTTTGCCTTTCATCACTACTAAAGCACCTTTAGAGTCTTCAACTGTTCATCGCCGCCAACGAAACCATACCCTTGTTTGTTTAAGGTACCTAAAGAAATCAAATTCATATACAAATCAAGAACATAGCATGCATCAGGTGTTTTGATAATTCCGTCATGCATCTTAATTTGCACTGAATTACTACCCTTTACACTAAGCTCCTTATTATCACCCAACTTTACTATGCCATTCCACTCATTGAATGAATGAAACAATTTGCGTGAGAAAGTCATGTGATAAGATGTACCAGTGTTCATGACCTAGGTTTTTAGAGAACTAGAAGTGCTAACAATTGAAACATCATTGCCCTCTCCTTCATCAGAGCTGTCCTATACTACTACAACATTATCACTACTACTTGATTCTTCTTCTTGTTTCTCTTCTTTTGCTGTGGATAGTCTTACCTCATGTACCCCTTCTCTTTATAGAGAAAAAACTTAATTGCTTTAGCCCTTGATTTGGAATGCAACCTACCTCTCTCGCCACCATCTTTTTTAATGTTCCTACCCCTGCTATCAACAAGACCTACATCTACACCATCTTCACCAGAATTAGAGACATTTCTCTTTAATTTTTTAGATTGTATAATATCTTTCACATCGCTAACAGAAATACTATCTCATCTATACAACATTGTATCAAATTTTTTTTGATAAGAATTAGGATTTCGATAAAGAACACAAGAGAATAATAGCTTGATCCTCATCATCAATATTAACCCACACCTTGTAAATATAAGACAATTCAGTTGAAGTTAACAAGATGATCTTTTACTGGCATACTTTCTGTCATCCATTAGGTATAAAAAATGCTGCTTTTGATATAAATAGTTTGTGAGAGATTTTCTTTGAAACTTGCTTTCCAGTTTTGCCCACAATCCCACAGTAGGTGTTACATGCGCCACCTCACACAACACTTCATCTCTTAGACTCAACAATATCGAGCTATTTGCCTTCTTCAGAATTTCATTTTTCTCCTCCGTCGACAGTTTCTACAACAACTTACCTTCTCCATCTAGCCCCGTTGCACATCCTTGCTGAACTAGAAGAGGCCTCATCTTAATCTCCATTGAATTTATCAACATCAAGCTTGCAAGTAGTCACCTTCCCAAACAGCAAATAGAATAACCTCCCAAATATTGCAAGATAAATTCGAACTTTGAAAATCAGAATATAAAAATATGAATATTTTAAAACCTTGCTTTAATACCACGTGTTGAAGAAAAACGCAATGCAATAGAGAAAAACACAAACAAAAAATACACAGAATGTACATGGTTTTGGCAATGGGACCTACGTATATGGGCAAGAGAAGACCAATCTTATTATGCCAAAAAGAACTGTTATAAGTCATAAAACTTGAGAGTTGAATATATCATATATATATATATATACCTAACCGGTTCAGGCCATTCCAAAAAATATAAAAACTAGGCCAGACATCTTATTTTTTTTCTCCTTTTAGGTCAGATCATAATCCGTTTATGGTTCACCAAAAATCAAGGCACTCATCATGTTTAAAACGTTCCATGCACAAGAAAAGTCAAATACTCCGATTTCTTGATTTCAAGTTTCAAAAGAAAATATCTGTGATTGGGTAAGTTATAAAAATTCAAAAACTCATTTGCAATACTTGATAATATAAATGATTGTATGTGGTTAATTCAAATTTGATTAGGAAAAATCTATTCAAAATCAACATAATGATTGACGATTTACTGTCAGCAATTTCTATTTTTAGGACCTGAAATATGTAAAGAAAAGTATAACTTGAAATACAGCTTTCGTTTAAAAATTGGATCATATTCTCTACAATGATTCAATGTAGAAATAACTGTAAAAAGTCAATGAAAGACAATTGTAAATTAAAAGGTAAAATGTGAGAAGAGAATTAGCTCCAAAAAGCAAGGACCGAACTCTTCAATCTTCATAAACATATTTTGTTAATCGGAATAAATCCAATTATAATTAATTAATTCATTATAAACTATAAAGTGGAATTAGAACGGAACAACAGTTAACAGAATTTGTAAGATCTATTTTGTGGCTGTTTTTTATTAGAAAATTTATCAGATTTTATACTCCTTTTAACTTTTTCCGACAAGCAGTAAAAAGGCTATGTTTACGCTAAGTTGAGTCGGCAACAACAACAGTTAGTCAATTTGGCGGGCAACCCAACTAAATGCACGACAGGTAATCCAACAACTTCCTCTCTTCGATTGCACTCTCTTGTGGTTGCTATTTGTCTCCCCCCAGAAAGCAGATCGCAGCCCCCTACTCAAAACCCACACATCTTGTAGACCAAACTATAGAATTCCCTTCAATTCACTCTCTCACCACAAAGCTAACCGTCTTGTAAATCCTCTTCTTCCCTGAAATAGCAAGAAATGAAATACAAATCAAAAACAGGGACAAGAAAGCAAAAGCAAGAAAGGAATTTCCAAGTCCAAAGCTTGAGAGATATTGAAAAAGGAAAAGCAACAAAGAATAGAAATTAAAAAATGGAAGGCAAAAGGGTAGAGAAAAGTGGGGCTGGGGCAGCGCAAAAGCAGGAAACTTTGTGGCAAAAGTTGGGGAGAGGTACTGTTTTGGTAGGGACAAGAGGGGGCCCATTTGCTTGCACTCCTGTTAGACTTTGGAGTAGTAGGAGTAGTGCCTTGTTGAACCCTATCATCATTGGTGACTTCTGCTACAACAACAAGAAGGATCCTTCTTCTTTCCCTCTAGTCCCTTATTCTCACCCCAAAAACCACCACCACACCACTACTAGTTCTTGTGTTTCTGTTAGAAAGCTTGGTGCTGCTCTCTGGGAGTTCCAGCATTATCTACTCCTCTCTAAGATGCACCGCGGTATGCACCACAATGTCTCCAATGGTGGTGCCAGTGATCATAGGCTGCGCCGTCACCAGAACCATCACCATGTTCGTAGGGAGAAGGGCCTTGACCTCTCCCGTTTCTTGGCTGATCCTGGTCCCAGCTCTCCTGACCAGGTATGTGTTGTTCTACATGGATGCAGAGTTGCAAACGCACATTTAGACTTATGCTTATGTGCTAGTAGAACATGGTCGCTGGCTTTCTAATTATTTCTCTCGTTGTTTCTGGGTTTTTGATTGATTGCCTGATTACGGATTTTCTTGGAATTCAATGCATCATCTCTCTTGGTGTTGAAATGTTGTTCTATTCAACATTTAACCTAGGATGGCCATGGTGGGTATATTGTGATCAATGTCCTGTTCACACGGTAGTTCCTTAAAGAATGTGTCACTCATCAGTGATCTTGGGATGCTAATATTTATATCCGTACATTGAGGAAATTCTCTCTCTCCTCCATCGATCCGAAATTGAATAGAGAAACATTCTGATAAATCATTGATTCATCTGGTATTTAAATATATGTTTAATCCTCTAAGCAAATGTAGGATTCTTTTTCTGTCAATCATAATGGGTTGCCAGTTTATCCTGTCCTTCATTAGCAATAGTCAATGATTTCTTTTAATTATCTTTTGATTTGTTCGAAACTTGGAAGATTTTGTGTTAACTTATACCCACGGTTTAGTGGTTTCAATTAAGTAGAGAATCTATCTATCACTGTTAAGATATTTATCTGTCCGTCATCTGCTGGAATGCATAAACAATCTGAAACAAGTGGCATCCGCTTTCAAACTTATCTATTGAATCTGTTGTTGTTTGCTTAAGACATTGCTCACTTTCTTACAATAACAAACCATGATCATAGATTGCTTATATGACCATGTAAATTTAATGGCTTTTCTTAAGTGGGATCTTCTGTTTTAAAGAGCTTTCTTATGCTTTTGGGAGTGATTCCATAATATAACATGAATGCTCCTTTTATCACAGATACATTGTACATATTCCCGCATTATTCTTATGAGCAAACAGCCTTTATTTTCTGAACAAGACGGCTATAAATAGCTTTAATACTCATTAAAAAATGAAAATTTTAGCCAGAAAAATTAAAGAATACTTTGTATTCCTAATTTTATTTGACATTTTAACCAGCCAGAGAGTGCAGACAATCTCAGAAGACATATTGCTGCATCATTGATTCAGCATCATCGATCGATTGAAAGAAGCAATCGTGCTCTACAGCCTGTATCTCCTGCTAGCTATGATAGTTCTATGGAGGTAAATCTTAACATTCTTTCCACCTTCCTCTTAAAGACCTTAACATTCTTTTAAAGCAGTTTCCTGTAAAACTAGCTGTGTCTTCAATTGATAGAGATGTGGTGCACTTCACGGTTATCCCCACAGTCTTCTAAGTTGCGGGCAACCTATACGTTATCTTGACCATCTTATAACCTTCAAATTTGGCACCCTCATTTCAGAAAATTAACCTATAAAACTATGACTATAGTTCGTTTTTGTGAAAAGGGTCAATGACTTTATAGCTGGTAAATTTTGGCACCCTGAAGCTTGTTTTTACAGGAGAAATCCATGTATAAGGTAGCACTTTTAAAGTAGTTTTGGATATCTACAGTGCATTATTCTTGTCTTCTATCCTGTTTCATTAGTCCTGGGGTTTTCTTTTTCAACACCAAAGTTGCTTTTGGAAGTAGTGTGATAGTTGCTTCTCAAATGCATTATACACAATAAAACTTTTTCCTGCTTATTAATGCCTTCAAAACTCTTTTGTCTTAACAGGTAGCTACCTATAATCCGGCAGGCACCCCTAGCAGCTCCTTGGACTTCAGGGGGAGGATTGGTGAATCACATTATAATATTAAAACATCCACTGAGTTGCTCAAAGTACTGAATAGAATTTGGAGTCTCGAAGAACAACATTCATCTAATATGTCATTGATAAAAGTGCTGAAAACAGAGTTAGAGCACACCCATATGAGGGTTAAAGAGCTGCTTCGAGATCAACAAGCAGATCGTCGTGAAATAGATGATTTAATGAAGCAAATTGCAGAAGATAAAATAGTACGAAAGAGCAAGGAACAAGACCGGTTACATGCTACGATTCAGTCTCTGAGGGTTGAGCTAGAAGATGAGAGGAAACTGAGGAAGAGATCAGAGGGCCTACACAGGAGATTAGCTCGGGAGCTTTCTGAGGTAAAGTCTACTCTATCTAATGCTTTGAAAGGGATGGAAACAGAGAGAAAATCAAGGAAACTGTTGGAAGACCTCTGTGATGAGTTTGCTAAGGGTATAAAAGATTACGAACAGGAAGTACACGCTTTGAAGCAAAGATTTGACAAGGATTCTGTTGGAAGGGCTGATGATGATCGACTGATTCTCCATATATCTGAATCATGGCTTGACGAAAGGATGCAGATGAAGCTAGAATCAAATCCTGACCTTGCAGAAAACAACACAGTAGTGGAGAAATTAGGATTTGAAATAGAGACCTTTCTTAAAGCTAAACGAACCGGTAGCTCAAAAAACAAGAAAATGTTAAGAGAACGTCGAGCTTCAATGGAATCTGTTCCTCTTAATGAGGCTGTAAGTGCACCCCAAGATGTGGGTGATGATGAGGATTCAGCAGGCAGTGATTCTCATTGTTTCGAGCTTAACAAACCAAGTAATAGCGTCTCTAACATACATGATGCTGTGGATGATCATGTTAATGAAATAGTCAAATCTGATAAGGCAAAGAAAAAGCTTGCAGCTCCTGAGATAACCAGAGATCGCAATCCGTCGAGCATGCAAGTTAAATTCAAGGGACAGATGGCTTGGGCAACGGCAAGTATTGGAAATGAGAAATCCCAACTGAACACAGAAGAGGTACAAGGTGAATGGAAAGCTGTTGATATTTCTCGAAAATCTGAAAAATGTGATCATGCGGAAGTTGATGAGGTCCATGGATTGAACTCAAATCACATGACTGATAAATTAAGAAGTCATATTTCATCATCAGAAACTAGGAACTTACATCTTGAAAAAGATGCGGGTGAGGCATCGAGCAGTTTGACAGCACCAAGGAATGTTAGTCCCGTTCGCCAATGGATGTCAAAACTAACAAACCACAAAACGGACGTTTCAGAATCTTCAACAAGCTTTAGGTCAAAGCTTCTTGAAGCACGGTCCAAAGGTTATCGGTCCCGGTTAAAAATATTCAAAGGTTGATCGCAGGTGAAAAAAAAAAAAAAAAGGAAGTCCCTCCATTTGAACTTTTGAGATTGACTGCTTGGCATGAATGCGATTGAGGTCTTTTTAGTTTTGTGAATATCGGTCGGTCACTACACAAGTATTTATTTTATATTCTATTTTTGTAACAACAATCCATCACACACGCAGCTGTTTGAGATGTAAAAAATTTGAATAATTAGTGGATGTGTGTAGGGTGGTAACATCATACGCGAGTTTCTTAATTTTACTTTTTCAATGATTGGGAGGCAACATCTTTATTTACGCACTTCTTCCGCAGTTTGTCAAAAATTAAAAGAAAAAGCTTTCAAAATTATCCAATATGAAGTTACTATTTTTACATGCAACAATATTTATCTAGTGAGAATTTAGTTGGGTGTGAAATTTGGAGAAGTACGTAGTCTTATTCTTATCTAATAGAATACTGTTTCTACTTATTTATTACTTATGTTTCAAAAATTTTAATTAGTTATTAGTGAAGTATTAATGGAAAAATTATATTCCTTATAATTTATGTCTAATTATATATTTTGTATAATATTAATGGGGCGTAAGATTGTCTCATATTCCTAGGCAAGAAGGATACCTTAAATTTTCTTCTCACCAATTAGAAGACAAAATATTTTGTCAAGATTTTTATGATATACTTCACTTCTTTGGCAACTTTGTGTAAAAAGCTCATTTGATTTATAGAATTCACTAAAGTCTGACGTTATTGTCAAGCTCTCATAAAAATATTGCATCACTAGTTGTAAAGAGTACTAATAATGAGGGCATTGGCTAAGTAGAATCTTAGATCGTTCCCAAGCGTTATGAAACGCTTCTCTTTCCTTTTGTTCAAATCTTTGTATTTGCATCCTAAGCTTGATGAAGAAATCTTAGCATAAACTATATATTTAGTCTCACTCCTTAAAAGAGTTTACTTCTATTAAGATTGCTCATGTTCTTGATTGATCTCTTATGTAATAGGAGAAGCACCTCATCCTAAACTCATTTTCTCTGTGAAATAAATCACTTGATAATATAGAAATCCAATATAATATGTAAATTACACAAAAAGGGGGGTTGAATTGTGTAATTTTTCAAGGATATTAATCTTTTTGTTATAAAACCGAAACTAAAATGTAAGAATATTTGGGAGAGGAGAATTCTTCTTATGAAAAAATGGTGTATCTTACATCAAGTTAACCCTTCTATTTATAGTACATTTCAACCACCTAATACACATGTGACCACCTACTCCATATATGTTATTATGTTAGGTAAAACCAAATCAATAACCACCTACTTCATTCTTGTGTTAGGTAAAACCAAAACAATCCATATGTACACTAACTATTAAATGGTGCATCTACAATTAGTGGTACACCATATTATTTCTATCTTTTATAACACTCCCCCTTGGTGTGCCATATAATTGTCTTCTCTGGCCTTTAAACGCATTTGATGTTGCCTCGTTAAAAACCTTATCAGGAAAAACCCAGTGGGATAAAAACCATGATAAGGGAAAAAGAGTCAGCTGCGTAAGCTCCCTCATTGAACACAATGAGCTCTTCCTCATAAATTTCTTAGATGTCGATTCCAATCTCGTGGACATGCTTCCGAAAGGTATAGTAGGAAGTGCCTTTGTGAAAAGATTATGACATTGTTGCTTGATTGAATATCTTGGATGTTGATTTCTTTGCTCTTGTCGAGATCTTGGGTGAATTGGAAAATTTTGGACGGATATGTTTGGTTCTATCACTTTTGATATAACCCTCCTTTATTCGAGCGATACATGCTGCATTGTCTTCAAATATGATTGTTGGTTCTTTGTTGGTCGATAAGCCACAAGTTGTTAAAATGTGGTGCGTCATTGACCTTAACCATACACATTCTCGGCTTGCTTTATGAAGTGCAATGATTTCAAAGATGATTTGAAGAAGTAGCAACAAGTGTTTGTTTCGTGAACGCCAAGAAATTGCAGTGCCTCCATACGTAAATACATAACCGTTTGGGATCCGGCTTTACGCGGATCGATAAGTAACTCGTGATTGCATAACTAACCAAAACTTGTTTTGCATTTTTAGTGTAAAATAATCCCAAATCAATTGTACCTCAAGATAACGGAATAGATGTTTAATTCCATTCTAGTGCCTTTTCAGTAGCGGATGAACTAAATCTTGCTAGTAGATTAACAAAGAAAAGCTATATCGGTCTAAGACAATTAGCAAGATACATGAGAGCTCTATCGCACTCGAGATATGGCGCTTCGTAATCAAGAACTTCTTCGTTTTCTTAAGGGCGAAATAAATCCTTCTCAACATTAAGCGATCTACCAACCGTTGGTGTACTTAACGGAGTTGCTTTATCCATATTAAAACGTCTCAATACCTTTTCTGTATATGTCGATTGATACACAAATATTCCGCTTGGTTTATGTTCAATTTGTAGACCAAGACAATATTTAGTTTTTCCAAGATCTTTCATTTCAAATTCCTTCTTTAAGTACACCACTGTTTCTTGGATTTCTTTAGCAGTACTAATGATATTCAAATCGTCAACATAGACGGCGATAATCACATATCCAGATGTTGTTTTCTTTATAAAACGCAAGGGCAAATAGACTATTTACATATCCTTTCTTTAATAGATACTCGCTAGACGATTGTACCACGTGCGTCCGCATTGCTTTAGTCCATATAAGGATCTTTGCAATTTGATCGAATGCTTTTCCTTTGGTTGTGATTTTAATCTGCAGCATTTGAATCCTTCAGGATTTTCATGTAAATATCACTATCAAGTGATCCGTCATGAGTAAGTCAGTAATAACATCCATAAGACGATTTCCGGTTTCGAAGAACTGTTAGTCGATTAAATATCTAAACGTAATTGTATCCATAACAGAGAGTATGTTTGTTCATAGTCAATTCCAGTCTTTGAGAAAAACCTTGTGCAACAAGTCGAGCCAGATCTCACAATCTCAATTTTCTCATTTCATTTTCGAACAAAACCCATTTGTAACCTCATGTGCTTTACACTTTGGGGTGTAAGGACAATAGGTCCAAACACATTACGCTTGTTAAGAGAATTTAATTCAGCTTCAATAGCATCTTTCCATTGAACCCAATCATGTCTATTTTGACATTCAATGATAGATCTTGGTTCGGGATCTTCATTTTCATTGAGGATATTGTAGGAAAATCCCGGGGTGTTCATCACATGAACACAGTGCGGAATTTAAAATTTTAAGTCCCTGGACATTCCCAAAAGCCAGGATCCATATGTATGTACAAACAATCAAACCATAACGACCAAAGGAGACCGTCTCTAACGGTATCCACGCAGAGGTCGAAAAACCTAACCGGGACAAACTCTTTTGATCCGGGAATAGCTAGACTAAAGAAAAGAGTGCTAGCTCTTACCTTATCCTTGGAGAGCAAGTGAAATGATCAAGAGAAGCCTTGGAGAAGTAGAAGCCAACTTGAGAGGAAGAGAGGAAGAAGACGAAAAACCCTTTTTCAAAGCTTAACCATTAAGCTTTCGATTCTTTCCTCCAAAACCACCGTATCCTCACTCTTCTCTAACCTTTTTATATGTCTTTTAACTAATTAAAATACATAGAAAGGCTTGGTTTGGAGGATAGCCACGTTGGTGGCATAAAATGCATTGAAATGTTAACTTAATAATTAAGTTTGACTTTTCAAACTAACATTTTTCTCCATTCTTATGGCTTCCACCGAAATTCATATATATATATATATAATTAATTAATTCTCAATTAATTAATTAATATATATATATATATTTGTCAAGAGGTCCAACAAACTGGGAATTGATTCTACTAAAGCCTCCGGCCCCGATCTTGAAAAATCACCGGAGACGGTTTTTAGCAATATTGATGTCGCGATCTCATCGGGACATATCCCAATCTCATCGGGATCCATTTAATCCTATTGCTCTCCCTATATCGGATCTCTGTCCGAAACTATTTTCTGATTCTCCGAGTCACTCTTACGTGTGACCCATTAGGTTCCGGTTATGTTGGCCACTTAGATTAACACTTAATCTGAGCAAGTCATGAGCGGTATCTAGCAACACATCATGACCCCCAATTGACCGGAAAGTAATTGGTTTGACTAATGAAACCATATCACGAACCCTTCCATAGACAATTACCGTGCAATTCGTCCTTTCACCATGCTATATCCCACTTGGTTTGAGTATGGGCAATGTGTCAACTCTTACTAGGTGATTAGATCAAATCTAGTCCAAGTGTAATCGTTCTCGCCCTAGGACTCATTACTTTATATGTCCATGAAGATCATCTTCATGACAAATGTATGCTTTCGGTGCAGAGACTTCAAAGTAATGATCCCGATAAGAGGCCACGGTATCTCTTCTCGCTATCACGAAGTGGTGAATCTGTATTGGCTACTCAATTACCTTCGAATACCTCAAGTGCACCCAATCACCACCCTATGAGCGACCTCCGAAAGGCAACAAGGAATGGAGTCAAAGTACGTAATCGCACTAAGATATCCTCGAGTACCTTAAGTCTAAGGATACTTGCACCATTGCTATGATGAGATTATCAACGACATTTGTATAGGACATCCATGTGATGATCTCATGGCAGTCATCCAATGTACTTACTACCACTAGTAAGCATCCACATGTCAAATCTAAATATCTCAATATTTACGGTTTTCGAGATCTACCGCTTGATCCAATCAAGGAGTTTGACACGTGTTAGTCTATCCGGATTAACGATGTCCGGCCTCGTTAATCCTATGACTAGGATAATTTAGATATCTTGACATAATTGCACATGATAGGAATCTCAGTAGTATTATGATCGCATCATAATTTCCTTCATGCTATGTCATGTATCAGGGACTTCATTAATTTGATTAAAGATCACTGTCAATTCATAATAAAATGAACATCAAATAAATGAAATATGCCTTGCTTTATTTATTCATAAAGTCTGTACATGACTATGAACAAAATGCGCTAAAGGGGATTGCCTTTAGGGCACTACTCTAACAGATATCACATGCTATAGCATAAGAAAATATTTCATCAATCTCTTTCATATCATTCCGGTTCCATAATTCTTTTGTGTGAATATAATTAATTGCGATTTCTTGATTAATGTTAGTTTGTGTCTCTTCTGGGACACTATCCTCATCTTGTGTTTCTAGAGGAACACTTTTATCTATCTTGGGGTCATTAATCACATTTGCTCCTTTTCTTTTCGAGGATTTTATCTTTGAATCGATTGGTCTACCACGCTTCATGCGTGTCGTAGATTCATGAGTGACCATGTTCTCAGATTGTCCTTTTGGGATTTCAATCCAAGAAGGAGCATTTACAGCTGGTATAAACGATTTAGTCACTCTTTTGTATCTGTGAAAGCATCTGGTATTTGATTTGCAATTCTTTGCAAATGCACAATTCTTTGCACTTCTGTTTCGCATTATTTTGTGCGTTGATCAAGATACAATAATGATGGTTCGCACCATGTAATTTCTTTCATCAGCTGTTTATTATCTCCCCCTAATGTCGGGAAAATATTTTCATCAAAATGACAATCAGCAAAACGTGCTGTAAACATATCACCCGTTTGAGGTTCAAGATATCTAATAATAGATGTACTTTCATAGCCGACATATATCCCCAATCTTCTTTGAGGTCCCATTTTACTACGTTATGGTGGTGCAACAGGCACATATACTGCACAACCAAAAATTCTCAAATGAGAGATATTTGGTTCTTGACCAAATTCAAGTTGTAGTGGGGAGTATGTATGATATGCACTTGGTCGGATGCGAATTAATGCCTCAGCATGTAAAATTGCATGACCCCATACGAAAATTGGAAGCTTTGTTCTCATCATCAATGGTCTAGCAATAAGTCAAGGCGTTTAATTAAAGATTCACTAAACCATTTTGAGTATGCACATGAGCAACAGGATGCTCGACCATAATCCCGATTGACATACAATAGTCATTGAAAGTTTGGGATGTGAATTCACCAAAGATTATCAAGTCGACTTTCTTTATTGTATAGTCGGAAATTGTGCTCGTAATTTAATAATTTGTGCAAGAAATCTTGGAAATGCCATATTACGAGTTGATAGTAGACAAACGTGAGACCATCTGCTGGAGGCATCTATCAATACCATAAAATATCGAAATGGTCCACATGGTGGATGAATGGGTCCACATATATCACCTTGAATACGTGCAAGAAAATCAGGTGATTCAAATTTTATTTGAGCTAGTGATGGCCTTATGATCAGTTTTCCAAGAGAACAAGATGTACATGGACTCTTATTTATTTGAGTAATCATTTTGTTACTCAATGGATGCCCATGTGTATTCTCAATTATTTTTCGCATCATTGTTGATCCTGGATGACCCAGACGATCATGCCAAATAGAGATTATTGAAGGATCAATGTGTTTTGCTTTAACTACCATATTAGATTCAATCACATTTTTATATGTATAATGTAATCCAGTAGGGAGCATTGGTAGTTTTTCTAATATGTTTATCTTTCCTGATTGACAAGTTGTAAGATACATATATTTCATATTTCCCTCAGTTGCAGACTGAGTATCATATTTATGAGAATATATATCATTAAAACTCAAAAAATTTCTTTTAGACTTTGGCGCAAATAAGGCATCATGTATTGAGAACTTTGTGCCATTTGGTAATGTGAAATTTGCCTTGCCAATTCCTTCAATCAAGTCTGTAGGACCTGATATTGTGTTCACAATTGTTTTTGTTGGTTTTAATTACGAAAGAACCTCTTATCTTTCGTGATAAGTGCGTTGTGCCACTATCCGGTATGCATAAATTATCATTATTTGCCGCTCCTCTTACAGAACGATCCATATCAAAACTTCGCATAAAAATAAATAATCTAATGAGAAAATTGCGCAAGAATAAAGAGAAAGAGATGTTATGCTAACTTAAAAAAATATTACAATACTGTAATTGAAACTAGTAACATAACAAGCAATTGAAACTGCGTGACATAATAAGCATAATAATACTTAACACAAACATAAGTACATTATTTTAATTTCCATTTCTACTGCCACCAACAATGCCCTGATCCACAAAATCTTCAGTAAAATCTGAAGCATTCAGATATGTAGAATCATCTGAAGGATTATGATTCTCAATGAAATCAAAATCAAAAGTACCAAGGTCAGTTGAATCACCTTAAGGGTGTTGTTCAGTAAAATTCACTTCCTTTTCTTTCCCTTTTAAGGATGCTTTGTATAACTGACATAGATGTTCAGGAACTCGACAAACTTTAGCCCAATGTCCTTTTGTACTACATCTAAGACAAGAATCTCCTGAAGTCCTACAAGAACTTCCATGAACATCATTAATATGGTGCTTGTTATTGTGGTGGCTCGTATTTCTTTGAAGAGAGTTATATGGATAACTTCCTACCACGCCCACGACCACGACCACGAATGTAGTTACGACCATGGCCACGACCACGGCCACGCACCGCGACCACGACTAGGCCCATGATGATTTTTTCTTTCATTTCAATTGCAATATTTGCTTCGGAAATCTTTGTCGTGCAAGAGGGCGGGATTGATGATTTTCATCAAAGTTCATTATTCTTCTCGCTACAAGAAGGCCTGAAATCAGTCGAGTATTTTTAAATCTGACTCGATATTGTTGTTGCAAGGTTACATTCGATGCGTGGAAGGTGGAGTATGTTTTTCTAACATATCTTCCTCGTTGATTGTTTGCCCACAAAATTTTAGTTGTGAGACAATTCTAAACATAGTGAAGTTATACTCATTGACCTTTTAAAATCTTGGAAGCGTAAAGCGCTCCATTCATCACGGAAGCTTCAAGTAAAACTTCCTTTTGATGGTCATATCTTTCTTGTAAATTTTTCCACAAATGACTTGGATCTTTAATTGTGAGGTATTCTCTTTTTAATCCCTCATCAAGATGACGACGAATGAAGATCATCGCTTTGACTTTATTTTATTTTGATGTCAGATTATTTTCTTTAATGGTATCTAAAAGATCCATTGATTCAAGATGCATTTCAACATCAATCATCCACATATAATTATGGCCCGCAACATCAAGAGCAAATAACTCAATTTTGGCAAGATTGGACATGTTGGCAACTATATAGAGAAATAATTAATACATGTATTCAAATCGATATTACATTAAATAAATTACATGCCATGCTCAAATGCTATGCCAAGAAGCAACATAGGGATCATAATACATGGTATTACTAAGAGAAAAACATGCGATTTGAATTATTTAGCTCTATACTAAGAATGAAACAAAGATATATAATGATAATAATTATACAAAAAATGAAATAGCGGACAACATTTGAAAATTTTTGTAAGAAATTTGAGGTAAGAAATAGTGTGTAGGGATGAAGTAAATTATGAAGGAGTGGTATCTATTTATAGAAAGATTTTTTTTACCGTTAACTAGCCGTTATAATATTACCGTTATATATATATATATATTTTACCGTTATATATATAGTCGTTATACATTTTTTTTGTTTTTTTGTTTTTTAAAACAACGATGATGTATACTATACAATAAATTACGATTTAGAGGTAGTAATAATTTTCATTATATAAAGAAGGTAAAAAAATGAGTCGCCTATAATTTTTTAATCATATCATAAGTAGAATTAATGTAGATAAAAGGAAGAACTTTATTTTAACAACATCGTAAGTAGGATAAATAAACGGAAGAACTTACGCTTGTTTGATGTACGAATCGAAGAACGTTTATACGATGTAGGTGATCGGAAGAACCTTACGATTGCTTGATGTTGATAAGCCGAATTTTAGAAATGAGAGCTTCGTGCTGATAACGTGTTATAAAACCGAAACTAAAATGTAAGAATATTTGGGAGAGGAGAATTCTTCTTATGAAAAAATGGTATATCTTACATCAACTTAACCCTTCTATTTATAGTACATTTCAACCACCTAATACACATGTGACCACCTACTCCATATATGTTATTATGTTAGATAAAACCAAACCAATAACCACCTACTTCATTCTTGTGTTAGGTAAAACCAAACCAATAACCACCTACTTCATTCTTGTGTTAGGTAAAACCAAAACAATCCATATGTACACTAACTATTAAATGGTGCATCTACAATTAGTGGTACACCATATTATTTCTATCTTTTATAACACTTTTGAGATTTTTTGAATTTCTTTACAAAAATTCAAACCATTATAAAAACACTTTGCTAAAATTGATAAGTAATGCAATCGCAAGTAATATTATCTACTTGTCTAACAAAAAAATAATTAAAAGATAAGGGTTAGAGAATAAATGCTACGATTTTACACTGGTTTATCCCAAATCTTGGGCTACGTCCAGTCCCTACAGTATTTATGAGATTTCACTATACTCTTTCAACTTTACAAGTATTTTTTCACATGTAAAGCCTCTTCAGGTCTCTCACACAAGTATTCTTTATCAGCTATGTTAGCCTCTTCAGGCTCTAGCCTTTCGTTCGCTCTAAGAAAAGTATTTTTGAGCTTTCACGTTACAGATGTGTTTGTTCACTTCTTTTGCATTTTGAATACAGAAATTTTGCTAATATCAAAACGTTCTTGAGTAACTCTCTATTTGTATTTCTGTATGTATTCGCATGTGTATATATGAGTATATGTAGTTTTCGACTCGAACTAATATTTATAGCCTAAGTCTCCAATCGTCTTTTTGATAATCTCTTCTTGAATCTTTTAGAAAAAATTATTAGTTGAGTTCTATAACTAACTTAAACTAATTAACTGAGTGTCATTCTAGCATATCTTCCTTTTGTATTGCCTGGAAGAACTCTTCTTCTGTTACTATATTTCGTATGTTATTCCGCTTCATCTTATGTTGTGTTTCGTCTCATGTTGCGTTTCGTTTTATGTTGCACTTCGTCTTAGGTTGTGCTTCGTCTTATATTTCGCTTTGTCTCACGCTTCACTTCGTCTCAAGCTGCGCTTCATCTTATGTTGCGACTTCGTCTCACGCTGCACTTCGTCTTATGTTGCGACTTTGTATTATGCTTTGACTTCGTCTTACGCTTCAACTTTGTCTTATGTTGCCTAAGTGTTACTTACATTTATCTGCACACTTAACAAATTCATTAAAACAGTTCATACATTTCTAAGATTATTATTATTTGATTGTCATCAAAATTAATAGTAGTGAAGTCCTCTTGATTTAACAATCTCTCCCTTTTTTATGATAACAAATAATCATAATTTTAGAAGTTAAAATGAACTTTATAGACGAATAGTATTTAGACGAATAATAGACCAAAGAAAAAATATAAGAAAAGAATTGTATAGTAGACATATACAATGCTTTCTATCTATTCTTCTTGTTCTCCTCTATATCTCCTTCTCCTTTTCCTTTTCCTTCTCCTTCTCCTTCTCCCCCTATTTGTTATCAAACAAAAAATTCTCATTGTAAACGCTTCAAAACTTTAGAAAAAATACGTTACATGTCAGTGTAGATCGTCTTGAGTTCTTGTTCAATAGTAATCCGTAATAGTGCGACTTCCTCATGAAGATCACCCATTGAATCAACGAGTTCATCTACCTTAGAATGAACTTCCTCAATTTATTTTGCTAATGCTTTTTTAGCTACCTTCTGACTGTGACTTGCTTTCGTCCAATTTATGAAATATTTTCTGAACTCCGGATTAACAGTAAGATGTTGGTGTATTTCATTAGGTGGATGAAGGTTTTCAACAACAGATGGTTATGAAGGTAACACGTCTAACTCTATAATTTTGATAGAGGGTAGACTGAAAGGTTGTTTTCCTTATGGGAGATCAAGATCATCAGGTCTAGGTAGTTTCAGAATTGGTTGCCCAAAAAGATGTAACACATCCTTGACTTCAACCATGATACTTCTGTACCGTCCTTCTTACACTTTCTCAACTACCATGAAATTTTCATGTAGCACCCCACTCCGGCATGACCCGAACTCGACATTGATGGTGATATCCGAGTCCATGCCTAGCAAGAGTGCGTGCTAAAACACTTAATACATTCATAAATTGATATAATTTTTTTTGAACCACAAACATTTTATACGGAAATCGATACTCAAATTGGGCCCATTTCATTCATAAACATTTTTAGTCCACACAATAAAATCAATAAACTTTCAATGCCATTTGGGCCCATTACAAAAACAAAAGACTTGTGGTCATAATTTCATTACACTTCAAAATCATTTACTAACATTTCCAATTTGTAAAGTTGATACAATCATTACTGAAAAGACAATCTGATATAAATACAAGAAATAAGAATGCAGACGCGAACTGATCCTGACCTCTATCTTCACTTATGCTGCAGGTATACTCCTGTTGGCCTAATGGGGTATTCTTCTGATCTGAAAAATAATTATAAATTTTGGGTGAGTTTTGCGAACTCAATGATTGACCATTATCGATGGCTCACCCAGTCACATTACACACCAAATCACATAACACACCAAATCACATTCACGTCAATTCACATTTCACATTTAATGAATATCGATCTTATAATGCTATATGCATGAGACTCACATTCGTTTTTATTGTTATGACTGAGTGTCTATCCCACACTTATATAAATACTAGCTCATAAGGCTCAGTCAGAACAGAATTATAGAGCATATCTCTATATACAAAACACATATAACAGAACATAGCTTTATATACATAATCAAAAATCACGGAGCAAAGCTTTACGTGGAAGCGCTTCTTACTGGCAACTTAAGTCACAATGCTTTTATCTGAACATGCATTTTAGGAAATGCATCAATCACATTTGCACATATCATTGGACCGTAGTCTAACATTCAACATCAAGTTGAGAATCAATCTTTCATTCATATGCAAATGCACATTCAAAAACACACTTGTCATCGGACCGTGGTCTAGCATTTAGAAATCACATTATGCATACTTTCTCATTCACATATAATGAGCACTTCAATAATTCTTTCATATAACACATTCATCGGACCTCCTGTCTGGAAACCAACACAGTCAAACACTTTCACATAATCATTCAGTAATCAATCAATATAAAAAAGTCGAACAAAGCAAACAGTAGAATGAGACCATCTAGGTCTATTCACAGTACGCTCTGAATTATCATTTTTTTTTCAAATTCTAAGAACGCCTAAATGCGGACACTTGACCTGCATAACCCATTTATGCAATACACAATTCACACACGTTACAAAACTCATTTATTCACAAATAGCTATATGGACTATGAAATGACAATCCCGGGTACCTTAACGAACTTCATATCTTATGCACATTCTCATTTCATAACTTAATCACTCATCAATTCTTTGACTAGAACCTCAATCCTTTGATGCTTTGATATCAATAACTCATTCACTAATTTACCAATATAATCCCATATGTGACTAGTCAAGAGGAAAACATTGTATATAACTATATATATATATATATATATATATATATATATATCACTATCAACTTTCTGCTTGAAGTTTAATATTTCCTCTAACTTTCACTTTAATCGTTCTTTCACATCATTACACACTTTCATTGATCTTTCAACCCCAAAACTGATTTAACACCACTCCATATTATTTCAGTCATCAAATCCAAAGAAAATCACCATATGTGGTATACTAAATCTCCTCACTCAGTTTCTAGAAAATAAGAATATCACTGTTTTTAACCCTTTATCAGTGAACTAACGATGCATACTTCATTTCATGCAAAACTACGTAATCATCATAAGCTTACTTGTTTGAAGCTCCAAAACCTGCAATCATCACAAAGCCCTAACATTTCCAAATCACATGAACCCTAGTTTCTCATGCAGCTCACGTACCTCATCTTGAAGGTTGACAAAGGGGTTTGGTCTTTTCTTAGAATAGAAGAAAGAAATATCAAAGTGGAAGTGATGAAAATATAGAAAACCAAGGTTTAACTTCTGAGAATATTTGATGAAAAGCTCTAGGTTGGAGGAGCTCTAGAGCAAGAAGCTTTGAGATAAAGAAATGAAGGCAAGTACTATGACTTCTCCTTCAAGGTTATTTAAAACTCCACTTTAACTAGGACACCTATCCAATTCTTAGCCACTTATCCATTTCTAGTTCTTTCCATTGACATCAAAATCACTTAATTTGGTTCAGTACTTTGGAAGATGTGCCTCAAATATCTTCGGATTGTCATATTTCGAAACAGTGTACTATGCCCAACTTCTGTTAGAACTTAAATATCTTATAAACTGAATCACAATTATACTTCTTGAGACAATTTTAGGCCTATCTCTCGTTCACTTCAAACAACAATCATCTCATTTGGAATCCTACAGGTCTAGATGTACTCAAAATATTGAAGTACGTTCAGTGGAATAACCCTAGTTCATATTACTGAAGAGTACAATCACTGTACCCATCTCACGTTTTTCACTCAATCTTTCTCAATTCATTTCAAATGGCTAAGATTTTTGGTGGAGATGTAGGGTAATGTATTATGAGTCTAATGGTTCAATAATCATTTCATTTGGACTCCTAGAGAAGAAGTTATGGCCAGACAAAAAAAAACAGAAAAAGCAAAAACCCAGAAGAAGACACGTCAGCAAAACACAGAAGAAGATGCTTCAACAAAACATAGAAGAAATAAAACCCAGAAGGAACAAAACCTAGAAGATAAAAAGACAGACGATACAAAACACAGAAGAAGTTCATGAATAGAAACATAGAAGAAGTTCACGAATAGAAACACAGAAGAAGTTCATGAACAAAAACACAGAAAGAGTTCACGAACAGAAACACAGAAGAAGTTCACGAATAGTAACACAGAAGGAGTTCATAAACAGTAACACAGAAGTAGTTCATTAACAGAAACAGAGAAGGAGTTCATGAACAAAAACAAAAAAGGAGTTCATAAGCAGTAACACAAAAGGAGTTCATGAACAATAACACAGAAGGAGTTCATGAACAGTAACACAAAAGCAGTTTATGAACAATAACACATAAGGAGTTCATGAACAGTAACACAAAAGAAGTTCATGAACAGAAACACAGAAGGAGTTCATGAACGTAGACGATACAAAATACAGAAGAATATGATGTCATCAATGACGTCATCACAAAAGAAACAGAATATAAAAGAAGCGAAAAGTCAGAAGATAGTAAAACTCAGACGATATAAAACTCAGAAGAAGATGACATCATCAATGACATCACCATAGAAGAAGCATAATACAGAAGAAATGAAAAGGTAGAAGATAGCAAAACTCAGAAGAAGATGACGTCATCAATGACGTCATCACAGAAGAAGCATAATACAGAAGAAGCGAAAAGGCAAAAGATAGCAAAACTTAGACGATATAAAACTCGAAAGAAGATGACGTCACCACAGAAGAAGCAGAATATAGAAGAAGCAAAAAGACAAAAGATAGCAAAACTCAGACGATACAAAACTCAGAAGAAGATGATGTCATTAATGACGTCATTACAGAAGAAGCAAATACAGAAGAAACATCTTTGCTTACAAGGACCCTGACTTTCAGCTCATATGTCCAAAATTTCTACACTATATGTCGTTAGAAAGATTGAAGAAATTCCTACAACTTCTTAGAAGACAAATTTCTCTAATCAAGCCTAGATTAATTTAGATTTATCCTCGAATGCAGAACATGAATTTTTTACATTCATTCAATGTACTGCACCCAACTTTTAATTTTATGAAAAACTTTGAGATTCTTAAAGACTGAATTTAAATTCGATGTCTTCATAAGAAATGTAACCATAGGTTCTTAGTTTAATCCCAATCTAGAATCATCACGTCTGGATAACTAGAGAAGTAGTTATGGCTAACAAACTGAAGCACACTCAGTGAACATTTCCATATCACTATTTCAACTCCCTCTACTTCTTATTTTCAATAAAATTACATTAAAAAACAATCATACTCGGAAGTTGTCAATGTTGCATGTACGATTATTTTTATGTGCAGGAACATTTATTATTCAATATGTCTGTGTATGCCATATTATGCATGAGCATGGAACGTGTTTCCTACTTCCTCAACACTTTCTCTCATCTATTAATTTTGCCTTTACTAGGGTAACGGGATGTTACATTTCATCTATGGTTGAAACTCCAAATTTACTTCCTGATGCTTTTGAAATGTGGTGTGAGACATAGATACCTCCAGGTTGAGCTGCATTGCATGCATAATCTATGTTATTCACAACAACTTGAATCTCCTCTTCTATGAGATCATCTTTATTTCTCTTAGGAAACATCTTGTTTTTCCCTTTTTCTTCATTTCTCACAATGGTTGAGCAAATTGGTTGTACATCTAGCACAATTTTTATCAAATTTATGCTCGTATATACCAATCCTTTGACATCTTCAATGGATATAGTTCTGTCTTCTTATCTCATAAAATACCATATAATCTTAATTCTTTATAGTTTAGAAGATATGTCGTTTGATCATTAATCGGTATAGGTTCGACTAGTACCTTGACTGACTTTTTTGAAGGTTCTCTGATAATAATTAAGCTTCTGCTTTGAATAGGTACTGTCTCTTCTATTATATTCATTCTCAAATCCTTTTTATTGAATGATTGAGTAGGATTATAAGGTTCCAATTGATGTTCAACTATTGTTGCCTTCTGTTGAACCTCAGATGAAGAAACCTTCTTCTGACTAGCTTCACCTTCTTTAGTTCTTCTGCCGGTTTAGAAGAAACTTGTTATTGAGGCTTCTTCCTCTCAAACACTAACTTCCTTTTAATTTCAGCGTCCCCAGATGATTTTGCTGATTGGCTTTGCAATATAGAGACAATTGATCTGGTAGGTTGCTGTCTTTTTTCTTGCTTTTCAGAATCTTCATCACAAATAAGAGATGTCCTCTTCTTCTGTTCTTGTTGTAGTAAGGTCAATAGTCTTGGTGACCTTCTTGAATATTTGGATTTTTTTGATTGAAGTGTCTCTACCTTTCTCTTCAATGACACTTGTTGTGATGATTGTTGAACTCGACTTTCCTCTTTCTGTAGAATCGTCTTAGGTCTTATTGAAACATCAGACGATTCTCAGTCTTTTCTTCTATAGATGTTCTTGCTATCGAACAAGGCTTTTTTTTTCTTATGGTCATACCATGTTCACTTCTACCCTGTCTTATTATGAGCTCGCCCTCAGACCTTGCTTTGGGAGTAAAACTTCTATCCATCTCTTCATCAACCTTTATCCCCATTCTGTGAATAGTTGTAGCATTAATAACACTTTTCACATCCATCTTTACCCTGCTACCTCTGTCGAGAAAGATTCCTGATTCTCTAAAAATCCTTGTCAACAGCATTCCATATGGTAAAGAACTAGACTCACTCTTTGCCTTCATCATGTACTTCAAAATCAAGTATGGAAGATTAATGGGTTGGTGATTTGGTAGGTGATATATACAATGTTCATCATTCATTGTCATAAGGCCCTTCGAGCCTACTCTTGGTAGAATACAATGAAGAAGTAGCGAATGGAGAACCCTAGCCTTGTAAAAGATTTACCGCCTTTTTAACTTCAGAATCACCATTTCCATAGAGTTGTCGATTAATGTGCATTCTATCTACACGACCTTAAGTAATTCATTTTATATTATTAAATAACTTTACTCCAATACTAGGACACCCATTGATCCTTTCGATAGTATCTTCTGTCACAATAACTGACAATCCATCTACTATTGATATTAAGGTATCATCTACCACCTTTGCGTTCTTCCAAAATTCATATATCTCATTCAAATAGACCTTTTCACGAACCTTGAAGAAGTTCTTCCAACCAACTGCTTCAATCTCTGGTTTAATGTCCATCTGATTTTCTTTCAATGAAATGAAATCAACGTGTCTTCCATGGATAAGCGATTGCTTCATTTGTGATCTGTAACAAGAAAAAAACTGAACACACAAAAATATTTCGCTCAAAGTAGCGATGTTAGTTTCTGAAAGTAAGAGTACAAGATGAAATGATCTTGAAGCTTAGAACATAGTATGAATCGTCTTGGTTGAGAGCACTAAGCAAGTTGGTTTCAAATTATTTCAAGAAAATTCTAGAGTAGAAGGTATTTTAGAATCTTGAGAAGATTTCCTTCTTATATTTACTCTTGAAAAGTTACCGTTCATAACTTACCGTTATTGTTTACTTGAAAACTTACGACTTTTTATCTTCTTCTTGTATGAATCATCTAGGTCATAACGTGACAGATGAATGGTCATTCAATATCACCATATTCAAGTTCCATCTGAATTCCTTAAATCTATCTTGACACAAGGGTTTAGTGAAGATATCTACCAATTGCTGACTCGTCTCAACAAATTATAGACTGATGATTCCTTTTTGTACATAGTCTCGTATAAAATGATGTCTAACTTCAATATTTTTTCCCTCGAGTGTTGTATTGGATTCTTTGATAGATCGATAGCACTTGTGTTGTCACAAAATATTAGAATTTAATCTTCTTGTATGGAGTAATCTTCCAACTGATACTTAATCTATAATCTTTGTGAACAACAACTTACAGCCAACATATATTCAACTTTTGTTATAGATAGAGCAATTGAGCTTTGCCTCTTGCTTGACCATGAAATTAGATTAAGACCAAGAAAGTGACAACCTCCATTTGTACTCTTTCTATCAATTCTATCTCCAGTATAATCAGCATCATAGTATCCAATTAACCTGAAATCTTTACCTTTCTCATACATTAAACAAAGATCAGTAGAACCTACCAAGTATCTCAACATTCTTTTCATAGCAATATAATGAGATTCTCCAGGATCTGCTAGAAATCTTGCACATAAACAAGAACTAAACAATATATCAGGTCTGCTTGTAGTTAGGTAAAGTAAAGAAACAATAATACCTCTGAAAAGGGTTTGATCAACCTTTTTACCTACTTCATCATTAGATAAGAGGATTGACAGATGCATAGGAGTTGATATAAGTTTAACCTTCTCCACTTTATATATGACTAACAGTTCTTTAATATATTTCTATTGATGAATAAAAATCTTTTTTTTGGTTTGTTTAATTTGTAAACCAAGAAAAAACTTCAATTGACCCATCATACTCATTTCAAATTCACTTTTCATAAGCTTTTCAAAACTGGAACATAGCATCTTAGAAGCTGCACCAAAAATAATATCATCAACATATATCTATACTATAATGAAATCAGTTTTGATATACTTTCTAAACAAAGTTTTATCTACCTGTCTTCTAACAAAGTCATTTTCTATTAAAAATGAACTTAGACGATCATACTAAGCACAAGGTGTAGCACCCCACTCCTGCAAGACTCGAATCCGACATCGATGGTGATATTCGAGTTCATGCCCCACGAGGGTGGCGTGCTAATGCATGCAATTATTTAAAATTCAGTATAATGTTTTTTCTTTTCTCTTGAAATCACAAACACACACTATGCGTAAGCCAATCATCACATACAATCAATAATAATTTCAATGGCCACTTAAGCCCTTTCACAAATACAAAGCGTTTAAGTCAATTTGACTTTACAGATGATGTAATCATTTGTACAAAAGTTCATAATACACAATTTTATACAGAATTAAGAAAACACTAATGCAGACGCGAACTGATCCCGATCACTATCCTTCACTTGAATGTTATGGCTATACTCCCGTTAGCCTAATGGGATATTCTTCTAATCTTGAAAAATAGTTGCAAATTTTGGGTGAGTTTTGCGAACTCAATGAGTGACCATCATCGATGGCTCACCCAGTCACATAACACCTTATTATACATTCACATAAATTCACATTCCACATTTGATACATTTAATCATTTATTTTATGCATATCAATGCACATGAGACTCACTTTCTATTTGTTACTTTGTTGTGACCGAGCGCCTAAACTTTCCTATATAGGGCTCATTGATAACTGTCCCTTATCCACTTGGGGGATACAGGGCTCATTAAACGTTGAGCCTGAGGCTCTGATTCACTTTTGAGCTCGAGGCTCACTTTCACTCGTTGAGCTTTAAGCTCTAATCGTTATCTACTCTGGTCACAACTTGTAGCGCCCCCTCACCGTAGAGTACACATCGGGACGCCCGAAGGTTGCTCCGAAATGTATCCCACGATAAAGGTGCACTACCAGAAAATTTCCACTAATATCCACATGGCATTGCAATAATTAAAACCATAATATCAGAAATCAGAAATTTTAAAATCCAAAATAATCATCTGGTACAATCATCCAGTAGCAGGATAGACAAGTCTATCAGTCCCCTAAACAAAACCAAAAAGGAAACTGATACAAGCATCTATCCTAAGTCATCCTCAAAGTCCAACCCAATGTCCGACTCAGGTGCCATCGCTTCTTGCCAAAGACGTCAAGACGCAGCAGAAAAGACTATCTCCTGAGCTAGAGTCTACTCTATCATCCTAAAATAGGTTGTAATTTTGGGAGAGTTTATGAATCGGTGAGAAACCATCATCGATGGTTCACTAAAATCATGCACTATGCATATTATGACAAAGACTAAGACAAGAAGATACAATTAGTATATAACAATTTGCGATACGCTTATAATAGCGGTATATAGATCAATTAACAATTTACAATAGCATATAACAATTTACAGATCATATCACAATTTACAAGAATCATGCCATCACGTAATTCAAGAATCGTCACATAACAATCATTCATGTATACAATGCATATGTGACCCTTTTCCATTATTCAAGATTGCCCAAGTGCTCACCGGTTTCGATGGGGACGCGTCAGGATTTCTCCTCGGGTCGAGGCCCCGGTCAAGACAAATGTTCGAGCTCGAGGCTCTTTTCAGTGATAATAGCAACTTGGGTCACATATCCATTATCTGATCATGCATTTATGCATGCAATGCAGTGTTCAGTAAATCAGTGTATGGCTATAGAAGCCCAGTATTGCATTTCTCAGTGTCACGCAGTAATCCAATCCAATACAGTAAAAGCATGAAGTTCAATTATATACATTTCAGTAATCATGAAATTCACATTAGCAAGTAATTCACGTAGAGCACTTAGACAATCCAGAATTTGAGAAACCAACTAGTTACTTCACCAGAACTTCCGAGCTCATCGTCTGAAGTTTCAAAGAATGTCCATGGAACGACGATCCAACGACGCCTCTATAACAGTTAAATACAGTCCCATTACTAGATGCTCAATTAAACAATTCAATGATGCATATGTCTCAATGAAGTTATGTACAATGCATGTTCACGATTTTCTCGGTGCTAAAACCCAATTTTGAACTCTTATGCCCCACTCTAACTCTTCGCTCAATCGATCGACAATAATTGATCCATTCCTATAATTCAGTTCAATTTTCTCAATTCATATACATGATAGCGATTCCCTATCCATTGGGTCAAAACCTCTATTGAAAATCCCAATTAAAACTCCAATTGTCTTAATTCAATATTTTGGTCACACTATGAACCATAATTGACCTTGATCTCTAAGAATCAGTACCATTTAAATTAAATTCTAACTCCCATTATTATCCTCAATAGTAGACCTCTTTCCCTAGTTCATAATGAATCGAGAATCACCTCAATCAGAGGTCTATACCATAAATTATGCCCAATAAATTAAAATCAATCCAATCGTAAAAGCCCTTTGTCACGACTCATGACTCTCGTCAGGACGATACGGTCGTCACGCGACGTGAAGCACGCCGCCATGCAAGATGCGTCCTCTTCGCGCTCGCCATGAGGGTAAAAACGTCACGCGACGCGAAACTCATGCGCTAATCACAAGCGTTTTTGCAAGGCCGTCATGACGAAAGCACTTAATTACTCGCCACGGCGAGGCCACGCTAGACGTCGCGACGTGCGGGATGAGCCACCTTCTTCTTCGATCGCTTTCCGTCCAATCTCTCTCTAAAACTAGCATTAAACACTCCCATCTACCCAATTCAACCATAATAAGTGCCATAAATGCAATAAAAACCATTAATGAACAACATTTAAGCCATTAAAACTTACCAATCGAAGATCAATCCACAAATTTCTCAAAAATCACCGTAACCCTAAAACTTTCTCAAATCAACGATTAATCCACTCTCCAAGCTTCTCAACCTTCAACAATCACAATAAACCATTTAGCCTAGCACAATAAGAAGAAACCATAAGAAAGAATCGACGAATCTCACCAATGGGGAAGGAATCGATGATCACCGAGGGAGGAGAAGAAGAAGAAAACGATTTTGCCTTAGGAAAATTTTCTAACTTTCAAACCTAGGTATTTATAGACATAGGTCTCCAAATCAGTTCAAATCTCAGTCCCTAAATTTCAATGGCTCAACATTTTTATTTCTTAACAGTATAACTCTAATTTTTTTTTCCATTGCCATTGGACAATTCTTTCAGTACTATACAGTCAATCAGTCAGTCACCCCAAAATTTCCAGTCCGGGCATTTTCTCCCAAATTTCTCAAAAATTTTCTATAAGCCACTATCAATTATGAATTACACTTAGACTATTTTAAATCAGTCATTCGAGCCCACTCACTCCTAATTCCTCAATTAATCATAATATAGTCAGTTGAGTCAGTTCCCAGTTCACAATCCAATCAATTCATACTCACAATTAAAATGCCGGAAAATCATGAATGCATGTTCCTATGAATAAATGCATATGCAAGAAGCATGTTCCTCTATGATTAGAGGCCAGTAATATGTTCAATCAGTGAATGCAGTGAAACCTATCATTCTGACCCAAAATTACCCAAAATACCCTTGCTAACAGTAACGGGATGTTACAATTCACCCCTCCTAAAAAAAATTTTCGTCCTCGAAATTTAATAACTGTCCGATTGAATAAATGAGGATACTGACTCCTCATATGCTCCTCAGTTTCCCATGTAGCTTCCTCAGAAGAGTGGTTCTTCCAAAGAACTTTCACCAATGGAATCACCCTGTTCCTCAGCTGCTTGACCCGTGATCCTATAATCTGTACCGGCTCCTCAACATAACTCAAATCACTGGCTATCTCAATCTCCTGAGCCGGTACCGTCGGAGCATACTAACATGAAACACGTCATGTATCTGGGACATCTCACTCGGTAACGCCAATCTGTAAGCCAACGGTCCTATCCTCTCAAGGATCTCATACGGACCGACATACCGAGGGCTCAACTTGCCTTACGGCCAAACCTCAGCATTCTTTCCAAGGAGACACTGAGAAACACTCGTCACCTACACAAGACTCCATCTCTCGCCGATGTTGATCCACATAGCTTTCTCTTTTTCCCGAGCCGCTTTGATGCGACTCCGATCAACTGCACTTATCCATCAGATCCCGAATCAGCTCGGACCCCTATCGATCTCATACCTCTTCATCCCAATACATGGAGATCAACACGGTCACCCATACAAGGCCTCATACGGTGCCATCCCAATACTACTCTGATACTAGTTATTATATGCAAATTCGATCAGTGCTAAATACTGATCCCATGCTCCTCTGAACTCCAATACACACGCCCGAAGCATGTCCTCTACAATCTTAATCATCCTCTCACTCTGCCCATCTGTCTGAGGATGAAAGGCAGTACTGAAGTTCAATCGAGTACCCATAGCATCAGAGGCTCTTCCGTAACTCGAGTGAACTCGATCCCCGCTCGAGACTATCGACAACTAACCCCATGCAACCGAACAATCTCTGCTATATACTTCTGGGCCAACTGATCGAGAGTATTGCTCTCCTCATCGGCAAGAAGTGAGCCGATGAATAATCGTCCACTATGACCCAAATAGCATCATGCTGCCTCGGTGTCCTAGGCAATCCCATCACAAAATCCATGGTAATTCGCTCCCATTTCTACTCCGGAATGGGTAACGAATGCAACTTTCCCACTAGAGCCTGATGCTCGCTTAACTCGCCGACAAATCGCACACACCGACACATACTCGCCACTTGCCTCTTCATACCAGCCACCGTAAATGCCGCCTCAAAGTATTATACATCTGGTCGTATCAGATGCATAACATAGGCGCTACACGTGCCTCCTCTAGATCTCCCGCCTCAAATCCTCAACATCGTGCACACATGCCTCCGTCCCATCTATAAAGTCCCATCTCTCAACTCAAACTCCAATCAAGATCGCTCGACTCTCTCAATCGGCCTCACTAACCCCGGTCTTGATCCCGAACTCTCCGGATCCTATCATGCAACATCGGCCTCACCTCGAGTAGCAATCGTAACTCCATCCCCGACCCAAATCCATCCGTACATTAAGAGCTCTCAACCGAATCGCACCATGTAACCTTGAAACTCGAACTCGAATCGCACTACCATGCGATCTCCTACTCAAGGCATCGCCACCACATTGGCCTTCCGGATGATACTCAATCGCATACCATAGTCCTTCAAGAATTCTATCCATCTCCTCTGCCTCGATTGAGCTCTCTCGACTCAACAGATATCTCGAGACTCTTATGATCGCTGAAGATCCGAACGCTCCCCATACGTATAATGTCTCCAGATCTTCGAGCAAACACAATCGCGCCAACTCCAAATCATGTATCGGATAATTCACTCGTGAGACCTTAACTGCCTCGAGGCATACGTTATAACTCTCCCATGCCGCATCAATACACATCCCAATCCTCGATGCGAGGCATCATCAGAACCACAAAGCCTCCATCCCCAGATGGAATGCCTAACACGGTGCAATCGCCAACCGATGTTTTAGCTCCTCAAAGCTCTTCCGCACTCCTCGCACCATCTAAACGGTACATTCTTCCTCAATAGCTTCACAAAAGGCGGAGATCAACGAAACCCTCAAGAACCTCCGTAATATCCGCCAACCTAGAAACTCCGCAACTCGCACACTCCTCGGAATCTCCCACCATAACCGCTTATCTTATGAGGGTCCACCAATACCCTCATCGGACGCCACGTGTCCCGTAAATACATCTCATCGCCGTAATTCACACTTAGTGAATTTGGCAAACAATGCTCTCTCTCATGACCAAGGACAATCCTCGATGCTCATCGTGTTCTCTGCCTACCTCGAATAAACCGTAATATCATCAATAAACACTATCACGAACCGATCCAGTAGGCTGGAAAACTCTATTCATCAAAGCCATGAAGGTCTGCCGGGCATTAGTAAACCCAAACGACATCACTAAGAACTCAAATGCCCATACCGCCTCGAAAGCACTCTTAGCACATCGGCCTCGCAATCCTCAATTGGTAGTAACTCGATCGCAGTCTAACTTAGTGAACACCGAGCTCCTCGCAATCGATCAAATAGATCATCGATCCTAGGCAAGGATACTTATTCTTCATCACACCCGATTCAACCGCCTATAATCAATACACGCCTCGTCTCCGCCCTTCTTCTTCACAAACAAAGGCCGGAGCTCCCATGGCGTAAACACTCGGCCTAATGAACCCTTATCCAATAGCTCCCTGAATCGAGCCTTAAGCTCTCTGGCCCACCGTGCCATCCTATACGGAGGTATCGATATAGAGCGGCACGGAACGAGATCAATCTCAAACTCGCCTCCCGCCCGCGGCAATCCCAGAACTCCTCGAGAAACACATATGGGAAATCCCTGACTACGGGAACATCCTGCAATCTCTGCTCTACTCTAGAATTCACTACGTGAGCTAGATAAGCCTCACAACCTCCCTGCATCAATCTTAGGGCACTCAAGAAGGATATCATCCTCACGGCACCGCCGACTAACTCCTCAAACACAGATTCGGGCCGACCAGAGATTCCAAAGACAACCTCCTCGTATAACAGTCCATGATAGCCCTATGCGCAATCAACCAATCCATCCCTAATATCACGTTAATCTCTTTCAGAGGCAAAATGATCAGATCAGCACTCAAAATTGCTCGGTCGATCCGAACCGACACCCTACACGCCTCTCCCAATACAACAGATTACCTAGACGGTACTTACCTCTAACCCATATCGAACCTCCGCCTATCCCCATGCGCCTACATGCTAAATGCGGTGCAATGAAAGAACGAGTGGATCCAGATCCAACAATGCATATGCTTCAAAACCAGAATCAAGCATACCCGAACGACATCCGGGAATCCTGGGCCTCCCGCCGAGTCATGGCATAGACCACTAGCTCAGGATCGCCGCATGCCACTCGGTCCCTCCGACCATCGGACCCCTCGCCGCCTCGGCCTTGGCCTCGCCTCTCCATCCTAATCCACCTCCACGGCTCACCGCACCGTGGTATAGTCGCTCGATCTTCCAAATATAACAGATCGGGCTCCCAATGTCTCTGGACAGTTTCTAACTAGGTGGTCCATCGAGCCACACCTCAAACAGGCTCCAGACAGCCATTGACACTCTCCACTGTGCCTCTTGCCACAATGCTTTCAGAAAGGAACAGACTGCCCTGAAACTCTGGCACTGCCGCCGCCACTACCAGTCTGTACAGATCTGCCCCTCTGCCCATGACTAGTTTGTCTAACCTCTCCTGCGGACCTGAAGGGCCTACTCGACGCTATATCCTCCGCCAAGATCGCTCGATTGTCACTAGATCTTTTATGTCGGGACCCGACCGGCCTCGCTAACCTCTCCTCAAGAATGCCGATCCTCATCACCAAGCTCAACTCTATGAAATTGCCCATGTCGACTGCCAATAGGTACGGATCTCCAGATTGAGTCCGCCTCAAAACGCCGACACTGCCACCTCAGAGTAACCAATGTAGAAGCATAAACAATCACTCGTTGAATCAAGACTCATAGTCGGCCACGGCCAATCGCCTCGCCTCAGCCTCTAAGAACTCCTGCAACTTCATGTCCAGATAGATTTTGGGCATGAAATTTTCCTTAAAGGCCCTCAGAAAGTCATCCTATGTCAGTGTACAGGGCCTGGTGGTACTACCCGGAACAGTCTTCCACCACTGATATACAGGACCCTGTAGCAAAGAGACGGCATAATCAAATCTCTCCTCAGAGTCGTAATCCATCTGATCGAGGACTCTCTCAGTCCTCTCTAGCCATCCCTCAGCCTCCGTAGGGTCGGTGCTACCATAGAAGTCAACCTCCCCTTGCTTACGCAGTTGATCGTATCTCCGTTCCCGGCTCACAGGAACTCGAGGAGGAAACTCCTCTGAATGAGGCAGGGGAGACTCCCTACTAGCTCCTACCGATTCCAGGTCAGTTAGTAACTCAACTCGATCTCCAAGGACGGATGACCTAAAACAGACAAGAAATTTCGATCAGTTCTGCTATTCTTACAGGGATTCCAGCCTAAAACAGAATAATCCCAAAAGATGCCAAACCATGCTCTGATACCACCTAATGTAGCACCCCCTCACCGTAGAGTACACATCGGGACGCCTGAAGGTCGCTCCGACACGTATCCCACGATAAAGGTGCACTACCATAAAGTTTCCACTAATATCCTCATGGCATCGCAATAATTAAAACCATAATATCAGAAATCAGAAATTTTAAAATCCAAAATAATCATTTGGTACAATCATCCAGTAGCAGAATAGACAAGTCTATCAGTCCCCTAAACAAAACCAAAAAGGAAACCGACAAGCATCTATCCTAAGTCATCCTCAAAAGTCCAACCCAAATGACCGATTGCTGTGTTATCGCTTCTCTTGCCAAAGACGTCATAAAGCAGAAAAGACTATCTCCTGAGCTAGAGTCCACTCTATCACCCCGAAAATAGGTTGCAATTTTGGGTGAGTTTCATAACTCGGTGAGAAACCATCATCGATGGTTCACTAAATCATGCATTACGATATTATGTACATCACTTTAACGAAGAAGATACAATTAGTATATAACAATTTGCGATGCGCCTATAACAGTTTAAGATCAATTAACAATTTACAATAGCATATAACAATTTACAGATCATATCACAATTTACTGATAAATCATGCCATCACGTATTCAAGAATCGTCACATAACAATCATTCATGTATACAATGCATATGTGACTCTTTTCCATTATTCAAGATTGCGCCCAAGTGCTCACCGGTTTTGATTGGGGACGCGTGTGATTTTCTCCCTCGGCTCGAGGTCTTGGCCAAGATAAAGGTTCGAGCTCGAGGCTCTTTTCAAAGTGATAATAGCAACTGGGTCACATATCCATTATCCGATCATGCATTTATGCATGCAATGCAGTGTTCAAGAATCGTTGTATGGCTATAGAAGCCCAGTATTGCATTTGTCAGTGTCACGCAGTAATCCAATCCAATACAGTAAAAGCATGAAGTTCAATTATATACATTTCAGTAATCATGCAATTCACATTAGCAAGTAATTCACGTAGAGCACTTATACAATTAGGAATTTGAGAAACCAACTAGGTTACTCACCTGTAACTTCCGAGCTACTGCCTGGAAGTTCCAGCAATGTCCGTGGAATGACGATCCAACGACGCCTCTATAACAGTTAAATACAGTCCCATTACTAGATGCTCAATTAAATAATTCAGTGATGCATATGTCTCAATGAAGTTATGTACAATGCATGTTCACGATTTTCCCGGTGCTAAAACCCAATTTTGAACTCTTATGCCCCACTCTAACTCTTCACTCAATCGATCGACAATAATTGATCCATTCCTATAATTCAGTTCAATTTCCTCAATTCATATACCCGATAGCGATTCCCTATCCATTGGGTCAAAACCTCTATTGAAAATCCCAATTAAAACTCCAATTGTCTCAATTCAATATTTAGGTCACACTATGAACCATAATTGACCTTGATCTCTAAGAATCAGTACCATTTAAATTAAATTCTAACTCCCATTATTATCCTAAATAGTAGACCTCTTTCCCTAGTTCATAATGAATCGAGAATCACCTCAATCAGAGGTCTATACCATAAATTATGCCCAATAAACTAAAATCAATCCAATCGAAAGCCCTTTGTCACGACTCATGACTCTCGTCATGACGATACGGGTCGTCATCGCGACGCGGAAGCACGCCGCCACGGCGTCGTCCTCTTCATGCTCGCCGAGGCGTAGGTGAAAACGTCACACTGCGGCGAAACCTCATTCATGGCCATGGCGTCTCAAGGCTTGTCATGACGAAAGCACTTTAATTACTCGCCATGGCGAGGCTATCGCCGACGTCATGACGCAAGGGACGAGCCACCTTCTTCTCCGATTGCTTTCCGTCCAATCTCTCTCTAAAACTAGCATTAAACACTCCCATCTACCCAACTCAACCATAATAAGTGCCATAAATGCAATAAAAACCATTAATAAACAACATTTAAGCCATTAAAACTTACCAATCGAAGATCAATTCACAAATTTCTGAAAAATCACCGTAACCCTAAAACTTTCTCAAATCAACGATTAATCCACTCTCTAAGCTTCTCAACCTTCAACAATCACAATAAACCATTTAGCCTAGTGCAATAAGAAGAAACCATAAGAAAGGATCGACGAATCTCACCAATGGGGAAGGAATCGATGATCACCGAGGGAGGAGAAGAAGAAGAAAACGATTTTGCCTTAGGAAAATTTTCTAACTTTCAAACCTAGGAAAATTTTCTAACTTTCAAACCTAGGTATTTATAGACATAGGTCTCCAAATCAGTTCAAATCTCAGTCTCTAAATTTCAATGGCTCAACATTTTTATTTCTTAACAGTATAACTCTTAATTTTTTTTCCATTGCCATTGGACAATTCTTTCAGTACTATACAGTCAATCAGTCAGTCACCCCAAAATTTCCGGTCCGGGCATTTTCTCCCGAATTTCTCGAAAATTTCCTATAAGCCACTATTAATTATCAATTACACTTAGACTATTCTAAATCAGTCATTCGGGCCCACTCACTCCTAATTCCTCAATTAATCATAATCTAGTCAGTTGAGTCAGTTCCCAGTTCACAATCCAATCAATTCATACTCATAATTAAAATGCCAGAAAATCATGAATGCATGTTCCTATGAATAAATGCATATGCAGGAAGCATGTTCCTCTATCATTAGAGGCCAGTAATATGTTCAATCAGTGAATGCAGTGAAACCTATCAGTCTGACCCAAAATTACCCAAAATACCCTTGCTAACAGTAACGAGATGTTACACAACTGCCATTATATTTCATGCATTCATGCAATGGAATGCATCACTCACATTTGCATATCCCATTCAATCACTTTCTTATATCATCAGACCTTAGTCCGACATTAAACGTTAGAGTTGAGAATTCACACTTTCATTCATATGCAAATGCACATTCATAACACATTTCTCAATCACATTAAGTACACATAATTCATCCAATTCACATTCAAGTAGTACTTCAACATCCAAACCAATATCAAAATCATCGGACCTCCTGTCAGGAAACCAATACAGTTAATCATATTCACTAATCAATTAATACAAAATGAAACAAAGCAAACAATAAAGTGAAACCATCTTGGTCTACTCACAGTACGCTCTAGATTAGCATTTGCTTTCAAATTCTGGGAATGCTTGAATGCGGACACTTGACCTGCACAACCCATTTATGCAAGACACACATTGCACACTCATCAATAATTGCATACATAAAAATTTTCATTTATACACAATTATAATAATGGACTATATACAATGCATGCTCAATGACAATTCCGGGCATATGTTTTAGAACATATTTCATGCTCATTCCCATTTCATAATACATAGGTGTCTAATTGAACTTAGACTTACACTTCATTTGAACATGATCTTTCTAAATTTTCCTTTCAATCTTTATCCTTTAAATAAGCCTAGCTTATTCATAAGCTTACACCTCAAGAACACTTGATTACTTTATATCATAACTTAATTTCTCATCATCTCTTTTCTAACTTTATATGGTCTCAAAATATCCAAATCATCATCCATTAGGAATCCATTTGAAAATCTCATAATGCAAAATCACTGAAATTGATTTTAGAACATTTAGACTCAAGCATTTTCTAAACCCCATAACCTAGAATCCTTTCAACAATCCAAAGATTCAATTGATCATACCTTGATTCTTCACGAAATGAAGAGATCTTTAGATCAAATGGAAGCTATTTTCTTCCTCTACCTTATTCTCTTCTTGAACAATTTCAAAATCTCTCTTGAAGGCCAAGAAAATTAAAACCTAGCTTGTTTTCTCTTCCTTCTCTCATTCATTTCTTTTTTTTTCATGTTTTCTCTCTCTTATTGTAACACCCCACTCCCGCAAGACCCGAACCCGATATCGATGGTGATATCCGAGTCCGTATACCGTAAGTGGTGGCGTATAACCACTCATTCGTAAATCGGTACATTATTCTTTTTAAAACACATGCGGAATTCCATACCCAAATTGGGTACTCATTCAATCACATCCAATTTCAATACACACATTTTCAAAAGCCACCGAGGTCAATTTCACAAATACAAATAAACACTTTATTACAAAATAAAGACATGTAATGCATAACTAACCGATCCCGACTTCGACCTTCACTTGAATCCTCAGAACATACTCCCGCTTTACTAACGGGTACTCTTCAATTCTGAAAATAATTGCAATGTGGGTGAGTTTGCGAACTCAAGTGAGAAACCATCATCGATGGTTCACTCAACGCATGCATAACTAAACAATTCACATCTTATCACATATTATCACATTCCAAATTAACTCGTGCATTGCCAATTTGTACACATATAAGGCGATCACCTTTCACACTATTCACATACATATCGACACCGCACACACAAATCTCTTCCCATAATTTCCATTGTTTTACTTTGAGTTGGATTTGGCGCTTAACGAAATGTAATTCAGATACACTTAGGAGTAGGAGAGCCCTCGGGTATACATCGACTCCCTCGAGCTCAAAGTTCTGGTTCAATCACAAGAATCACATTTTAAGCAAATAGAGAGCCCCGGGGTATGCACTACTACTTGCTCACATTAGGATAGGAGAGCCCTCCGGTATGTACTATTCCTTTTCACAATTGATGAGCTTATAGCTCCGATCGAATATGCTCCACCACAACCATTATTTATTAACCAATTATGGATTTCACAAGTTCATTCATATCTCTATAGATAATACACATGTATCAAATCACATTTCCAATCATTTCACAAAGAAAGATTCACATGCAAGATACACATTTTGCACTTCAATATCATGTTCAAATACTTGGACACCCGTGGTCCCAAATCAATCAAAACAAACACATATATCCCTCCATTCTCTCCACATGGCATAATGGTAAGATATTAAATACATAAAGGCCGAGGAACCAACTAGGTTACTCACCGAACTTCCTAGTCTGTTTCTTTGAAGCTCCAAAGATCGTCTGTGGATTATCGATCCATCGGCTATAACAATCAATTAATTTCATTCATTACAAAATGCACAATAAAAATAATTAATGATGCACATGCCTTGAATAATGATGTACTATGCCTATTCATGATTTTCCGGTACCATTTCCCTTTTCACTTTCTTTTACTCAATGATCACTATCACTCATTTCGATTCAATAACACGCTGTAGAACTCACCAATTTCATTTATACCAATTAGTTCCATTTATCAATTCATATGCACTAACCGTTGACAAGATCTCAAAACCAATTTTCATTTTGAACTAAATCAAATTCACTTAATAAAGACTCCAATTACACTGAATTCATATATTCGAAATTCTCATAATTATAACCTAATCATCAGGAAACTATCCTTAGGTTGCAATACAATCACATTCATAACTTCTTTAACTAAATGAGATCTCTAAAACCCAATTCAAACTCTCATTCTTTCCTTAATCATAAACCTCATTCACTAGATCATAGCAAATCAAACCTCACCTCAATTGGAGGTCTACACAATTAGTTATACCTCAAAACTCCAATTAAAACACATCGAAATCGTTCTCGCCGACGCGATAGACGCTCGTCATGACGCAAGCAGGAGTGGCTCGCCATGACGACAGATGCTCACCTCGTAACGCTTCCTTCGCTCGCCATGACGTGAGGGAGAGGGCTCACAAGGCCAATGATTCACGCCGCGACGTCCCCACCTTGCTCGTCATGACGCCTAAACACTTTCCTCATCGCGACGCCTAAATATTTATTCGTCATGACGTGCACCCGGTTCGCCTTTCTCCGATTTCCTTTTCCTCTTTCTCTCCAAAATCCAGATAACTCAACTTAAACACTCAAATCTCTAACAATTAACCCCATGCATGCTTTAAACACAATAATAAACAACATGAAATCATATACTTACCAATCGAAGCTCAATCCCTAAACCTTAAAATCTCCGAAAATCTCTTCCAACCTCTAGCAATCACGGTGATCTCCATAGCCAAGCCCAACATCAACCTCTCTAAAGTTTCCAGCTAGTCTTCAACCACAATGAAGGAGAAACAAGCAAGAATCAAGAAGAAGACAGGAACGAAGATCACCGAGGAAGGAGAAAGGGTTCGTGCCCTAGAGAAGAGAATTCTTTTCTCCTTTCAAATTCTAAGGCATTTATAAGGCTAATTCCATATATCTCTTGTCCGCTTTTCCTCATAATACAAGAAATTTCATTACTCTTTTCACGATCATTTTCGGTCCAATTTGTCTCTAAATTTCAATGGCTCACATATTTAAACTCTTAAATCATATTTCTAATTTCCATAGCCATAGACAATTATTTCGGTCCTATTTAGTCAATCGTCCGCCACTCGGAGAATTTCCGTCCGACATTTTCTCCTAATTATTCCGTAAACTTATCCTAACGATCACCGCCACTTTATGATCACTCTAACACAGTTCCAATTCCACCATTCACACCCAATTATTCCATAATTCACAATATATCATAATCCAATCTAATTATCTCACACATTCATAGTTCAAATCATTTACAAAATCAAATGCCGAAAAGTCACTTAATGCATGTACCTATATGTGCATGTGCCAAATGACTCGACCCTCTACAATCGAGGCCAAATAAATGTTCACATCGAAATATGAAATGCAAATTACTAGCCCGACCAAATTGACCCATATACCCTTCCCATCGGGGTCTAGATGTTACAATTCTCCTCCTTACAAAAATTTCGTCCTCAAAATTTCATATACGATTGATCGAGGAGGTGGGAATTGTTCGATCACTAAATATCGCTTCCCACTTATTTCACTATATAGCCAATTTCTGCCAAATAACTCAAATCAATACTATCAATCACTCTTTATCTTTTCTCTAACTTTACAGCCTCATTGTTTCCTCAAGATCACTGCAATTCTTTACTTTGATATCGATAATACATATGTCGATCATAACAATATTTCCAAATTCTGACCATGTAACTTTTTACGAAACCGAATCATCTTTTAGGTTTTCAACTGACTTACCAATCCTTAATTATATTTACACCACAGTCACAGAGAGGCCACTTATAATGAATTTAGCTTTCCCCAATTTGTTGGATCGGAAAAAGAAAGCATGCTTAGTATGGAGAAACGATAGATTTCAAAACTTTTTAAGAAATCATCTTGCAGCGGAAGCAATATATCCAAATCAACATGCTAATCCATACATGATATGGTATAAGGATAATAAAACCAAGAACAAGATAAAAGGAATTACCGACTCTTAACTATGCCTTTAAATCCTCGGCGCTTATCCTCTCCTTCTTATATCCAAATCCTTTGCCTTTGAAGTCTTTTCCTTTAGCAATCTATCTTCTTCCTTGTTGTAGTATCCTCAACCAATTAGATTTACCACTTGTTCTTCAAGGACAACTAGGTTAACAAAATCCTTTGGTGGGAAAGGAGAAGAAATATTTGGAGGAGATTTTCTTAGAAGAAGAAGAACCAAAATTGAAACTCTTTCAATTCTTTCACTTAGGTATTTCGGTTCTACCTTGCATGAAAGGAGAGAATGTCTAAAAAACCATGCAAGAACCCTTTCTTACATCTCAATTTCGAAATATTCATGAATGGAAAAAGTGAGAGGCATCCAATGCATCACTTCTTACGTTAATCACTCATCAAATAGCCAATAAATGAGACTTACTTCATTTATCCCTAAAATGGCTATTTGAAAAGACCATAACCTATAATTGAATACCCATTTCGGTTTTGACAAGAAGAAAGAAGGAAGATGGTCCATCTAATTTACATCTTTCATCTTTAATCTAATGAATGCAAATAGGTTACATGCCAACATTAAAAGCCAACCATTAAACCATTTAATGGTAAGTTCATAACTCCATTTAATAATGATGAACCATAATAAAGACCATCTTTATTTAGTATTTTAATGTCAAATGTGTGGTTACACATCTAACCTAACACAATTTCGAAATTGCTTCTTCTCCATTAAAAAAATTGTTTTAATATAATTAATCTAATCAATTACATTAAACCAAAACAAGCCCATTTCTAAATGAACATACGGGCTTCCAATTAACCATTAATTAGTATAAGCCCATCATTCAATTATGGACTTCTAAAGCCTCCAAACTACTTCTTACTTAGTTTGATAACCTTCCTTAAAGCCAAGTGGGGAATCTTATTGACTTTGATAATTCAAGCTCCAATAAGCCCGTAAATAATTCAATCTCATTGAATTAATTCTAGCTTATTAACTAAATGTCATTCCACTAAAGACAATTAGTTGAACTCTTGAATTATTAAATATTATGAGAATATGTTCAATTGTAAACCCTATTTAGAACCTTATTATAGCTATCCGCACAACAAAGGGTAAAATTATCGTTTTGCCCTTATGTTGGTTTTTCCTTCTAGATCTCTCATTTTACTTTATATGGTGATTAACACATAAGATCTCATCTTAGTGTTAAGACTTGATGGGTAGCTAGTCCATCAAACTATGGTGCCGCTTAATCACCAAATCTCCTTAAAACATCTAGAAGAGATGATAACACTATAAACTCTTTATTCGAGTGAATGTTCTCGATACATGTTTCAATTAATAATTCCAACATGCGCATAATCGGATTAATACCGTAAAAATCCATTCCGATCATATCAAGAATTATAATGAACACATATGAGTTCACCACTCATCAAGATTGTGGTTCATAATAAGCGAATGCTTAAGTTGTATGTTTTAAGATTAAAGTAACGCCCACTTTATTCTTGAAAACATACTTGATTCCAGATTCATTTAATAGTTCCATTATCGATAGTCTACTACTATCATGATATGAAACTCATCATTCCCTTTAAGTAAACTCCTTTACTTATATGGAGATAAATCGCAACACTACGATCTAAACCATAATCAAACGACAAACATGATTATTCAACTGTGAATCAATTAATTGATTCTAATAATATACATGTTTCCCATACATCTCTATGTATATGTATATTACTTACAAATGAATCTTGGTACCTTATGACCGGATATATAATGCTCATACAGATAAAACCAAACTCTTTTGTTTTATTAATAATAAATATTTTCATTACAAAATCAGAATCAAGAAGATAAAGTTACATGTAAATACACTTGCTTTCCGTGACACTATATTTACATAACTCCAACAATCTCCCACTTGCCCTAGAGCAAGTTTGACATATCCTTCATTCCCATCCTTCTAGGTGACCCTCAAAGCTCTTTTGAGTCAATGTCTTTTGTACGGATCAAGAAGGTTTTGCTCAGAGAATCTTTACCACATCCACTTCTCCACGTTGTATTATCTCCCTTATGAGATGATACTTTACCAATGTGTTTGGCGACTTTGTGGTTCCGAGGTTCTTTAGAATTAGCCAACGCCCCACTATTATCACAATAAAGTGTAATGGCTTTTTCGCCTCTCGAACTACCTCCAAATCATTTAGAAGTTCCGAGCCGATCGCTTCCTTTCACGCTTCACAAGCAAGAACATACTCACCTCCATAGTCGAATCAAGAATACAAGATTGCTTGACACCTCCAAACTATGGCTCCACCTCCTAAAGTAAATATAGAACCGAAGTTGATTTCTTGAATCAACATCTGATTGGAAATCGAATCAGATATCCCGCGGAATAAGATTACTTCCGAGTAAACAAGCATTAAGTTCTTCGTCCCACGAAGATACTTAAGTATACACTTAACCATGATCCATTGTTCCATTCCCGGATTGGACTGAAATCGCTACCATCCCATGCGTAATAGATATCCGGTCTAGTTCACAAGATTGCATACATCAAACTACCAACGCCAAGCATATGGAATGTTACGCATGCGCTCAACCTCCTCTTGGGTTTTAGGTGCTTGTTCCTTTGAAAGTTTGATTCCATGTCTAGTAGGAGTGAAACCCTCTTGGAATCTTGCATGGCTTAACTTATCGAGCATATTCTCAATTTAGGTTAGTTGAGACAAAATATCTTCTTGTTCTTACGATCCCTTATAAGTTTGATCCCTAGAACATAGGTAGCCTCTCCCAAATCCTTCATTGAAAGCTGCTCATTTCGCCATCCTTAACCGCAGATAACATTCCCACATCATTCCCAATGAGCAGAATGTCATCAACATACATGATTAGGAAAGTAACCTTACCTTCTTGTATTCTTTTGTAAACACAAGGCTCATCTAGGTTTTGTATGAACCCATAGGTTTTGATAGCCTTATCAAACCTAATGTTCCAAGACCTAGATGCTTGCTTAAGTCCATAAATGGACCTTTGTAACTTGCAAACCTTATGCTCATTACCTAGCTCAATGAATCCTTCCGTTGGGCCATATAATGGTCTCCTCAAGATCTCCATTCGAAATGCGATCTTGACATCCATTTGCCATATTTCATAATCGAAATAGGCTGCTATGGCCAAAATAATCTCGATGGACTTAAGCATGGCAACCGAGAAAAGTCTCCTCGTAGTCTATACCCTCCTTTCGAGTATAGCCTTTAGCTACCAATCTAGCTTTAAAGGTCTCTACCTTTCCATCCGATCCCTTTTCCTTTGTAGATCCATTTATACCCTATGGTTTTTAGACACGTGGTTGATCTACAAGGACCTGCATCGCATTAGTATACATAGAATCTATTTCCGATTCCATTGCCTCGAGCCAATTTCCGCATCAACATCATTAATAGCCCGTATACGTAACGTGATCTGTTTCTTCTTGGTCCGAGATGGCAATTAAGCCTTCTCCTAAACCTGATACCTATCTCGTTGTCTCACAACCTCCCACTACGTCTAGGCACATCTTGATGTTCAGTTGCACTTCCGATTCAATTCTTGAATCCATTTCGACATCTTGTTATGTCATATCCAAAACAACTCTTGGTTTGGATGAAATTGCTAACTCCTTTTGTACTATTTCACTTCTTCCTTTGTGATTTCTCACAAACTCTTCCTCTAAGAAGTTTGCATTTTCACACAAATACCTTCCTATCATGAGGATCGTAAAATAGTACCCTCGAGTTCCGTGTAGATATCCTATAAACAAACATACTTCGACCTTGGTTCCATCTTTGTGGATTCAGCTTTAGAATATGGGCTGGACAGCCCTAAGTCCTCAAGTGCCTCAATGAAGGCACTCACCGATCCACAACTCCCAGGTGTTTTAGGCACCGATTTGGATGGAGCAAAGTTAAGAAGATATGTTGCCGTCAGTATGTCATATCCCTGTAATGATTCTCGAAGGCTAGCATAGACATCATTGATCTTACCATTTCCAATAGAGTTCTATTTCTCTCTCTCGCTACACCATTCGCTGAGGTGTACGAGGAGTCGACAAATTGGAAACAATTCCATTGTCAATTAAATATTCTTTGGAACTCTCCGATAAATACTCACCACCTCGATCCGATCGGTCGCTTTAATGGCTTGCCAAGTTGCTTCTCGGCCATTTTGAATTCTTTGAACTTTTCAAAAGATTCACTCTTTTATGCATCAAATACAAATAGCCATGTCTCGAGTAATCATCTATAAAAGTTATGAAATATTCATAACCTCCTCTAGCTTGTACATTCATGGGCCCCACACATCAATATGTACCATGTCCAATGTGGATTCAAATCTGTTTCCTTTAGAAGGAAATGATGCTTTTGTCATTTTTCCTTCAATACAAGATTCATGTGGGTAATGGATCACTATCCAAGCCCATAAGGATCCCATCCTTTACTAGCCTTGTCAAGTCTTTTCTCGATTGATATTACCCATCCTTAGATGCCCATGATACTTTGAATTAATGCTAGAGATATTGGATTGTCTTGGTTTTATCAATTCTGTGGTGTTTAGTGAGCCTTTCATAGGTTCTATAAAAACAATCCTCGCTTAATTATCGCTTCACAAATAAAATCCTTATTCTCATATATTGAAACAACCTTTTCAAAATATAAGGAATAGTCGATTTTATTAGACAAAAATGTAAATCATGTTCCTTACAATCATTGGCATGTAATAAACATCTTCCAAATATAACCTATGACCACTAGAAAGTCCAAGATAACTACTCCCACCGATTACGTTGAAACATAGGAACCATCTCGCTATCTTAACTTGAAACGGCCTTTAGGAAGTCTTTTCCTTCATTGAACCCCGCAAAGAATTACAAACATGGTTAGTGGCTCCTAATCTAATATCCAAGAAGTAGATAAATCTACCACATTTCTAGTTCCTAACAAACTTAGGAAGCCCATACCTTGTTTGCTTTTGAGGGACTCTAGGTAGATCGGACAGTTTTTTCCGGTGGCCCATCTCATCACAAGTGGAAACACTTTCCTTTGATGTTCTCTTTGGCCTTCTTTTTCATGGGTTTGGCCTTGACCCTATTTGGGCCTCCTTTTCATTGGACCCTTCTTCTTTCCTTGCCCTTACCCTTGGCTTAGAAGAAGAAGCTACATTAGCCTCGCCCATGAGTCTTAATATTCAATATTTCCTTCGTGCTCTGAGGGTATTCATCAACTCACTCAAGGTGTAATCCTTCTTTGTTGAGCTCATAGTCCAACTTAAACTGCTGAAAAGAAGAGTTTTTGCTATTGATGATCATAATCATCTGCGTGTCCGCATCCATATCCGCCTAAACATCTCGACCAAGGACCGCAGAGATTACCTTCATCATGTAATCCCGCACCGGCTCACTGTGTTTCGGCTCGAGATTATGAAAGGTTTGGATAGCTTTCACTCTTGCAGACCTAGTCCTCACACCAAACATCTCATGTAGGTGATGGACCATTGCACTAGCAGATTTCATACAAGCAATTTGCTTTTGCAACATGCACGATGAAGCTTTAATATAACACTTAATAGTCTTGTCAAGATTCCGCCAACGCCATGTTGTTGGACTTGCTCGGGAGTTGCATCTCCACTTAGAGGTGTAGGCTCATTTCGTTAACACCCATGAAATACGCTCATATCAAGAACAATGTCAAGGTTACGTCTCCTTTCATTAAACTTGTCTCCATTTTCCAATTTGTTATTAGTTAAGAGCAGGGTGAGTGGATTCATTTTGTGGTTGATTATGTCTGAAAATATAAATTATTAAAATATGAGCATACTAGTCAACAATTTATGAAACTTTGTATAAAATCATGATGCATGTATGCATGATGAGAGATTTAACAAAACTTACAAAATTAAAACATTATACGACGGTTATTTTTCTTATCTATAACAGACTAAGTGACGGTGGGCCATCTTATCTATTAAAAGAAAAACTGGGACCCTCCCACTCAAAAAACTACCAAGCATCTCATGCTCAATTTTTTAAGAAGCGTCTTAATTTGGTCCATACTTTTACCAATAGAGCTACGGTGGGCAGTTTATTGATAAAAAATGTTGAGTGTATAACCATTTGATTCATTCACTAAAGATACCTACAAATCATGCCTCGGTGGGAGGTCACATTTGCTATCATTAAGTGGACTTATCCTTAAGGAGACCCAAACCATGCAAGATCTAGGATCCATGCCCTCCGATGGGGAGTAACACTTCACCACATGCAAACGGGCCATCATTTGGAGACCGTGGACTCTCACAGGAGCATCCTCTCCCACTCAATCCTTTTGGGCTTTAAGTTTTAAATACCATCTTGTCTAGATGCAATTTATTATCCATCCTATGTTGTTTCTGTTAGAGTAGTGCCCTAAAGGCAATCCCCTTTAGCGCATTTTGTTCATAGTCATGTACAGACTTTATGAATAAATAAAGCAAAGGCATATTTCATTTATTTGATGTTCATTTTATTATGAATTGATAATGATCTTTAATCAAATTAATGAAGTCCCTGATACATGACATAGCATGAAGGAAATTATGATGCGATCATACCACCGAGATTCCTATCATGCAATTATGTCAAGATTCAAATTATCCTAGTCATAGGATTAACGAGACCGACATCGTTAATCCGGATAGACTAGACATGTCAAACTCCTTGATTGGATCAAGCGGTGGATCTCGTAAAACCGTAAATATTGAGATATTTAGATTTGACATGTGGATGCTTACTAGTGGTAGTAAGTACATTGGATGACTCGCCATGAGATCATCACATGGATGTCCTATACAAATGTCGTTGATAATCTCATCATAGCAATGGTGCAAGTATCCTTAGACTTGAGGTACTCAAGGATATCTTGAATCGATTACGTACTTTGACTCCATTCCTTGTTACCTTTCGAGGTCGCCATAGGGTGGTGATTGGAGTGCGACTTGAGGTATTCAAGGTAATTGAGTAGCCAATAGAGGATTCACCACTTACGTTATAGCAGAAGAGATACCCATGGCCTCTTATCGGGATCATTACTTTGAAGTCTCGCGCCGAGATACATATGTCATGAAGATGGTCTTCATGGACATATAAAGTAATGAGTCTAGGACGAGAACCGATTACACTTGGACTAGATTTGATCCGATCGGCCTAGTAAGATTTGACACATTGCCCATACTCAAACCAAGTGGGGTATAGCATGGTGAAAGGACTAATTGCACGGTAATTGTCTATGGAAGGGTTCGTGATATGGTTTCATTAGTCAAACCAATTACTTTCCGGTCAATTGGGGTCATGATGTGTTGCTAGATACCGCTCATGACTTGCTTAGATTAAGTGTTAATCTAAGTGGCCAACATAACCGGAACCTAATGGGTCACACGATTAGAGTGACTCGGAGAATCAGAAATAGTTTGGACGAGATCCGATATCCGGAGAGCAATAGGATTAAATGAATCCCGATGAGATTGGGAAATGTCCCGATGAGATCGCGACATCGACATTCTTTGAAAAGGGTCTCGGTGATTTTTCACCGCTGGGCCCGACAGTGTAGTAGACCAACCCAGCTTGATCGACCACTTCAGTAATTATATATATTAATTAATTAAGTAAATAATTAATTAATATATAAATATATAAGTGATTTTCGGTGGAGATAAAATGGAGAAGAAGTTAACTTTGAAAAGTCAAAGTTAATCATTATTTAGCATTTTAAGAAACTTTTATGCTTTATACGTGGATGCTCCATCAACAAAGCATATATATGGATTTTAAGTGTTAAATAAAGAGATGGAAGGCAATAAAAAGAGTGGATGCACGGTGATGAAGAGAAGAGAATCGAAAATGCTTAATGGTTAAGCCTTTGGAAATTGTTTCCATCATCTTCCTCTCATCCTCTCAAACTTGGCTTCTACTTCTCCAAGGCTCCACCAAGCTCATCTCATTTGCTCTCCAAGGCTAAGGTAAGAGCTAGCACTCTTTTCTTTAGTCTAGCTATTCCCGGGTCAAAAGAGTTTGTCCCGGTTAGGTTTTCCGACCTCTGCGTGGATACCGTTAGAGACGGTCTCCTTTGGTCGTTATGGTTTGATTGTTTGTACATACACATGGATCCTGGCTTTCGGGAATGTCCCGGGACTTAAAAATTTTAATTCCGCACCCTGGGCATGTGATGCCCACCCCGGGATTTTCTTACAGTGGTATCAAAGCCACTTGTGTTGTATAAACAGTCTAAATGATAACTAGGTCGGAGTTCCTTTGTGAATTGAGCTATGTAGCATGTTAAATGAGTTGAATTTCGAATTCAGTATGAGATAGTGTTTTCGAAATTTCTTGCTCAGAATTGTTCATAACATGTTATAGAATATGTTTGTGAAAGATGAGAATTTATCAATTTGATTTGATATGGTTTTGCTATTTAATTCCCTCAACTTTCGGATGCTGTCTTGTTGATTGTTTCTGAAACAGGCATGTTTGTAAATTCGAGCCTAAATTCTAGAAATTTTTTTTTTCGGATTGGTTTTCACCAACATTTCCCTAAGATGTTTGTGAATGTCTCTGTGGAAGGAAAAAGGTTTTCAAGGTGATTTACTATTTATTTCCGAATTTCTTGTATGTTGTTGGGAATGTCTGTGTTGAAAACACAGATTCTGGATCGGCTAGATTGCTGAGGTTCAATGAGTTTTGTGGGCAATAAATCCTAAAAAAATTCATGGATCATGTTAGGAACATGTTTTAATCTCATTAATTTTCTCAGCATTTATTGAAATTGTTTCAATGATCATTTTGAGCAAAAGGCAGAGCTTGGCAGTTTTGAGAAACATGCTGGGGCTGTTTTGTTTGGAATGATTGGTTATGTATTTCTGATTTCCAATGCCTTGAGTCATTTTTATAGTGATTAAAATGTGTTATGTTGATGTGGCATGCATGCCAAGATGAGATTCTTGAATTTAGGTTTCCAATAATTTTGGATGTCGGATAGGTCACTTTAGCGCCTCGTTAGCTTATTCCGTTATCTTGGTTATTTTGGCGTCGCAATTTTTGTGACAAGTGCCGGAGTAATCTTGATAACGATAGCCTACCTAGAGATACTTAGCATGATTATTTGATATTCTTAAAATTATGTGGAAATCTAGTGATTAATGGTGGATTAATGGGTTTCAAGTTTTTCTCATATAGTTTGACTATATGGCATGATGTTTCAATGAAAATGTTTCATTAACACATTAATATAAAAGATAATATATATGGTATTGTGAATTGGAAATGCATGGATTGAGAATTAGCCGATTAGATAGCAATTCCTAATGCATCACAAACAAGTCGACTTTATCTGCTCATAACTCGACTTGTTTGGTGCATCAGACAAATAAGTCGACTTGCATAATGGTACAAGTCGACTTGTTCGCAGCATTGATTGCACAAGTCGACTTACACATGCATAAGTCGATTTATATAGAGCCATAAGTCGACTTATACATAAACAAGTCGACTTATAACATGCCTGGTGGGATGATGGGTGATTTTGGTATAAATTCAATGTGATTGATGCAATGCCCTAAATCGGTCCATATAGTCATTGTGACTATGATCCTGGATGAGATTAATTTGATGAGACCTAAAATCCCTCAATTTAAAATATGAAAACTAACGCCTTCCATTAATATGGTAAGAACCAGAGTTCTTATAGGGTTGGGTTGTTGAGCTAACCTCAAGCTCACTCTATACTTAATATGTTCAAACCATGAAAATATGATTTTCGGATTAATGGGTCGGTTTTCCTAGAAGCGTTGATTTGTTGAGCTAACCTCAAGGTCAACGTGGACAGAGGCGAAATTGGGTAGTGTACATCAGATGTACACGCATCAAGTGTTGATAACCCAATGTATGTGCATACATCAACTGTTGATAGCACTGGGCGATAGTTGCATCAGAGATGCAATTGGTATGACCGATACTCACCGATTGACCTAAGGTGACTTGTTGAGCTAACCTCAAGGTCATTCTTAGCAATGTCGGATATCGACCCACTAGGTCATTGTGCCATTTTGTTTCTTGGATTCATAATGAGGGTTATGGATTCTGTTGAAACTAGTGGGAGCCATATGTATGTCATTTAAGTCCTTATGGTCATACATTTAAATCTATTCTAACTTTCTTTCTCTCTCTACGTTTAGGTTGATTGAAGATGTCGACTAGTGTGAATCTTGGCGCCTAATGGATGCAAACAAATTAATCTGGACCGAATTTTCTTGATTGGTGCGAAATCGAGAATTGTTCTCGATCCGAGGATCTAGGATACATCCTTGATTTTCCGCTTCGGATCCACTTCTCAAGGAGCTTCGATGATGATCGGAAGGCATATCGTAGCATCTAAAAGAGGCGGTGACATAGCCACTGCATTATGCTTGCATCGATGTCACCGAAATGCGTATAAAGACGAGTCTATGGATGCTCATACGATTGTGTTTCATCTTAGAGAGTTGTTTGATGAGCAAGCTCGGTCTCGAAGCAGTTCGAGACCTCAAGGTTGCTCTTTACAACGAAGATGACTCTGGTTCATCTGCAGCGCAATATGCATTCAAGATGAATGGCTATATTGAGAGGTTGGCCGCCTTAGGTTTTGTGATGGATTACGAGTTAAGTGTAGACTTAATTCTTGTTGGTTTGTCGATAGTTATTCACGGTTTGTGTTGAACTATCGAATGAACCAAATATCCACCACAATTCCCGAGCTAATCAATCGCTTCAAGACAATGAACAATGTCGTCAGCAAGATAGCAAAGCGTTGTTATTGGTGGATTCTTCTTCCTCTCGCTTCCAAGAAAAGGAAGAAGAAGAAAAAAGGCTCGAAGCCGAAAGGAAGTGCAATAAAGGCAAGAAAAAGACCAAAGAGACTGCACCAAAAGGTACCGCCATCATTGCGGTAAGACCGGTCATTGAGGCGAATCGCAAAGTCTATCTGGAAGAATCGAAGCGAAGAAGGCATCAAATGCCTCGACTTCTTCGTATATTTGTCATTGAGGTTATCTGTTTCGATCATAACATATGGGTATTAGATACGGTTGTGGCTCACACATATGCAATGATATGCGGGGCCTCGAGGACGATGGCGACTCATAAAGGAGAAATGGACTGCGTGTTGGCAATGGAGCAAGAGTTCTTTGCATTAGCCGTAGGAACTTATGTTTTGACACTCCTAGTGGGCTTGTACTTAACTTGGATGATTGTTATTTTGTACCCGTGTTAACAAAGAACATATTGTCATTTCTTGTTTAAATAGATTTGGTTTCCATTTGTCTTTTGGTAACAATGGTTGTTCTATTAGCTCAAATGGAATGCTTTATGGTATCTGGTACATTATGCAATGGTATTTACATATTAGATATGTCGATCCGATTATGAATGTCAATGACGCTAAAAGACATAAAAGAGATAATTTAAAATCAACTTACTTATGGCATTGTCGCTTGACCATATAAATGAGAGACGACGCTAAGCTCCACAAGAGTGGAAGTTTAGGTCATTTGATTATGAATCATATGACACATGTGAATCTTGTTTATTAGGCAAGATGACGGTTACCTTTAAGGGAAAGGGTGAACGAGCGACTGGATTATTAGACCTAATACATTCAGATGTATGTGGTCCGATGTCCATCCATGCAGAAGTGGTTGTCGTTACTTCATTACCTTTATCGATGATTATTCTCGATATGGGTACATGTATCTCGATGAGATACAAATCAAGCGCTTGAAAAGTTCAAACAATTCAGCAATGAAGTAGAAAACAACTTGGTAAAAGTATCAAAACATTACGATCCGATCGTGGTGGTGAATACTTAGACCAAGAGTTTTGGATTATCTCGTAGATAATGGGATTTTATCTCAGTGGACCCCTCCTTACACACCACAGCATAATGGTGTGGCAGAAAGGAGAAATCGAACCTTGTTGGACATGGTTCGATCTATGATGGGCTTTGCACAGTTACCAAAATCCTTTTGGGGATATGCACTTGAAACAAATTGTTTACTTGTTAAGCGAGTTCCATCAAAGACAGATTGATGTTACTCCATATGAGATGTGGACTAACAAGAAACCTTATCTTCTTATTTGAAAGTATGGGGTTGTCCGCTTATGTGAAGCGGACACGGTCGAGATAAGCTTGAAGCAAAGTCGATAAATGTTTGTTCGTAGGATATCCTAAAGAAACAAGAGGATATCAATTCTACTTTACGAGGAACAAAAGGTGTTTGTTTGATGCATGCTGTCTTTTTAGAAAGAGTTTCTTTTAAAAGAGGCGGTGGGAGAAAAGTTGAACTTCAAGAAGTTCAAGATGCTCGACAGACGCAGATCAATCGCTGAACTCAAACCATATCTCATACAGATGAGGTAATGAGCTCAACCTTCCACTTCACACGAAATTAAGAGGTCAAGAGGATACGACCTTTGTTCTAGAGATATGGATTTCGTGAGTGAACAGAATGACGATTGCTCATAGAGGATGATGAGCCTACCACCTATGAAGAGGTTTCAAGAGTTCGAGTCCGAAAAATGGCTTCGTGCCATGAAATCAAATGGATTCCATGTATGAAAACCAAGTATGGTCTTTGGTCGATGCACCTGAAGGATAAAACCTATAGGTGCAAATGGGTTTTCAAGAAGAAAACCGACATGGATGGTAATGTGATTACCTATAAAGCGAGGCTTGTGGCTAAAGGCTTTCGTCAAAGACAAGGAGTTGACTATGACGAGACCTTCACCAAAGAGCAATGCTTAAATCCATTAGATACTCCTAGCCATTGCCGCCATTATGATTATGAGATATGGCAAATGGATGTGAAGATGACTTTCTGAATGGAAATGGTGAGGATGTGTACATGACATAGCCCGAGGGCTTCATTTCCGTTGATGGCGAAAAGGTATGCAAGCTTCGTAAATCCATTTATGGATTGAAGCAAGCATCCAGAGTTGGAATATCCGTTTTGATGAGACAATCAAAGAGTTTGGTTTCACAAAATCCGGATGAACACCGTGTGTACAAGAAGGTGAATGGGACTGCAATCGTATTCCTTGTGTTATATGTAGATGACATATTGTTACTAGGAAACGATGTCTCAATCCGCAATCAAGAAAATTTGGTTGTCCAAACAATTTGCCATGAAAGACCTTGGAGAAGCAACTTATATCCTTGGGATTAAGATTTATAGAGATAGATCAAGAGGTTGCTTGGTCTTTCACGGTCAACGACATAGACAAGGTGCTAAAGAGGTTTAGCATGGAGCAATCCAAGAGAGGGTTTCTTCCCATTACCCATGGATAACACTCTTGAAGTCTATGTGTCCTCGGACACGTGGGCGAGAGGATGCGTATGAATTTGATCCCGTGTCGTCTGCAATAGGATCTATTATGACGCTATGCTATGTACGAGACCCGATGTATCATATGCTCTAAGTGTTACGAAAGCGATACCAATCGGATCTGGTGAGGGTCCTTTGGGTGGTGTCAAGAATATCCTAAAGTACTTGCGAAGAACTAAGGATGTTTTTGATATATGGAGCTGGAAATTTTCAAGTGAGCGGGCATACAGATGCCGCCTAACTGATAAGGGCGACTCCAGTCCCAATAAGGTTATGTTTTCACACTAAATGGCGGAGCGATCGGTTGGAAGAGTTCCAAACAGAGACGATCACGATTCAACGATCGAGGCAGAGTACATTGCCGCATCGACGCAAAGAAAGGAAGCGGTTTGGATCAAGAAGTTCATTCTTGAACTTGGTGTGGTTCCTAGTCGTGATGGACCCATACTGATTGTATTGTGACAACAATGGAGCTATTCAGCGAAAGAACCAAGGTCTCATCAACGGTCCAAACACGCACTCACCGATACCATTTGATTCGGAGATCATTGCTCGGGGTGATGTCACGAGAGAGAATTCCCAGAGCGTAACATTCTCGATCCGTTGACAAAGCCGTTGCCACGTAAGAATTTTGATTCTCATGTACTCGCTATGGTATTAGATACCAAGGCGATTGGCTTTAGGTCAAGTGGGAGATTGTTAGAGTAGTGCCCTAAAGGCAATCCCTTTAGCGCATTTTGTTCATAGTCATGTATACGGACTTTATGAATAAATAAAGCAAAGGCATATTTCATTTATTTGATGTTCATTTTATTATGAATTGATAATGATCTTTAATCAAATTAATGAAGTCCTCGATACATGACATAGCATGAAGGAAATTATGATGCGATCATACTACCGAGATTCCTATCATGTGCAATTATGTCAAGATCTAAATTATCCTAGTCATAGGATTAACGAGACCGACATCGTTAATCCGGATAGACTAACACATGTCAAACTCCTTGATTGGATCAAGCAAGGATCTCGTAAAACCGTAAATATTGAGATATTTAGATTTGACATGTGGATGCTTACTAGTGGTAGTAAGTACATTGGATGACCCGCTATGAGATCATCACATGGATGTCCTATACAAATGTCGGTGATAATCTCATCATAGCAATGGTGCAAGTATCCTTAGACTTGAGGTACTCAAGGATATCTTGAGTCTCGATTACGCATTTTGACTCCATTCCTTGTTACCTTTCGAGAGGTCGCTCATAGGGTGGTGATTGGAGCATACTTGAGGTATTCAAGGTAATTGAGTAGCCAATAGAGGATTCACCACTTCATTATAGCGAGAAGAGATACCCATGGCCTCTTATCGGGATCATTACTTTGAAGTCTCTCGCGCCGGAGCATACATATGTCATGAAGATGGTCTTCATGGACATATAAAGTAATGAGTCCTAGGGCGAGAACCGATTACACTTGGACTAGATTTGATCCGATCGGTCTAGTAAGAGTTGACACATTGCCCATACTCAAACCAAGTGGGGTATAGCATGGTGAAAGGACGAATTGCACGGTAATTGTCTATGGAAGGGTTCGTGATATGGTTTCATTAGTCAAACCAATTACTTTCCGGTCAATTGGGGTCATGATGTGTTGCTAGATACCGCTCATGACTTGCTTAGATTAAGTGTTAATCTAAGTGGCCAACATAACCGGAACCTAATGGGTCACACGCATTAGAGTGACTCGGAGAATCAAAATAGTTTGAGACGTAGATCCGATATCCGGAGAGCAATAGGATTAAATGAATCCGATGAGATTGGGAAATGTCCCGATGAGATCGCGACATCGACATTCTTGAAAAGGGTCTCCGTGATTTTTCACCCTGGGGCCCGACAGCCAGTAGGACCAACCCAGCTTGATCGACCACTTCAGCAATTATATATATTAATTAATTAAGTAAATAATTAATTAATATATAAATATATAAGTGATTTTCGGTGGAGATAAAATGGAGAAGAAGTTAACTTTGAAAAGTCAAAGTTAATCATTATTTAGCATTTTAAGAAACTTTTATGCTTTATCGTGGATGCTCCATCAACAAAGCATATATATGGGTTTTAAGTGTTAAATAAAGAGATGGAAGGCAATAAAAGAGTGGATGCACGTGATGAAGAGAAGAGAATCGAAAATGCTTAATGGTTAAGCCTTTGGAAATTGTTTCCATCATCTTCCTCTCATCCTCTCAAACTTGGCTTCTACTTCCAAGGCTCCACCAAGCTCATCTCATTTGCTCTCAAGGCTAAGGTAAGAGCTAGCACTCTTTTCTTTAGTCTAGCTATTCCGGGTCAAAAGAGTTTGTCCGGTTAGGTTTTCCGACCTCTGCGTGGATCTGTTAGAGACGGTCTCCTTTCGTCGTTATGGTTTGATTGTTTGTACATACACATGGATCCTGGCTTTCGGGAATGTCCCGGGACTTAAAAATTTTAATTCCGCACCCTGGGCATGTGATGCCCACCCCGGGATTTTCTTACAGTTTCATTATATATCTCATACATAATGAATGCATGGCAAGGCCTAGGGTTGGCAATTTTCTAAATGACATGCAATCACATAATATCACATATTACAAGCATTCATTTCTCCATTCATCACATGAACTAATAAAGCCACTTTTGATTGTCCATCCTAGAAACATAAAATAATTACAAGCCTTTTAGGCCCAAAATATGCTTCTTCATCTTGGATCTTCCGCTTCAACTCTTCGCTAACATGATCCGCCCATTCGGTAAACAAAATGTAATGGCATTTATGAAATTAGAATTTTGTCATTTTGAAAATAAAATTCCAGCACTAGATTTTAGAAAACCAAATCTTTGTTTTGACAAAAATCCCAGCACTTGTTTTATTAAAACCAAACTCATTTCATGAAAATTAAAAACAGCACTTAGTATTTTAGCAAAACCGAAATTGGATTCTTTGAAACAAAAACCAGCACTTGTTTTCCAATCATAACTGAAATATGATTCATTGAAACAAAATTCCAGCAACTTAGTTTTCACAAAACTTATGCCAAAACACAAAAGGATACACGAAAATTTTACCTTTTCATTTCTTCAATCCATGGCTGCTCCTTCATCATTACATCAATTTGTACATTACAAAATCAAATAAAATAGAAAAAAGAAACTAAGGAGGAAACATGGTGATGATAGACCACTCTCCTTACAACCAAATGAAGAAATCTTACAAGATAAAATTTAACTTCTATGGACAACCAAAGAGCAACATACACCATATATATTTCTATCACATAAAAATATGCAGTATACATAAAAGATTGCCAAACCATGCATCCACCATATAGGAACCGAAATCATGCATGAAAAGCGGCTTTGATACCAATTGTTGGATCGGAAAAGAAAGCATGCTTAGTATGGAGAAACGATAGATTTCAAAACTTTTAAGAAATCATCTTGCAGCGGAAGCAATATATCCAAATCAAAATGCTAATCCATACATGATATGGTATAAGGATAATAAAACCAAGAACAAGATAAAAGGAATTACCGACTCCTTCGCCACTGACTTTAAATCCTCATTGCGCTATCCTCTTCTTCTTATATCCAAATCCTTTGCCTTTGAAGTCTTTCCTTTAGCAATCTATCTTCTTCCTTGTTGTAGTATCCTCAACCAATTAGATTTACCACTTGTTCTTCAAGGACAACTAGGTTAACAAAATCCTTTGGTGGGAAAGGAGAAGAAATATTTGGAGGAGATTTTCTTAGAAGAAGAAGAACCAAAATTGAAACTCTTTCAATTCTTTCACTTAGGAATTTCGGTTCTACCTTGCATGAAAGGAGAGAATGTCTAAAAAACCATGCAAGAACCCTTTCTTACATCTCAATTTCGAAATATTCATGAATGGAAAAAGTGAGAGGCATCTAATGCATCACTTCTTACATTAATCACTCATCAAATAGCCAATAAATGAGACTTACTTCATTTATCCCTAAAATGGCTATTTGAAAAGACCATAACCTATAATTGAATACCCATTTCGGTTTTGGCAAGAAGAAAGAAGGAAGATGGTCCATCTAATGCACATCTTTCATCTTTAATCTAATGAATGCAAATAGGTTACATGCCAACATTAAAAGCCAACCATTAAACCATTTAATGGTAAGTTCATAACTCCATTTAATAATGATGAACCATAATAAAGACCATCTTTATTTAGTATTTTAATGTCAAATGTGTGGTTACACATCTAACCTAACACAATTTCGAAATTGCTTCTTCTCCATTAAAAAAAAATTGTTTTAATATAATTAATCTAATCAATTACATTAAACTAAAACAAGCCCATTTCTAAATGAACATATGGGCTTCCAATTAACCATTAATTAGTATAAGCCCATCATTCAATTATGGACTTCTAAAGCCTCCAAACTACTTCTTACTTAGCTTGATAACCTTCCTTAAAGCCAAGTGGAGAATCTTATTGGACTTTGATAATTCAAGCTCCAATAAGCCCAGAAATAATTCAATCTCATTGGAATTAATTCTAGCTTATTAACTAAATGTCATTCCACTAAAGACAATTAGTTGAACTCTTGAATTATTAAATATTATGAGAATATGTCCAATTGCAAACCCTATTCAGAATCTTATTATAGCCATCCGCACAACAAAGGGTAAAATTACTGTTTTGCCCTTATGTTGGTTTTTCCTTCTAGATCTCTCATTTTACTTTATATGGTGATTAACACATAAGATCTCATCTTAGTGTTAAGACTTGATGGGTAGCTAGTCCATCAAACCATCGGTGCCGATTTAATCACCAAATCTCCTTAAAACATCTAGAAGATGATAACACTATAAACTCTTTATTCGAGTGAATGTTCCTCGATACATGTTTCAATTAATAATTCCAACATGCAGACATCGGATTAATACCTGTAAAAATCCATTTCGATCATATCAAGAATTATAATGAAACACATATGAGTTCACCACTCATCAAGATTGTGGTTCATAATAAGCAAATGCTTAAGTTGTATGTTTTAAGATTAAAGTAACGACCACTTTATTCTTGAAAACATACTTGATTCCAATTCATTTAATAGTGCCATTATCGATAGTCTACTACTATCATGATATGAAACTCATCATTCCCTTTAAGTAAACTCCTTTACTTATATGGAGATAAATCGCAACACTACGCCTAAACCATAATCAAACGACCAACTTGATTATTCAGCTGTGAATCAATTAATTGATTCTAATAATATACATGTTTCCATACATCTCTATGTATATGTATATTACTTACAAATGAATCTTGGTACCTTATGACCAGATATATAATGCTCATACAGATAAAACCAAACTCTTTTGTTTTATTAATAATAAATATTTTCATTACAAAATCAGAATGAAGAAGATAAAGTTACATGTAAATACACTTGCTTTCCAGGCACTATATTTACATAACTCCAACACAATTCACCTTTATCTCATCTTAGTGTATCTTGGCCGAGGCGATACACTTCAAACACTTCATTTATCGCTAGCGACTACATCTCTATAGCGTTTAAAACACTAATCTTGTAAGGTTCCAATAACCTCAATATAATCAATTTGACTTATTGACATTAACTTTAATTTCTTAACCCTCATACAAAATCCAAATGGTGTCACTAATATACAATTGATATACACTCAATCAATTTGAGCGTACATCAATCTTATGTCCCTAGAACTCCAAAATATCAATCTCACATTTATCTCCAACAACAAATCTGGTTACTCACCCTATAATCATTCGATTTAACACGCTAAACTATCAATTCCTCTTTCGATTTGCTCGCATTAAACCATAATACTCTAATCGCTTCTCGCGATTTCTCTAACAGTTTCTCGATAACATTCGCAAATGTCAACACCTTAATTTGGTCTTTGTCGATCTTTTTAAATATACACACCAGTTTCGGAATTCCAATAACAAATAATACTTTCTTTTTGCCCCATTTGCTAGCTCGACGATTTTACTCACCATACAATCAAAACCTTATCGCTCAAATTGCGATCATCTCATTTGAATTTCCTATTCAATCCATTTAATTTCATGACTAGCATAATTTGAATTATTCAATCGCTTAATTCTTTTCAAATCTTTCGAATTCACAAAATACCTCTATCACTATTGATTTGCACATTCGTAGACATCTTCAATTGTTTCAGTACAATTTTGTCTCCAAGCTTTTAGAGCAACACTCATTACAACAGATCTCAAATCATCAATCACAATACAACCCATGAAGTTTTACTTGTCCCAAGGTACAAAAATCACTTTACACACTTTCATCAGATTACATTATAACCTTTACTGGGACATTTCAGTATATAATGCAAAATCTCCAAATCCGTATACATATATAAGTCCTAACAATTTAGCATTGTATCCATACCCTATCGTCATTAAGTCTCCCAATGCCATTTTCGAATAATAATTCATCCACTATTTATTCAATCAAGGTCAAATTCACTCTTATGAAGTTCACATAGGATACAATTTCCTCATCTGTGTCGATTTATCTTCTTTACTTTTCAAATGCATTTAATCGATCATCGATGATCTTCATCATTTCCCAATCTGAATGCACTCAAGACACTTTACTTTTCAGTAGCACAATACTATTAGGGCATTGTCACCTCGGACAATTTCAATCCAAAATTCCTTATACTAGTGATCAATTTGTATAACTCTTTAAATATCAAAAGTCTCCAATGAGGAACGATTTTCTTATAATTTTCTCAATTCCATCACAACATATTCTGACATATGTTCCTTTTACCCTAATTTCTCCACATAACCCAATTTATTTGCAATAGGTCACTGCCTGCGTTAAATAAACATTCATCAAATCAAATTCGTATTTTTAACACATAATTACACAAACCATACACGAATCTATTTTCTCCTCATATTCGCAATTACTATTTCTTAATGTTCAGTAATTCTCTTACATAATTGGATTCATCTCATCATCATAATGAAAGCATTTTCTACCTCTTACGCTCGAGTCTCTGCTAGAATTAAGACTCCAAATTAACTTGTAATTTATTTCAAATTTATCTCTATACAGTCCTTGCATTGATCACTATTTAATTGAATCATTTGAGCAACTTAATCCAATTCAGGTAAATTCTTCTTTGCAAGTAGATTTCTTACTATTTTCATCAATACTACTTATGAAATTCCTCAATATCACAGTCATCACATTTCTTGTTAGTCATTCTCTATGCCACAGGGACTCATTTTCCAACCATACACAATATCCCATGCAGATCAATCTATGCCATAATCCATATCATCAGAACATCCTTTTTAATACCGCTCAATGAGGTCCGCATCAAGAAAAATCATTGCATCGATGTACCAATTAGTCACTTACACTAAGGATACACAATACTCTCTTTTTGCACCTATCCTCACTCGTGAGGATTATATCATGATCAAGTCCTCAACATGTAACAATTTCAATTCATTCGCAATAAATCACTATAATCATCACATCTTATTTGAAAATGTATTCTCATCAATTTACCCATTAATAGCTTATACTACTAAGAACTCTTTAATCACATTTAACTTTAGATAACCTTTCTCTTATTGGAACCACATTAACAGTCTCCCTTCTTTCTCAATTGATTTGTCATAAACACTTTCTTTTCTCATTCGAACTTTATACACTACAATCATCCCCTTAATTTACTTCTCATGCCATCTCCACATACACGAGACAATTTCGGTTAATATTTTTCACTTACTATGGGGCTCCCATAATCAGGTGTGTATTCACTTAGGCAAATCAACTAAACCGGAACATCTGTTTCACTTATCAGTATCATTGTCTTACCTCTCAATCTTTTCATTTTTACATCGCACCTTTCTATTTTCACACTCAAAAGGCAACATCACATATATACCATCATTCTTGATTTCTCTATAATGTAATCGAGTCACAATCATAAATTATTTTTCATAACACTCGTCACAGTAATCAATCTCAATTATAACCTTTCATTTCATCCACATTATACACTTGTACTCTTGTCATTTCTATCATAGCTCTAATTTCCTCTATCACTTCAGAACATATTCATATCTATCTCACATTCAAGGATATACCGGGGATATAACCCGGATATCGCCTTCCATAATGTATCCACTAGTACCAATACACTCAATCTTCATTTGTCAAATCGAATCATATACCTTTTTCCGATTTCATGATATCCACAACTGGCATTTATCCCATTATGATATATCATCAATTCCCTCACAAATTCTAACGACTGAAACAATTGGTACAGGCTCTACATGTGACTCATATACTAGATCGGGATCGATTGTCACCGCGCCATGACTGACTTAAATGCATGTAACTTGACACATTTTTCAAAACGCCCATGTAAGATTGTACTTCTGGGCTCTGATACCAAAAATGTAACACCCCACTCTCGCAAGACCTGAACCCGATATCGATGGTGATATCCAAACTGCGCCCATGAGGGTGGCGTGCTAACCACTCATTCGTAAATCGGTACATTATTCTTTTTAAAACACATATGCGAATTCCATACCCAAATTGGGTACTCATTCAATCACATCCATTTCAATACACACATTTTCAAAAGCCACCGAGGTCAATTTCACAAATACAAATAAACACTTTATTACAAAAATAAAGACATGTAATCGCATACTAACCGATCCCGACTTCGACCTTCACTTGAATCCGCAAACATACTCCCGTTTTACTAATCGGGTACTCTTCAATTCCTGAAAAATAATTGCAATGTTGGGTGAGTTTATGAACTCGGAGAAACCATCATCGATGGTTCACTCAACGCATGCATAACCAAACAATTCACATCTTATCACATATTATCACATTCCAAATTAACTCTGCATTGCCAATTTGTACACATATAAGGCGATCACCTTTCACACTATTCACATACATATCGACCTCGCACACACAAATCTCTTCCCATAATTTTCATTGTTTTACTTTGAGTTGGATTTGGCGCTTAACGAACAGTAATTCAGATACACTTAGGGAGTAGGAGAGCCCTCTGGTATACATCGACTCCCTCGAGCTCAAAGCTCGGTTCATTCACTGAGAATCACATTTTAAGCAAATAGGAGCCCCGGGTATGCACTACTGCTCGCTCACATTAGGGATAGGAGAGCCCTCTGGGTATGCACTATTCCTTTTCACAATTGATGAGCTTATAGCTCCGATCAGAATATGCTCCAGCCACAACCATTATTTATTAACCAATTATGGATTTCACAAGTTCATTCATATCTCTATAGACAATACACATGTATTAAATCACATTTCCAATCATTTCACAAAGAAAGATTCACATGCAGATATACATTTTGCACTTCAATATCATGTTGAAATACTTCGGACACCCGTGGTCCGAAATCAATCAAAACAAACACATATATCCCTCCATTCTCTCCACATGGCATAATGGTAAGATATTAAACACATAAAGGCTGAGGAACCAACTAGGTTACTCACCTGAACTTCCTAGCTGTTTCTTGGAAGCTCCAGCACTGTCCGTGGATTATCGATCCATCGGCTCTATAACAATCAATTAATTTCATTCATTACAAAATGCACAAAAAAATAATTAATGATGCACATGCCTTGAATAATAGATGTACTATGCCTATTCATGATTTTCCGGTACCATTTTCCCTTTCCACTTTCTTTTACTCAATGATCACTATCTACCATTTCGATTCAATAACACGCCGTAGAACTCACCAATTTCGTTTATACCAATTAGTTCCATTTGTCAATTCATATGCACTAACCGAAGCTCACAAGATCTCAAAACCAATTTTCATTTTGAACTAAATCAAATTCACTTAATAAAGACTCCAATTACACTGAATTCATATATTCAAAATTCTCATAATTATAACCCAATCATCAGGAAACTATCCTTAGGTTGCAATACAATCACATTCATAACTTCTTTCACTAAATGAGATCTCTAAAACCCGAATTCAAACTCTCATTCTTTTCCTTAATCATAAACCTCATTCACTAGATCATAGAAAATCAAACCTCACCTCAATTGGAGGTCTACACAATTAGTTATACCTCAAAACTCCAATTAAAACACATCAGAAACTGTTCCTCTCGCGCGGACGACGACTTTCGTCGCGGACGCAAGGGAGTGGCTCCTCATGACGCATGAGGCGCTCACCTCGGCGAATGTTTCCTTCGGGCTCCCCGCGACGTGAGGGAGAGGGCTCGCCGCGGCGTCAATGATTCACGCTTGCCGCGACGTCCCCACCTTGCTCGTCACGACGTCTAAACACTTTCCTCATCGCGACGTCTAAATATTTATTCGTCGCTGTAGGAAAATCCCGGGAGGTACATCACATGTACCGGCAGCGGAAAACAAAAATTTTGTTCCTGTGACTTTCCGAATCCCGTGATCCGGTATCCGTATGAAGACATCAACCTAAATAGCCAAAAGAGACTATCTCTAAAGGTGATCCACGCAGAGATCAGAAAATCTAACCGAGTCAAACCCCTTTGACCCGGGAATAGCTAGAACAGATTAAAGCCTGCTAGAGCCTACCTCTGTCCTGGAGAGCTTCAGACTGACGTGGAGGAGATGACAAAAACTTGGAGGAGAAGATGAAAGCTTGAATGAAAGATGATGAACCTTAGGTTTTAGAAACAATTTCTTCAACCCACGATCACCATCCTCTCTCTTTTAATTTCTCCATATTCCTTTCTAGAAGGATGAAGAAAATGAGCATCGTATATCTTGCTCCCTCCACCAACGAACATCACTTTATACATTCATCTTTGCTTTTTGTCATTTAGTCATTTAAATGAATGATGACTAAGCTTAATAAAGAAGCTTCCATGCTTCTTCTCTCCCTTTCCACGTAACATGTCTAATATATATATATAATAATTAATTAATTAATTACTTAATTAATTAATTAGAATATATTTGCTAAGGTCCACCCAATTGGAATTGGTCCCAAACCTCTATCGGCCCCGGGTCAAACGACTCAGGAAACCTTTCTTAGCAATATCGATGTCGCGATCTCATCGGGACATATCCCAATCCCATTGGGATCCATTTAATCTAATGCTCTCCATAATTGGAACTCGTCCAATAACTATTTTCTGATTCTCAAACACTCTTATCGTGTGACCCTTTAGGCTCCTCAGCCCCCTCACCGTAGGGTTCACATCGAAACCCAAGGTCGCCCGACACGTATCCCACGATAAAGGATTTACTACCAGAAAATTTCGCTAAAATCCATGGCATCGAAGTATTTTAAATCACAAAATAACAGTAATCAACAAATTGACATCCAAAGTAATAATTATCCAGTACAGTAATCCAATCCAGAATAGACAAGTCTATCAATCTCCTAACAAAACCAAAAAGAGACTGATACAAACATCTATCCTAAGTCATCCTCAAAACACTAATCCAGTTGACCGACCTATGTGCCATCACGACCCTCGCCAGCAGCTCGCACGGCAGAAAGAAAGATCTTCGGAGCTAGAAGTCCGCTTCAAATTCTGAAAAATAGGTTGCAAATTTGGGTGAGTTTGCGAACTCGGTGAGAAACCATCATCGATGGTTCACTCAAATCATGCATTACGCTACGGCGTAAAGATAATAACAAGATAGTATTCACTTTAAAGATCATATAGCCATATACGATATTATAAAACGATTTCTGATGATAAACCATTTACAATGTCATTTCACAGTTTACAGTAGCATGTAACAATTTGCAGCATCATATCGTAATACACAGTAAATCATGTCATCACGTAATCAGTCAATGTCACAAATCAATCAGTCATGTGTATACAATGCATATGTGACTCTTTTCCAGTTATTCAGTGTTGTGCCCAAGTGTTCAACAAGAAGCAAGTAGGGACGCTGTGATTTCTCCCCGGGCTAAGCCCGTCGATGCGAGATTCGAGCACTAGGCTCTTTTCAGTGAAATTAGCAACTTGGGACACGTCCATTATCTGATCATGCATTTATGCATGCAATGCAGTAATGTTCAGTAAATTCAGTATTCAGTAGTTCAGTGTATGGCTATAAAAGCCCAGTATTCAGTCTCAATATCATATAACAGTACAGTTCGGTTCAGTAAAGACATGCAATTCAATCCAATACATGCCAGTAATCATACAGTAGTCATACAATTCATCTTTGCATGTAATTCATGTAGAGCATGTAAGCAATCAGGAATTTGAGAAACCAACTAGGTTACTCACCTGTAACTTCCGAACTACTGCCTGGAAGTCCCAGCAATGTCCGTGGAACGACGGTCCAACGGTGCCTCTATAACAATAAAGTACAACCCATCACTTATTGCCCAATAAAATAGTACAGTAATGCATATGTCTCAGTGAAATAATGTACAATGCACGCTCACGATTCCCGGTGCTAAAAACCCAATTCTGACTCTTCATTGAGTTGATTGACAATAATTGATCCATTCCTAAAATCCAGTCAATTTACCTCAATTAGGATCCCCAATAGCAATTTCCTATTCCTTGGGTCGAACACATCCATAAAAATTCCAATTTAAACTTCAAATCAAATCTAATCCTTAATCACCTTAATCGGTTAATTTCCTAAGTCCCAATGCCAAAAGCCTCAAACACTCCTCTTGGACGACTAGGGCAAAGGTTGCGACCATGGGTGCGCTGGCGTTCACCCGCATGCCACAGTCGACTCGGACGTGAGCCCTAGCCCGACGCTAAACGCGCGCTCATCGACTAGCTACGCAGACCGCTTCGCCCATCGCCGCCCGCGTGCGAGCGACTCCCAGCTCGTCGCTCGGTATTTCGATAGCTAAACGATATGCAACTTCGTCGGTCGGTCGCCGGATGATCGATCGATCCGCAGCTTCGTTCAGATGCGGGTTACTCGCAGCTCGTCCGCATGCCGAAGCCTCACCGCTTCGTCCGCATGCCGAAGTTACTCACCGCTCGTCTGCATGCCGAAGCTACTCATCGCTTCGTCGCATGCTGAAGCTCCTCACCTTCGTCGCGCATGCCGAAGCTCCTCATCGCTTCGTCCGCGTGCCGAGCTACTCACTGCTCGTCCGCATGCCGAGCTCCTCACGAAGCTGTGCGGTCTCCAACCTAAATCCACTACGCACAGCTCTCCTTCTTCCCCAACACATAGCTTTTAAACACACCAGTCCAGGATTTCCAGATTCGATTCGCAACTCACCAGTAACTCAATACACATAAATCAAGCAATATCATCATCATCGGCAACCTTAGCATATTCAATCATCAATATAACTCTATCCATCAACAAATCGATAATCTACCTCCACAAATCCACACTTCGACCCTATGCACTCCTACGGTAATCATCAATAACAAAACCCATCCATAAACACTCCCAACTACCCGATCAAATATAATAAATGCCATAAATACAGTAAGAATCATCCATAACAACATCAAAGCTCTTAAAACTTACCAAATCACAGATCAAGCTACTTGATTCCTCAAAATCCTCCAAACCCTAAAATCCTTCAAGCTCAACGATTCACTAATCCCAGAGCCTCTAACCTTCACCAATAACAGTCAATCAGTTAACCTCATCTCAAGGGAAAGAATCCATAAAGAAAATCGAGGAATCCTTACCAATGGGAGGAAATCGCAAGTCACAGTAGGGGGAAAGAAGAGAAACGTGAAATTGCCTTAGGTGTTTTCCCCAAATTCCTCAAACCTAGTATTTATAGACCTAAGTCTCCAAGTCAGTCCAAATTTCAGTCTCTAAATCCCAATGGTTCCACATAATTATTTCCTATCAGTAAAATTCTAATTTTTCCATTGCCATTGGACAGTGCTTTCAGTACTGTAGGGTCAGTCAGTCAGTCAGTCACCCAAAAACTTTCCGGTCCGGGCATTATCTCCCGAATTTCACGAGAATTTCCTATAAGCCATTATAAATTACACCACTCATAAATGATCAAATCAGTCAATTGCACTCGATTACTCAAATTCTCAATTAACTCTCAGTCCAGTCAGTTTCAGTCAACTCAGTCAGTTCTTACTTACAATTAAATACCGGAAATCATGAATGCATGTACCTATGGATAAATGCATATGCATTAAACATGTTCCTCTACAATTAGAGGCCAGTAACATGCTCATTCAATGAATGCAGTGAAACCTATCAGTATGACTCATAATAACCAAAATACCCTTAATGATAGTGACGGGATGTTACACTCCCGGTTATGTTGGCCACTTAGATTAACAATTAATCTGAGCAAGTCATGAGCGGTATCTAGCAACACATCATGACCCCCAATTGACTGGAAAGTAATCGGTTTGATGTATTCATCACGAACCAGATCACGAACCCTTCCATAGACAATTACCGTGCAATTCGTCCTTTCACCATCCTATACCCCACTTGGTTATGAGTATGGTCAAAGTGTCAACTCTCACTAGACTAGTGAGTCTAGCCCAAGTGATATCAGTTCTCGTCCTGGGACTCATTACTTTATATGTCAATGAAGACACTCTTCATGACATACATCGCCAACTTGACCTTAGTAATGATCCCGACAAGAGGCCGTGGGTATCTCTTACGCTAATCCAGTGGTGAATCCTTTATTGGCTACTCAATTATCTTGAATACCTCAAGATGTACCCAAGCACCACCCTATGAGTTACCTCTCGAAGGCAACAAGGAATGGAGTCAAAGCAGGATCAAGATTCAAGATATCCTCGAGTACCTCAAGTCTAAGGATACTTGCACCATTGCTATGATGAGATTATCACCGACACTTAGATAAGATATCCATGTGATGATCTCATGGCGGGTCATCCAATGAACTTACTACCACTAGTAAGCATCCACATGTCAATTCTAAATATCTCATATTTACGCTTCGAGATCCACCGCTTGATCCAATCAAGGAATATGACATGTGCTAGTCTATCCGGATTAATGATGTCGGTCTCATTAATCCTATGACTAGGAGAATTTAGATCTTGACATAATTGCACATGATAGGAATCTCAGTAGTATGAACACATCATAATTTCCTTCATGCTATGTCATATATCATGGACTTCATTAATTCGATTAAAGATCCAATCAATTCATAAACAATGTTTATGAATGTCAAATTAATGAATAATGCCTTTTCTTTATTTATTCATAAAGTGCGCATACGACTTTGAATAAAACGCGCTAAAGGGATTGCCTTTAGGGCACAAATAAACAAGATCGAGCCTTGAACAAGTCGACTTATCGAATGAACAAGTCGACTTATCGATATCGAACATGTGTAAGTCGACTTACACATGGTACAAGTCGACTTATCACTTACAAATCTCCCACTTGACCTAAAGCCAATCGCCTTAGTATCTAATACCATAAGCGAGTCCATGAGAATCACAATTCTCCCGTGACAATGGCTTTGTCAACGAACAACAACACTTTGCTCGTGGGAATTCTCTATCGGGATATCATCTCGACTAATGATCTCCCAAATCGGTAAGCACGAGTTCGGATCGTCGATAAGACCTTGGTTCCTTTGTCACAAGACTAGCCCCATTGTATCACAATACAATGCTATGGGCCCATCACGCCTAGGGACCGATCAAGTTCAAGAATGAACTTCGATCCAAACCGCTTCCTTTGCGCATCTCATGCGGCAATGTACTCTGCCTCGGTTGATGAATCAGCAGTCCTCTCTTGTTTGGAACTTTTCCAATTGACCGCCATGCTATTCATTGTGAATGTATATAACCTGATTGTGATTCAGAATTATCCTTATCAGATTAAATACTAGCATCTGAATGCCCGCTCACTTGGAGATTTCCATCTCCATAGATCAAGAAAACATCCTTAGTGCTTCGCAAGTACTTGAGGATATTCTTGACAGCCACCCAGTGACCCTCACCAGGATCCGATTGGTATCTGCTCGTAACACTTAGAGCATACGATACATCGGGCCTCGTACATAGCATTGTTCCATGCTAAACCTCTTTAGCATCTTATCTATGTACGATGATTGTGAAAGACCAAGCAACCTTTTGATTTATCTCTATAAATCTATATCCCAAGGATATAAGTCGCTTCATCAAGGTCTTTCATCGCAAATTGATTGGACAACCAAATTTTAAGCGATCTGAAGATAGAGACATCGTTTCCTAGTAATAAAGATGTCATCTACATACAACACAAGGAATACGATTGCGGTCCCATTAACCTTCTTATACACACAATGATCATCCGGATTTTGTGAGAAATCAAACTTTTGAGTACCTCATCAAAACGGATATTGAACTCTGGATGCTTGCTTCAATCCAAACATGGATTTACGAAGCTTGCATACCTTTTCACCATCGATGGAAGTGAAGCCCTCAGGTTGTGTCATACATATCCTCGGGTAGATTTCCTCTTAGGAAAGCTGTCTTCACATCCATTTGCCATATCTCATAATCATAATGAGTGGCAATGGCTAAGAGTATCCTAATGGATTTAAGCATTGCTACGGGTCAAGGTTTTGTCATAGTCAACTCTTTCGTGCGTGGCGAAATCCTTTAACCGTAAGCATTGCTTTATAGGTAATCAAATTACCATCCATGTTGGTTTTCTTCAAGACTCCTTTGCACCCTCGTGGGTTTTATCCTTCGTGTAACAACCAAAGTCCATACTTGGTTTTCATACATGGAATCCATTTGATTTCATGGCACAAAGCCATGTTCCGCACTCAACTTTTCGAACTCGTTCATAGGTAGTAGGCGATCATCTCATATGAGCAATACGTCATTCTGTTCACTTACGAGAAATTCATATCTCTCAGGAACAGTCGTATCCTACTTAACCTACGAAATACGTGTGTAGTAGAAGGTTGAACTGTTACCTCATCTATATGAGTGACAGTTTCAGTTCAGGCAGTTGATCTATGTTTGTTCGAGAATCTTGAACTTCTCCAAGTTCAACTTTGCTCCCACTGTCCTCTTGTAAAAGAAACTCTTTCTTTAAGAAAACAAGATGCTTGGAAACAAACAACTTTTGTTCCTAAGCAAGGTAGAATTGATATTCCACTAACAAACACTTGTCGCCTTTTACATCAAATGTATCTCGATCGTGTCCGCTTCACATAAGGTGACAACCCCAAACTTTCAGATGAGAAAGATAGGCTTTCGGTTAATCCACATCTCATATGGAGTAACAACAACTGTCTTTAATGGAACTCTGTTTAGCAAGTAAACAAATTGCCTCAAGCGATATTCCCAAAATCAGTAAAACCTATCATCAATCGCACTATGTCTAACAAGGTTCGATTTCTCCTTTCAACCACACCATTGTCTTTGCGGCGTGTAAGGTGGAGTATCTCGAGATAAAATCCCATTATCTACGAGATAATCCAAAACTGTTGGTCTAAGCATTTTCCACCACGATCAGATCGTAATGTATTCGTACTTTTACCAAGTTAGTTTTCTACTTCATTTCTGAATTGTTTGAACGTTTCAAACGCTTCAGATTTGTATCTCATCAGATACAGATACCTATATCGTGAATAATCACCGATAAAAGTAATGAAGTAAAAACAACCACTTATGGCATGGATGGACATCGGACCACATACATCCGAATGTATTAGGTCTAATATTCCATTCACTGCTCACCCTTTCCTTTAAAGGATAACTTAGTCATCTTGCCTAATAAACAAGATTCGCATGTGTCATATGATTCATAATCAAATGACCCTAAACATCCACTCTTATGGAGCTTAGCAATGCATATCTCATTTATATGGCCAAGTCGACAATGCCATAAGTAAGTTGATTTTAAATTATCTCGATTATGTCTTTTCGCCATTGACATTGAATCGGATATGACATATCTAATATGTCAATTCAATTGCATAATGTACCAAAGAGCATAGAGCCTTCCATTGAACTAATAGAACAACCATTGCTACTAAAAGTCCAATGGAAATCAGCTCTATTTAAACATAAAACATACAATATGTTCTTTGTTTAAAACAGTACAAAATGTCAATCATCCAATTTGAATATAAGCCCACTAGGAGGAACAAGACATAAGTGTCTCACGCTAATGTAGCAACTCTTGCTGCATTACCTACACGAAGGTCTAGTTCTCCTTGAATGAGCTTTCATCGTCCCGAGGCCCTACATATCATTTCATATGTATGAGCCACAACCGTATCTAATAACCGATATGTTTGGATCAGAATAGTATTAACCTCAATGACAAACATATTTGAAGAAGTAGAGGCATCGATGCCTTCTTACGCTTCAGAACTCGAGATAGATTTTACAGCCGCCTAGTGGCTAGTCTTGCCACATTAAAAGCAAAATCCTTTTGGGAAGAATCTTTGGTTTTCCTTGATGGCACTTCCTTTGGTTTCTTGGCCTTTTTTCTTTGAACTGAAGAAGAAGCATCCACCATTAGCACTTGCTTGCTATCCTTCTTGATAGCTCGTCACTTGTCTTGAGCAGATTGATCACCAGAATTGTTGTGGATATTTGGTTTATCCGATAGTTTATCACAAACTGTGAATAACCATCAGACAATCCAACTAGAATTAAGTCTCTACTTAACTCATAATCCATTACAAATCCTAAGACGGCCAATCTCTCAATATAGCCATTCATCTTCAGGGCATACTGCACAACAGATATCCCTGGAGCCATCTTTGTTGTGAAGAGAAGCCTTAAGGTCCCGAACCTTTCAGACCGAGCTTACTCATCAAACAGCTCCCTAAGATGAAATACTATAGAGTGAGCATCCATGGACTTGTGCTGCTCCTGCAGCTCTAGTGACATCGAGGCAAGCATAAAGCAAGTATCCATATCACTGTCCTTTAGATGCTTACAATATGCTTTCTGATCCCCATCAGTAGCATCGACAGCAGGTGCATCTGGAAGTGGAACATCTAGGACGTATCCCAGTTCCTTAGATCTAAGAACAATTCTCAGATTCCTTAGTCAATCAAGAAAATTCAGTCCAGAATAGAGAGCGAAAATTCACACTGAAAGACTTCTTCAATCAACCTAGCGCGATAGAGAGAAAGAATGATAGAATAGAAATGCCTGAATGATCATAAGGACTTGCATGACATGCATATGGCTCCCACTAGTTTCCTAGAATCCATAACCTTCTTTACGAATCCAGAGAAACAAAGTGACATAATGTCCTAGTGGGTCGATATCCGACATTGCTAAGAGTGACCTTGGGTTTACCCAACAAGCCACAACTTAGGTCAATCGGTAGGTATCGGTCATACCAATTGTATCATCGATAACCGACATTAAGAATGACCTTGAGGTTAGCTCAACAAGCCACCTTATGTCTTGGGAGGTATCAGATATACCAATTACATCTTAGACACAACTATCGATCAGTGCTATCAACTTGTTGATGTATGCACTTACATTGGGTATCAACTCTTTGATGCGCATACATCTGATGTATGCTACCCAACTTCGCCTCTGTCCACGTTGACCTTGAGGTTAGCTCAACAAATCAACGCTTCTAGGAAAACCGACCCATTAATCTGAAAATCTTATTTTCATGGTTCGAACATATTCGTATAGAGTAAGCTTGAGGTTAGCTCAACAACCCAACCCTATAAAAACTCTGGTTCTTACCATATTAATGGAAGGCGTTAGTTTTCATATACCGAGGAGGGATTTCGGGTCTCATCTACTTCTTCTCCAAGCCGTAGGATTATAGTCACCATGACTATATGATATGATTTAGGGCATTTCATCAATCACATTGAGTCTATACCTAAAATCATCCATCATCCCACCTATGCATGCCACAAGTCGACTTTCATCAAATGCAAGTCGACTTATGCTTCTGACCACACACAAGTCGACTTGTATGACACAAGTCGACTTGTATGACACAAGTCGACTTATGTCATCTGCCCATGAACAAGTCGACTTACAAGGTACTACAAGTCGACTTATACTAAGATCTTGAACAAGTCGACTTATTCTATCCACAAGTCGACTTATCCAAAAATCTTGAACAAGTCGACTTATACCATATACAAGTCGACTTATTCAGGGAATTTTGCTAAAATCTCTAATCGGCTAATTCCTCAATCAGTACAATTCCAATTCTCAACACCATCATACCTAGGGTAATATCTGTGAATTGATGCCTCAATGAACACTTCATTGATTCATGAATGCCTTAAATAGTCAAACTATATGAAAAGCTTGAAATGAGTCAAAACTCATTAATTTCCAAATAATTTAGGAACACCCTAATTATCAACCTAAGCATCTCTAGCTAGCACATACATTATCAAATTTACTTCAGCACATGCCATAAAAATATGACGGTCAAAACAAACAAGATAATGCAACATACTACCGAGACGCTAATGTGATCAATTCGGCATTCAAAAATTCTTGGAAAAACAACTTCAAGCAATTCAGTTTAGAAATCATGATACATCAATATAACACATTTTTAATCACATTAAAACGCGCTAAAGTCTGCACACGACTTTGAATAAAACGCGCTAAAGGGGATTGCCTTTAGGGCACAAATAAACAGTACCGACCTTGAACAAGTCGATTTATCGAATGAACAAGTCGACTTATCGGTACCGAACATGTGTAAGTCGACTTACACATGGTACAAGTCGACTTATCACTTACAAATGCAACGCGTGCACCGGTTCGCCTTCACGATTTCCTTTTCCTCTTTCTCTCCAAAATCCAGATTAACTCAACTTAAACACTCAAATCTCTAACAATTAACCCCATGCATGCTTTAAACACAATAATAAACAACATGAAATCATATACTTACCAATCGAAGCTCAATCCCTAAACCTTAAAATCTCCGAAAATCTCTTCCAACCTCTAGCAATCATGGTGATCTCCATAGCCAAGCCCAACATCAACCTCTTTAAAGTTTCCAGCTAGTCTTCAACTACAATGAAGGAGAAACAAGCAAGAATCAAGAAGAAGACAGGAACGAAGATCACCGAGGAAGGAGAAAAGGGTTCGTGCCCTAGGAGAAGAGAATTCCTTTTCTCCTTTCGAAATTCTAAGGCATTTATAAGGCTAATTCCATATATCTCTTGTCCCCTTTTTCCTCATAATACAAGAAATTATGTTACTCTTTTCACGATCATTTTCGGTCCAATTTGTCTCTAAATTTCAATGGCTCGACATATTTAAACTCTTAAATCATATTTCTAATTTCTATAGCCATAGGACAATTATTTCGGTCCTATTTAGTCAATCGGTCCGCCACTCGGAGAATTTCCAGTCCGGACATTTTCTCCTAATTATTCCAGAAACTTATCCTAACGATCACTGTCACTTTGCGATCACTCTAACACAAATCCAATTCCACCATTCACACCCAATTATTCCATAATTCAAAATATATCATAATCCAATCTAATTATCTCACACATTCATAGTTCAAATCATTTACAAAATCAAATGCCGGGAAAAGTCACGAATGCATGTACCTATATGTGCATGTGCCAAATGACTCAGTCCTCTACAATCAGAGGCCAAATAAATGTTCACATCAGAAATATGAAATGCAAATTACTAGCCTGACCAAATTGACCCATATACCCTTCCCATTGGGGTCGGGATGTTACACTTATCTCTTTTCTAATCCACTCACTTTGCTTCTCCAGAATCTTCTCATTCACGTTTTCTCCTTTATTTATAAGCAAGACAACACTTCTTCTTCCATTTATGCCCTTAATGGGTGAGAATTGCCCCATTTACCCCTTCTATTTGTGTCTTATGTCTTTTACACATAAGTGTCTTGCCAAAAGCATCCTTGAATATTCTGACATAACACTTTATTCTAGAATACTCTTCTCTATTGTCTTACGTTTTCAATGACACCAAAAGCATACAATTTGGTTCAGTAGTGTGAAAGTTATACTCCAATATCTCTGGACTGCTTTTATTTCGAGGCAATACCTTATAATCAAATTCCATCCAAAACTTGAAACTCTTAGAGTCCGATTCAGAATTTGATTTCTTCATATAATTTGTAGCCCCATGTTTCTAGTTTACCATAAAACAAAAAGTGTCTCATTTAGACTTCTACTGATCCAGAAAACATCAAAATACTGAAGTATGTTCAGTGAGATAACATCAGTTCATATTATTGAAGAACACACTCACTTTACCCGTCCCACTCTTTTCCCTAAATATTTCTCCATTAGTTTCATATGACTATGATTATTGTTTTAAATTAATGGTAATGTCTTATGAATCCAATGGTTCACGAATCAAGTCATTTGGAGGTCTAGAGAAGAAGTTATGGCCAAAAGAATCTAACATGTTCATATCTTTACTCGTATTGTACATGTCTTGGAGCAATGGCTATAACTCCCACAAAAGATGTTGGATTGACTTTGCTTTTAGACTATTGGAAAGAGGACTTCCAAATCTACAACTTTCATGAAGACCTAGAAGGCCAATTCTATCGTCTAACTTTTGTATCGTCTCTCTTTTGCATCATCTCACTTTCCTTTCGTCTTAGTTTCACTTCGTTTTACTTTTGCGTCTTACTTTTATCAGAACGTCTCCCCTTATAAGGATCATAAATTTTGACTCCGATGTCCAAAATTTTCATACTATATACCGTTGGAAAGATAAAAGAAAGATCTACAACTTTACAGAAGGCATCTTGGCTAAAATATCTTTATATCAATTCCAAATTTTCCCCTAAACTCCAAAGATGAATTTTCCATACACACACCAACGTACTAGACCAACTCAATAACTTCATGAAATTTTGAGACTTTTAGAGACAGAACTGAAATTTGATGTCTTCATCCGAAATATAGCCATATATCTCTAGATTAATCCCAATAAAAAATCATCTCGTTTGGACAACTAGACAAAACATTATGGCGAAAAGACTGAAGCATATTCAGTGAACATTTTCCAGATCACTACCAATTTTATTTCCAAATCTTTCCTTGTCTTACCTCATACCTAGATCACTTTATCCACTTCCTCTACTTCTCACTTTCAATAACATCGCATTTAAAAACAATCATACCTGGAAGTTATCAATGAATGCATGTACACTTATTTTTGTGCAAAGATTTAATATTTATGTGCATGTATGTTAACATTATGCTTGAGCAAGAAAATGTATTTCCTTAATATCTCTTTGAGCCTACATGCATTGAAATTTCAGGTCCTAACCCTTAATATGGGGATGAGATGTTACATTTCTCCCTTCTTAAATAAATTTTATCCTCGAAATTAATATTTAATGGATCGATAAGGCAGGGGTATAGTTTTCTCATATGCTCTTCTGTTCCCCATATACTTCATCACTCAAATACTCACTTTCCAATGACCACAACTGATAACTCAATATGTCCTTCAATCACTGATTCAATTATTACACTATCTTGACTATTTCATCGGTATATTTTAGATTACTCACTAACTTTTACTTCGTATGCTGTTAATCTATCTCTGTCGATCAAGTCATTATTTTAGAAGTTATTCACATATCACATATTATGAATCTAAGACCTCTTTCACCAGTAACACTAATTCATAATTTTTTTTTTCATACATACCAATTCATATAGCTTAACTTATCCTTTCTCCAAATCTGAGCACACCTTGCCAAGGTAGTGCTCACAAAAACATTTCGTCTCTCCTTTGACATTTCACTTCTCTTTACTGTTAATGCATTCAACTCTTATATTCATTTCACTATATCAGGTGTTGAACCACCTAACTCACTTAGCTTTCATGAGTCACTTTAATCTTATTTCAGATTCATCTCACTCATTATCCGTATCACACTCTTCCTTTCAATGTAAGGGTGTATAATGCCTTACTGTCCTACAACGCCCCATACCGTGTTTTAATGATGTCACTATAATAACAATTATTATCCTAATTGGAACTATACGTCAATCTCATATTCTTATGAACTCAAAAATATAAGCTTTAAACATATTCCTGACAGTTAGAATTGTTGGTAGTTCAAATATTCAACCACTTATTCCTACATCCTTAGTAGCTAAAATACAATCTTAGCATATTCCTACTAGGATGTCTAGTTAGGTTATTACTTAGGCTTCTCTAACAGTTTCTTTGTTTAATCATCTATAATCGGGTACACATACTTCTTATTTCAATCACCAATTATCGTTCTTTCGATTTCACTCAACATTCTGCACTCTTCATTGCACGAGATATGGAAACCTCAATATCTGAATTTATTATTCCATTATAGAATTGTCTGTTCAGTGTGTCAGATTACACACGACCTTTACTAGTATAGAACTCATTCGTACATTTCTTTCAAACTCAATAATTTCCTCAAATTTACATAATTTGTACATTCCAGAAATGGCTTTGCACATCTAATGTCTCCAAGATCTCAAAGCGATTCCTATCATAGCAATTCTAAACCATGTATCAAAATCAACTCATAAGACTTTCATTGTCCTAAGCATATCAAGAACCACCTTTTTACTATTACAATAGATTGCATCTTAATCTCTGATACGAAACTTCATTAAGTATTGCACAATCTCCAAATCCAAAGGATATTATTATCATCAGTTTCATATTCCTCAAATATTTGAAACGTCCCCTTTTTATTTTTCAGACACTCTCAAAATACCATCTATGATCACAATCACTAATTAATACATTTTTCCTGGATCACTCCAATCTTCAATATCATAATGCTATTAGGGTATCATTACTCCAACAGATATCACTCACATTTTTCCTTGGGTTAATTTCTTGCAATTCCTTAGGTGACTAATTCCTTAATGAAGGTAATATTGTCTCATGTAATTTTCAGTCTCCCACTTGACTTTTTGTCTCTAATGATTTTCTCTTTTCATTCAATTTCCTTTAATTCACGTTGACTTACTCAAATGTTATTCATTTGTACTAGTTCCGCCACGTATTTCAATTTAATTACAATCTTCACTTTGTGAGTTGGTATTGTTGGATCGCGTACGGCTCGAGTATTTACAATACACTGCGGAAAAGACCACACAACAACATGATGTATAATCAAAAATACCAAGGATGTATGAAAATATCTTATTTTCGTGGATAGGTTGTTTCTTTTTCGAATTCCAAGACACTGCAAACGCGAATGCCCTATACCGGTATCCACATGAGTATGCACGATCCGAGCTGTGACTATGGTGTGCTAGCACGTCCTGAAACGCTTTTTGAACGCCGCTCTGATTTTCCTCTCGGATGGTGGCTAGGGTTTCGTGACAATTGTGTCTCTTTTACCTAATGAGACCTAAGCTTCTCTATTTATAGAGAAACCCTAATCTCATTGAGGCCCCAATAAGTTTCGGCCCATTATATCTCATATAATAAAAGCCCGACAACTTAATTCAATCTAGCCCAATAAATATATCTAAATATATTTATTCAATACCTAATAAATTAGGCCCAAGAGAATAAGCCCATATCACATAACTCTTTCAGGTGCGATCAGAGGCTCATTTGATGTTGGCAATGGGCTTGATCACACTTCAAGGCCCATAAGTCATAAACGGCCTCTAGCAAGGCATTATGACTACCCAAATCAAAAGAGGATCGATAATCCGATTTAACCTGTAACTATGGTTATAAGCTCAGTCCTTTTGTAACACGATATCAAGATTAATCACAAGGCATGGTACATGTCAACCTTTGATTAATCATAGTTTCTTGGTCCCCAAGTTGATTGATTATAACAAATGACATTGATGACTCTTCATCAATTCATTTGAGCACGGGTATGCATTTCTTCAGTCACACTTGTCAAGAGGCCCAAATGATATCTCTCTCATTTAAGAGAGGTACAAATCCCATCTATGTCATTCACATCCCTCCGCATGATTCATTTAGTGTCCAACATAAGAATATTTGTTATTCGGTTAAAAATAACTTAGTCTAATATCAAAACACCGAATTCCTCATATAGGGAACCATGTTGACTTCAGGTCAAAGGACTAAAGTCAAACCATATAAAGAATCACTGATGACATGAAACCATGTAGTATTCTTTATGTGGGTCGGTCCAATATATGTTCTCTAACATATATCTATGTTTTGATTTGATATCTCATATCCATGATCAAGAAACGTGATCATCAATCGTAACACATACTAGTCTTAATTCATTATTGTTCCACCAATAATGATCGACTAGGACGATCTAGAATAGTGTTATAACGCTTATGGTTTTACTATCAAGTCACATACTTGATGACATAAGTCTAATACTATTCATGGAATGTAAATCACATTACATAAACGAAATACATGCATATATAAAGGAATACCTCATAATATATTATTAACAAGTCCTAATGTTAATACATGAATCACAAAAATCCATTGGCTTAGGGCATACTACTAACAATCTCCCACTTGCACTAGGCCTAATCGGTTAGATATCTAATACCCATAGACCTCGTATGGCTCTCATGTTTAGGCTGTGGAAGAGGCTTAGTAAGTGGATCGACAATGTTGTCATCTGTGCCCACTTTGCATATCTTCACGTCTCCTCTCCTAATGATCTCCCTAATCAGATGGAAACGTCTGAGTATGTGTTTAGATTTATGATGTGAGTTTGGTTCCTTAGCCTGTGCTATAGCCCCATTATTATCACAATAAAGGTTTATAGGACTTGCAATGCTAGGGACAACTCCAAGCTCAGTAATGAATTTCCGATCTATCTGACTTCCTTAGTCGCATCCGAAGCAAAGAATGTACTCGCTTGGTTGTAGAATCAACAACAAATGTCTTGCTTTGAACTTTTCCAGCTCACTGCACCTCCATTCAAACAGAACACAAAGCCTGATTGCGATCTAAAATCATTATATCAGACTGAAAACCAGCATCAATGTAACCATTTTCAATGAGCTCTCCTTCAAGTCCTCCATAGACTAGGAACATATCCTTAGTTCTTCTCAAGTACTTAAGGATATTCTTAACTGCTATCCAGTGACTCTCACCATAATTAGATTGATATCTACTTGTTATGCTCAAAGCATATGAGACATCAGGTCGAGTACATAACATGGCATTCATGATAGATCCAATTGCAGATGCATATGGAATCTTACTCATGCGCTCAAGCTCTTTACCTAAAGTAGGACAATCCTTCTTAGAAAGCTTGATTCCATGTGACATAGGCAAGAATCCTCTCTTGGAATCTTGCATACTGAACCTTTTCAGTATCTTATCTATGTATGTACTCTGACTTAGGCCTATAAGCTTTCTTGATCTATCTCTATAGATCTTAATGCCTAAAACATAGGCAGCCTCAACTAAGTCTTTCATTGAGAAACGTTTCCTTAACCAAATCTTGACACTCTGTAAGGTTGGAATATCGCTTCCAATGAGCAAGATGTCATCAACATATAAAGCTAAAAAGACAACAGACCCCACTAACCTTTTGTAAACACAAGGTTCATCTTCATTCTTGATGAATCCAAACTCTTTGACAACTTCATGAAAACGAAGATTCCAGCTTCTTGATGCTTGGTTCAATCCATAAATGGATCTTTGAAGCTTGCACACCTTTCCTGAATTCTTAGGATGGACAAAACCCTCAGGCTGTATCATATATACATCCTCAAGTAAGTTTCCATTAAGGAAAGCCGTTTTGACATCTATTTGCCATATCTCATAATCATAGTATGCAGCTATGGCAATAAGAATTCTAATGGATTTGATCATGACCACTGGAGAAAATGTCTCATCATAATCAATTCCATGAACTTGTCGATAACCTTTAGCAACAAGTCTTGCTTTATAAGTGTGCACATTTCCATCCATGTCGAGTTTTTTTTTGAAAACCCACTTACATCCAATGGTCTTCAAGCCATCAAACGGATCAATCAAAGTCCAAACTTGATTGTCATACATGGATTGCATCTCTACTTTCATGGCCTCTAACCATTTAGCAGATTCTGGTCTTTCCATAGCTTCTTGATAGGTTGTGGGCTCATTATGATCGATGAGCATCATATTATCATCATCAGTAACGAGAAATCCATATCTCTCAGGCTCATGACGAATCCTATCAGATCTACGTAGGCCTTGTGTTGTTGAAGACTACTCATCAACAGCTTGTGAGCTCGCTTCAATCTCCTTTTCAGGCTCAATGTCATTTTGTGAAACTTGAATTTCTTCAAGTTGTACTTTACTCCCACTGTTTCCTTTTGAAACAAATTCCTTCTCTAAGAAAAAACCATTTCGAGCAACAAATACTTTGTTCTCTGCTGGGATGTAAAAGGAATATCCTTTAGTTTCCTTAGGATATCCCACAAAATAATATTTTTCAGATTTGGGAGCCAACTTGTCGGCAATTGGATGCTTCACAACCCCAAATCTTTAGAAAAGATAAATTGGGATGCTTCCCAGTCCATATCTCATAAGGTGTCTTTTCTACAGCCTTTGAAGGAATACGGTTCAATATGAATGTCATTGCTTCTAAAGCATAGCCCGTAAATATTTTGGAAGATCAGTTTGACTCATCATTGATCGAACCATATCTAATAGAGTTTGATTTCTCCTTTCAAAAACACCATTCCATTGAGGAGTTCCTGGAGGAGTCAATTGTGAAACGATTCCATAATCCTTAAGATAATCATCAAACTCTTGGCTTAAGTATTCACCTCCTTGATCAGATCGAAGAATTTTAATTGTTTTGCCAAGCTGATTTTGTACTTCATTCTTATACTCTTTAAACTTTTCAAAAGATTTAGATTTGTGCTTCATTAAATAGACATATCTATATCTACTAAAGTCATCTGAAAAAGTAATGAAATACAAATAACCTCCTCTCGCTGAAATGCTAAAAGTACCACATACATCGGTATGTATAAGGCCCAATAGCTCATTGGCCCTTTCCCCTTTACCTGTGAAGGGGGCCTTTGTCATCTTACCCATTAAAAAAGAATCAGATGTCTCAAAAGATTCAAAAGAATCAAAGAATCCATCTTGATGGAGTTTTGAAATGCGTTTTTCATTTACATGGCCTAAGCGACAATGCCAGAGATAGGCTGGGTTCAAATCGTTAGATTTAAACTTTTTGGTATTTATGTTATAGATGGGCTCATTTGTAACAAACTCGATTGTCAGAGTATAAATGCCATTCAATTGACGTATAATGCCATATAAAATGTCATTCTTATAAATGGAAATACTTCTATTCTCATTAGAAAATTTAAATCCATCATTCTCTAAACAAGCAAAAGAAATAATGTTCCTACTCATAGTAGGTACATAATAACAATTCTTGAGTTCCAAAAGGAGCCCAGTAGGCAAAATAAGATCATAAGTTCCCACGGATAAAGCAGCAACTCTTGCTCCTTTTCCCACGCGCAGGTCAATCTCACCAGCATCAATCTTCTAGTCCTTCTTAGACTCTGCACATTAGTACAAATGTGAGTTGCAACTCCGGTATCTAATACCCAAGATGCAGAAGGAGTAAAATCGATTTCTATAACAAACATACCTAAAGAAGAAGTCGCACTATTCTTCTTATCTTTCAGCTCGTCCAAATAGAGTTTGCAGTTCCTTTTCCAATGACCAGGTTCATTGCAGTGAAAGCAAACTCCCTCTTTGGGTGCCTTAGTCTTAGCTTTGTCTTGGGCTTGGACTTAGGTACTTTACCATTGCCCTTTGTTGTGCCCTTCTTCTTGAAAACCTTTCTCTTTTGAACCACAAGAACTTCATTGGTGGTCTCAACCTTTCCCTTCAAGTTCTCTTCAGAAGTTTTCAGCATCCCATGCAATTCATCAATAGACTTCTCCATATTATGCATGTTGTAGTTAAGAATGAACTGATCATATTCATCAGTCAAAGATGATAGAATAAGATCAGTTGCCAATTCTTGACTAACAGGTGCACCTAATTTCTCAAGATGATGAATGCAACTCTTCATCTTGAGAACATGAGCACTCACGGGTGTGCCAGGGGTCATCTTGCATGAATTCAATGCCCTAGTGGTTCTAAACCTCTCTTGGCGTGCTTGCTCTTGAAACATAGTTTTCAGTTGAGCAAGCATGTCATAGGCCTCCATTTCCAATAAATCCTTCTGAAGTTCAGAGATCATGGAGCCTAACATAAGGCATGACATATCCGTAGAGTCATTGATTTGCTTCGTGTAAGCATCCTTCTGAGCCTTAGGTGCATTTGCTGGTGGTTCCTCAGGGATGGGCTCTTCTAAAACATAAAGTTTTCTTTCTTGCTTGAGAACAATTCTCAAGTTCCTATACCAATCTAGGAAATTTGTTCCATTAAGCTTTTCTTTCTCTAAGATAGATCGCATGGAAAGGTTTGTAGATGGAGTAGCCATAATCTACAAAAATTATGCAATAAGGGTCAACATTCATATATTATGAGGTATTAGCTCCCACTCAAATAAATAACCCTCAAGATAAATGGGAGAAACAAGATCCATATTTCACTAAGTCCTAAGAAAGCTTTGGCTTAACACTCAAGACTTAGTTATTTAGGTAGAAAACTCTTTTCAATTACATCACATGTAATTGTTGATGGGCTTATGTTAAAATACATATTATGTACTGTATGTATGAAAAAACCCAATCTTATGCCCTAAGCCCAAAACTGTTTTGATAGCTTAGTTAAGTTTAACCATAATTTACCTATAAATAGTACCATTATTCAAATGTCTTCCCTAGATGATCCCCACATGCCTTGCTTTGGCAAAAACCCAGATGATTGAGCCTGCATTTTCATAGCTGCTTATGCATTTGTTGACTCCTAGTTGATGATTTTTGTGCTTAAATTGGTTCCTCATACATAGTTCTTTCAATTTGCAATTTGTTAGGAAATTGTCATGATTTAATTCTTATTTCTCCATAATTTTTATTGGGACAATTGATACTGCAAATTGTTATTATTTTATTGCAGGAACAAAGGAGTCAATGTCAGGAAGTCAACAGTCATTGATCCATCCGCACGTCGCGACGAGTTTTGATCCATACGTCGCGACGAGCAAGTCACTTCCATACGTCGCGGTGAATATTAATTCATACGTCGCGACGAGCAGGCAAATTCACACGTCGCAACGAATTTTTATTTATATGTCGCGACGTACGAGCGGATATCCGACCTTTTATGAAAAGTTTGTCTCACTATTCCAACCCGACCCGCTCCCCATCATATAAAAACTTACCGATTTTAGGTCATGGATAGACTTACACACACAGAATCAAGACACAGAGTCTGGAGACTGGGAGAGGCGCAGATTTTTATTATTCAGGTAGTAGAGACACGAAACTGTCCTTCGACATCGTCTTCACATTTTCATCTCCAACGATTACAGCCATCAACATTGTCACCGTCAGTGTCTTCTGCCAACATGAGCATCGTTCCATCTCCAGTATCTGAGGGATCAACCAGAGTCATGCGTGGCTGAGTCAACTTTCCTCTTGAAGATGTAGCAATGGTTTGAGTTCACGGAAGCTTCAAAGGGGAGTATCATATAGTGTCGAAAGTTTAGTTATATTTGTGTAAAAATCTGAGTTAGAGATTGCATCGGTGTAGCTAGATTAGCATGGTTATAGTTTAATCATGTGTTGAACACTATGTTGAGATTTGGAAAAAGTAATTTGTAGAACTTTCGATGTTTAATATATGAAGTTTCATATATGTCGTTGGATATTGCATTTATGGTCTTCAAATGCCTAGTTGTGTTTGATTGAGATTGTTGAGTTTTATCCAATTGATCGATTGCAATTGCTTGTCCATTTTCACACTAAGGTCTTTAACAAAGATTTAAATAATGGAGTTCATTAATTAAATCTTTGGACCTAAAGAGTCCTTTAGGGTTGATCTTTCGAAACTTAGTGGAGTGTGTCCCTGAAAATCAATTTTGAACTGTTATAGCCTGTGCCATTTTCAAGAGGATTTCTATCAATTTGATTTTCTATCTTACCCTTGTTAATTGCATTATTCCTAAAATTCCTAAAATATTCTTTTATACTTTTTGTCTATCTTGATTACTTTATCATTTTGACCGAAATACCAAACCCCATTTTATCAACTTCAATTGCAATTTTTGACATTTAGGCTAGGTTAGACCATTTTTATTTGGTTCCAATTAAGTGAAACAACCCGCAGTTGCATTCTATACCGCAATCTTGGAATTTCTTTTATTTGACCGGTTTCCAAGGATCGATCGTAAGATCGCATCGACAGAGCCGTCATCAAATTGGCGCCGTTGCTGGGGAAACAAGAAATTGGTTTACCGTCGGATAGCCATTGTCATTCATTTGAATTGTCGTTGATAATCGGAATCATTGTTTTTACTTGCATTTAGTATAGTTTTATTTTTACGCTTGTTCATAGTATAGGTTTGATTCCCCTTTGCACACATATACATTATACTTTGATTTTTGTCTCTTACTTTGCACATTTTTTTTTCTCACACATACACACTCATACATCCATACTCTCGCATTCATCGCATTTCACTTTTATCCGATCTTGTGTGACTGTGAGCAATTTTGTTACCATTCATTTTATTTGTGGATTGATTCTTGTGCATGCCCAGGAGAGGTAGACTTGTTCAATTCCAACCTGAAGTTGAGAGACATTTGAGGAGACTTAGGAAAGAGAGGAAAGAACAAGAGAGAAAGAAAATAATTGAGCGAGATAGTGAGAATATGGCTGAGAACCCAAACATTTTCCCAAATCCTGATTTTCCCGTTCACCAACCTAGAAATGGGACTAATGGAGGAAATGGTGAGCATGAGAGAGTGGGAGAGAACAATGAGAACCAGAGACGTAGGACAATTAGGGAAGCTACAACATCTGACGTGCATTGTGATCCATTTACTGCTACTTGCCCTAATTTTGATGTAAATTTTGAGATTAAAGGTTTGTTAATTAATTTCTTCCTAAATTTCATGGTTTGGGGGAGAAGATCCATACATGCACCTACTGTGCTTTGACAATGATCTCGCCAGAGTATGAAGCCGTAGGAGCTACTTTGGACCAAGTGTCAGGAAGCTATTCCATTTGTCCTTGGAAGGGAAGGCACGAGAGTGGTACATGAGTCTTCCGAGGCATGTGGCTAATGCCTATCATAGTTGGGCCAACCTGAGGAAAGCATTTTTGGAGAAATATTTTCCAGCCTCCAGGACATCTTCGATGAGGAAGGAAATCTATTCAGCCCGCCAGGATTATGATGAGTCACTGTATGACTATTGGAACCGCTTCCAAGATCTTCTGTCCAGATGCCCCCATCACCAAATTCCTGATGAACAATTGGTGCAATATTTTTATGATGGGTTGAAGAGTCAAGAGAAAGATATGCTAGATGCTGCATCTGGAGGATCATTGATTGACCTTACTGCATTGGAAGCGTGGGACTTGATTAAGAAGATGGCCCTCAACCATCAACAAAGATGCAGGTGAGAGATTCCAAAGGATTGAATGAATTGGGAGCTTTGACAGCTCAAGTAAAGAGAATGAAAAGTCTGGAAACAAAAGTGGATTCGCTGGAGAATAGGATAACATCACAGTTGTCCTGTATCACTGCAGAGTTGAAGAACTTGAATGTGCATCGCCCATCATCTTCTACAGAAATTACTGCACCCAGTTGTGATAATTGTGGGTCGGTAATGCACATTTCAAGTGTTTGTCCTGGACGATATGAAGAGGTGTCTTGTGTATCCGGGAAGAGCTAATCAGAAGTGGGACCCTTACTCCAACACATACAATGAGGGATGGAAGTCTAATCCGAGATTTGGTTGGAGGAATGAAGAGAACAGGGCCCCAAACAGATTCTCACAAGGGGGAGGAGCTGGTACTTCCACTAGCCAGTTCCCGAATCAACAGCAAGCTCTAATAGTTCCCCCAAAAGAAGAAACCAATCAACTCCTTCACAGTATGATGACATTGATGAAGGAAGAGAGGATTCTCTCGCTAACCGCTTTAATGCTATTGCTTTCTTATTCAAAGAGATTCCTCAAAGACTGCTGCTAGATTCAATGCCTTGGAAAAGAGAATGGAACAATGGGAGACCAAGGTAGAGAACATCAATTCCTATGTCACTCAGTTGTCCAACAATGTGAGTGAAAATCAGGCAAAAAGCAGTGGGACCATTCCTTCTAATACTATGATGAACCCGAAGAGTTTGAATGCCATTGCCCTCAGGAGTGGGAAGCAATTGAGGTTTAAGCCTCAAGATGATGAAGAAGCATTTGATGATGAGATTGAGAGTGAGCCAGTACCCCCACCACAGGATAAGGTTAAGAAATCAGAAAGTGTGAGGGAAGAAGAGCTTTTGAGAGAGAAAAAGCATGCTTCAAGAAACAAGGGAACTACTTCAGAGAGTTCCCATGATCAAGCAAAAAGTGGAGAATCGAGCAAGCAATCCAGCAAAGGTAAGGAGGTAAGTATTCAAGACCTTCCTTTTCTCAATTCACATTTGATGAGCAAGCGCTTAAATGAAAAACAACATGAAAAAGAAATCATTGACTTGTTTGGGAAAGTTGAAGTGAATGTGCCTTTGCTTGATTTAGTGAAGCGAGTTCCGGCCTATGCAAAATATTTGAAAGATTTATGCACTAACAAGAGGAAGTTTAGGCCAAATGAGAGAGTGCAAGTGAGCTCAAATGTTTCAGCTTTGTTCAAGCCGCAAATACCTGCCAAGTGTCAAGACCCTGGATCTTTTACCATCCCTTGCATCTTAGGGAAAGTGACCATAGGTAGAGCTTTGCTAGATCTAGGGGCAGCGATAAATGTGATGCCTAAGTCAGTTTATGAGGCCTTAGGAGTGAAGAGTATTAAGCCTACATCTGTTTGTTGGAGTTATGTAAATATAGTGCCCTGGAAAGCAAGTGTATTTACATGTAACTTTATCTTCTTCGCCATAGCTTTGTAATGAAAATATTTATTATTAATAAAACAAAAGAGTTTGGTTTTATCTGTATGAGCATTATATATCTGGTCATAAGGTACCAAGATTTATTTGTAAGTAATATACATATACATAGAGATGTATGGGAAACATGTATATTATTAGAATCAATTAATTGATTCACAGTTGAATAATCAAGTTGGTCGCTTGATTATGGTTTAGATCAGTAGTGTTGCGATTTATCTCCATATAAGTAAAGGAGTTTACTTAAAGGGAATGATGAGTTTCATATCATGATAGTAGTAGACTATCGATAATGGCACTATTAAATGAATTGAATCAAGTATGTTTTCAAGAATAAAGTGGGCCGTTACTTTAATCTTAAAACATACAACTTAAGCATTCGCTTATTATGAACCACAATCTTGATGAGTGGTGAACTCATATGTGTTTCATTATAATTTTGATATGATCGGAATGGATTTTTACAGGTATTAATCCAAAGGTTCGCATGTTGGAATTATTAATTGAAACATGTATCGTGAACATTCACTCAAATAAAGAGTTTATAGTGTGATCATCTCTTCTAGATGTTTTAAGGAGATTTGGTGATTAAATGGCGCCAGATAGTTTGATGGACTAGCTACCCATCAAGTCTTAACACTAAGATGAGATCTTATGTGTTAATCACCATATAAAGTAAAATGAGAGATCTAGAAGGAAAAACCAACATAAGGGCAAAACGGTAATTTTACCCTTTGTTGTGCGGATGGCTATAATAAGGTTCTAAATAGGGTTTGCAATTGGACATATTCTCATAATATTTGATAATTCAAGAGTTCAACTAATTGTCTTTAGTGGAATGACATTTAGTTAATAAGCTAGAATTAATTCTAATGAGATTGAATTATTTCGGGCTTATTGGACTTCAATTATCAAAGTCCAATAAGATTCCCCACTTGGCTTTAAGGAAGGTTATCAAGCTAAGTAAGAAGTAGTTTGGAGGCTTTAGAAGTCCATAATTGAATGATGGGCTTATACTAATTAATGGTTAATTGGAAGCCCATATGTTCATTTAGAAATGGGCTTGTTTTGGTTTAATGTAATTGATTAGATTAATTATATTAAAACAATTTTTTAAATGGAGAAGAAGCAATTTCAAAATTGTGTTAGGTTAGATGTGTAACCACACATTTGACATTAAAATACTAAATAAAGATGGTATTTATTATGGTTCATCATTATTAAATGGAGTTATGAACTTACCATTAAATGGTTTAATGGTTGGCTTTTAATGTTGGCATGTAACCTATTTGCATTCATTAGATTAAAGATGAAAGATGTGCATTAGATGGACCATCTTCCTTCTTTCTTCTTGCCAAAACCAAAATGGGTATTCATGTTGGGACCTGATCCGGAGACCGGCGCCCCAACCCGAAAACGGAAGACGGAACGAATCACAAAGAGGCAGAACGAATAAACGATTGATCACAAAGCGAAACAAATCATTAACGAATCGAAAGTCAACTTGGAAGCGAAGCATACAAACAAAGTCAAGTCAAATTGGCTCGAAGACAAACCAAACAAATGATCACGAATCACAAATCGAATTGAAGCATTCGAACTGAAACACAAGTACCGACATCCGCGAACAAAATCTTAGAAATCACTGTCGCGTTGGAAACCTTAAGACATTCTAAATCCGGTATAAATTTTTCTTTTCTTTCTTTTTTATTCCTTTCCTTTTCATTTCTTTCATAACCAAACTCAATCCAAAATACATTATCACATTCATACTCATACACACATCCCAAACATAACTTAAATCAATACATAATTCCAGAAGTCCATACACCTTATACTCATTATATACACAATTTCATAAATCACATATGTCCTGGAATGACTACTCTTCATACACTCGTGGCAATTCAGGCCATATACAATATCAACACCAAAAATCCAAAGTACGCAATACACAACAAATTTTGAATTTCTCAACACTATCTTACTTAACAGCAATACAATATAAACACATGCAAATAGAAATCTTCATTTTCTTTCACCCGATTTTCTCATCACCTGTGGATGGGAATGAAGGGGGTGAGCTTATAGCTCGTGGGTAACAATTTATAACAAATAAATAAGCAAAATCCTTGAAATTCTTTCTCTTTTATGGTCTTAGAAAACATTTCTTTGAAATCCGTAAAGCACATTTTCTAAAAGTTTCGCTCTTGCTGTAGTCAAATCACAATTGCAAAACGTATGATTTTTAGGCTTTCAGCCATAAACCCATAGGTTGCAAAACATGAATGCATCAACTTGACAATTCATAAATGCAATGGCAATCACATAAGCAATGCACAACAACACATGGCTCGAGAGTTCTGTAAACACAATGGATAAACCGAAGTTTATACCGTAAACTATCCGAGTCCTATTTCTCAGGATCTCGTGGCCTCAAGCGGGCAGCCGGGAGAAGGCTATAATTTTCCATACGTCGACGTGCACGTGACTATCCATCCGTAACTCTCTCGCCCACACAAAAGCATATAAGCAATGCTCAAGATCATTTATCAAAATGATATGCTTCCATTTTCTTTTTTTCTTTCCATTCAAATTAAAATGCCATGGCACACTCCAATGACATAACATTATCACATCAATAAACATATTCACTCTCAATTCAACAATGTAATCACGTATGGATCAACATCAGAACAATGAATGCAAGTGATTTCTTTAAGACATAAATCAACATATGCAGGTTCATAAAGCACATTATTCAATTTTATTTTATTTTATTTTATTATTATTTTATAAATCTTGTATTTTTTAAAACATTCGAAAAATTTTCATAACTTATCAAATTCGTCGAAAATAACGAATTTAACAATTTACGAAATTTCTTAAATCCAAATCACGGAAATAAATTTCAAAATCTTTCTTCATTTCTCAATTCATTTTAAAACTCGTAACCATTTTCCAAAAAAATTTGGGAACAATAAAATTTAATACTTTCTCAATTTTTCAATCAATCTCCCAAATCATTTGAAGACAAGAAATTGGGCCTTTGTGTCATTTTTCAAAACTTCAGAAATTTTCTTAATTTATCAAACATTTAAAACTTGTATAAATTCTTAAAACAGTTTCTAAAACCATTTCAAATACCTTTCGAAAATCATACTTTTCAACATTTAAATAAACCTAATTTTCTAAAAAAATTCAAATGCATTTCAGCAATCACACTTTGTCAAACATTTTTATAAACAAGTTTGGAAATCATAATTTTTCAAATACTTTTTATAAACATTAGACATTCGGAAATCGAAATCTTCCAACCACTTTTATAAACAACATTTTCTAACTAATTTCGAAAGTATTCAGAAATCATAAATTTTCAAACATTTACATAAACCATTTTCTAGACAATTTCAAAGCATTTTTAGGAATCAAAACTTTCAAATATTTTCATAAACAATATTTTCTATACACTTCCGAATTTATGCGAAAATCACGAGTTTTCAAACTTTTACATAAAACCATATTTTATAAAAGCTCTTAAAACTAGTCGGAAATCATAATTTTTTTCAAACCTTTATCATATTCAAGCTCAATATCATTTATTGAATGCTCTTTCTTTCGAATATACGAAATGCCATGGAATCTTTCGAGGCATAACACAAATGTATTTTGCAATTCATCAAAAGCTCATGTATGGAATCAATGATGATTTTTCAAATCATTCACACAATGATGCAATACTTATGATGCAATTGAAATCAGAAAATCCCTTTATTTAAAGAAAGCAGTAGTGGCTTATAAATTCTATTATAAACTGGTACCCACCTCGATTCGATGCTAGCAAGTTGTTCCTAGCTCCAATTTGTCCATTGGTTCCTTCTTTCTTCCAATTTAACTTCACCTAAAGCAATTTCACCCAAATTCAACATCATAAATAACTTAATCCTCAAATTGAACTTAGAAAACACTAATTCCACATGTAACGAAGCCATCTAAGTCACAAATTTCCAAAATCCCCAATTTACAAAATTGGGCATAAACCCTAATTAATTTCCATCCAAAACTAAACCTATAATATTAAGCAATCAACAAAATTAACTTCATACTCCATAAACCCATACCATTTTCCATATTTCTAAACCAGAAATTCATCAAAATTCACAGATCTCAAAATTTCGCATCTTACCTTCCCTCACACCATTTTCGGATTTTTGGGCTCCATAAGAAGCTTTCATCTTCTTCTTCACCTTTCCCTTTGAAAAGCACCAAAAACCCCTCAAGCAACTTGGAGAAAACTGAACCTTTGAAGCTCTCTTCTTCTTCTCTTCGGTTCTTCTCCACCGAAACAAGCTTTCTCTCTTCTCTCCTCTTATTTCTTTTAAGTCTTTTGGGCAATAATCGTGATTCTCCTCCAAACAACTACAGCCCCCTTGCTTTTATAGTGCCAGGTCAATTAATGAATAAGGAATGACCCATAAGCCCCTCCATTTAAGCCTATAAACTTAACCCTTTAAGTAAACTTCCAAAATTGCCCCTTTATTGGTCTTTAAAACTGACATCTTATATGATTATTTCGATCCATTAAATGAAGTCATTTGATAAAACTTTCTTCTAAAGAAATTTTCCTCTATGTCTTACGAATCCATCGCTTCAAGAATTGGATCGATCGGAGCTCTATAGCTCAAGATATCTCCAAAATACTGAAGTTTGTTTTTCAGACCCGAGGCTGAACACTACCCCTAACTTCCGACCCATATTTGGAAGTCTTAGAGGCTAAATTATGGCTCGGCTCCTTCATAAAATTTGTAGCTCCATGTCTCTATTTTCATTAACAACAAGAACCAACTCAATCGGAGCTCTATAGGTCGAGATATCTCCAAAATACTGAACACTGCTCAGCCATTACAACACCGGGACTGAACACTATACTGAACTTCCGACCTATATTTGGAAGTCTTAGAGGCTACATTATAGCTCGGCTCCTTCATAACATTTGTAGCCACATGTCTCTATTTTCATTACCAACAATAATCAACTCAATCCGAGCTCTAGCGACCTATAACACTGAACACTGTTCAGCCATTACAACACCGGGACTGAACACTACACTGAACTTCCGACCGATTTTTGGAAGTCTTAGAGGCGACATTATCGATCGGCTCCTTCAGATGAATTGTAGATATATGTCTCTAGTTTAATTTTCAAAAAGAATCAACTCAATCCGAGCTCTAGCGGGCCCTAGCGACCTATAATACTGAACACTGCTCATACCATTACAAAGTTGAGACTGAACTCTATACCTCACTTCCGACCCATATTTGAAAGTCTTGGAGGCTACATTGTCGATCGGCTCCTTCATAAAATTTGTAGCTCCATCTCTCTAGTTTAATTTCCAACAAGAATCAACTCAATCAGAGCTCTAGTGATTGAGATATAGCCAAAATACTGAACATTGTTCAGTCCTTACAACACCAAGACTGAACACTACACTGAACTTCCGACCTGTATTTGAAAGTTTTAGAGGCCACATCATAGCTCGGCTCCTTCATAACATTTGTAGCCTCATCTCTCTAGTTTAAGTTTCAAAAAGAATCATATTGATCGGATGTTGGACGAAGAAGTTATGCTCAAAAGAGTGAAGGGAGGTCAGAGCTCGGCCAGAAAAATCAAAGCTTGGCCAGAACGAAGATCGGTCGGTCAACAGAGGTCGGTCGGCCAATAGAGGTCGGTCGGCCAACAGAGGTCGGCTCGGCCAATAGAGGTCGGTCGGCCAACAGAGGTCGGCTCGGCCAACAGAGGTCGGTCGGCCAACAGAGGTCGGCTCGGCCATCAGAGGTCGGTCGGCCAACAGAGGTCGGTCGGTACCTAATCCGACCTTCAAACTTCAAACCCTCATAACTTTTGACTCCGAGCTCCAAATTAGACACGGTTTGTTTCGTTGGAAAGATAAAAGACAGATCTACAATTTTCAAGAAGGACTCACAAGCATGTTCGGACTCTAAAGGGATCAAAAGTTTACACAAAGATGACTGATCGATAATTTCTCAACAATACAAAAACTTGCAAACATCATAACTTTTTATCCAGAACTCCAAATTTGACAAACTTAGTGTCTTTGGAAAGGTAAAAGAACCCTCTACAACTTTCATGAAGGCCTTAAGAATCACATCGACCTCTAAATGGGTCAAAAACTCCACACAAAGCTGACTGGTCGGTCAGCTTCACACTAAACAGCATCAGAACTTCTAAAAATCATAACTTTCTACTCCCTTGTCCAATATTTTCGTGCTTTATATCAATGGAAAGATAAAAACATAATCTACCACTTTCATTAAGACCAATTTGGCTAAATCCATCTAAATCAATACAGATTTGTCATTGAAGTCTCTAAACACCATTCCAACACATAAACTTCCCATATCAACACATCAACTTCACATACTCACCCACTACCACAAACTCTTCAACTAACTCATATCAAACACCATTCAACTCCCCAATAAACTATTCCAAGGCTATTTCCCCACATCAAACTCAATACCAAATGATATGCGCATACACATTTCTCTTTCACAAAAGTCATACACAATCTTACTCTTAATAGTATTTTTCAAATCAAGCAAAATACACTTAACTTTCAAAGATCATAACTTTCAATCCCGATATCGAATAATAGCATACTTTATAGCTACGAAAAGCTCTCAATATAATCTACAAATTTCATGTAGATTATTTCCTCAAAATCTGCCTAAATCAAAAGTCAACCTTTTACTCCAAAAAGTCAAACTTGCTAATTTGCTTCAACATATAACACTTTCACTAATCATTTCTTGCTTTTCAACTCCATTTAAATCAACCCATTCACTTTAATTTTCATAACTCATACAAATCTACTCAAATTTCAAAGTCATCAAAACCAATCACTTCATTTGTCATCAATCTCCTTTAAATACAATAACATCTACAACACAATACCTATACAAACACACTCATTGAATTCCATTTTAATAATTCTAATTTCCATCAAAAGATCGGGGTCCAACAATTCAATTATAGGTTATGGTCTTTTCAAATAGCCATTTTAAAGATAAATGAAGTAAGTCTCATTTATTGGGTATTTGATGAGTGATTAATGTAAGAAGTGATGCATTGGATGCCTCTCACTTTTTCCATTCATGCATATTTCGAAATTGAGATGTAAGAAAGGGTTCTTGCATGGTTTTTAGACATTCTCTCCTTTCATGCAAGGTAGAACCGAAATTTCTAAGTGAAAAAATTGAAAGAGTTTCAATTTTGGTTCTTCTTCTTCTAAGAAAATCTCCTCCAAATATTTCTTCTCCTTTCCCACCAAAGGATTTTGTTAACCTAGTTGTCCTTGAAGAACAAGTGGTAAATCTAATTGGTTGAGGATACTACAACAAGGAAGAAGATAGATTGCTAAAGGAAAAGACTCAAAGGCAAAGGATTTGGATATAAGAAGGAGAGGATAGCTAAATGAGGATTTAAAGTCAGAAGCGAAGGAGTCGGTAATTCCTTTTATCTTGTTCTTGGTTTTATTATCCTTATACCATATCATGTATGGATTAGCATGTTGATTTGGATATATTGCTTTCGCTGCAAGATGATTTCTTAAAAAGTTTTGAAATCTATCGTTTCTCTATACTAAGCATGCTTTCTTTTTCCGATCCAACACTGTTGTCCTCCAGTTGGCCGATAGATCATTTAGGCATCCAGTGGGTATCATCGAGGACATCTTGGTCCAGGTTAAGGGTTTAGTATTTCCTGCTGATTTTTATGTGCTTGATATGTCTTCTAAAGTTGTGCAGGATACTTCCTTAATTCTCGGACGACCCTTTTTGCGGACTGTGAGCACAATGATAAGCATGAAAGAAGGTAAGATCACCATGGAGGTAGGTGACCAGCAGGTGAGCTTTAACATGTATGAGGCCATGAAACACCCACATGAGGATTATTCACTTTTGGGTGTGAACATGATTAGTTTAGTTGAGGAAAATGCTTGCCAAACATATGAGTCACAAAAAGATTCTTTGGATACTGGATTACACTCACTTGATCTTGGAAAAGGGTTTTCTGTCCATGTTTCAGGGAAGCAGGAGAGAGTAGCCACGATCACCTGCACGGAGCCAAGCTTAACACCAGAAGAAAGAGGGAGTGATCTATTTTCTCTTGAACTTCATAAATTGACTCCTTCTATTGTGAACCCTCCTGAGCTTGAGCTTAAACCCCTTCCTAAAACCTTGAAATATGCCTTTCTTGAGTCTAATGAGCGATTACCTGTAATAATTGCTAGTACATTGTCCCACATTAAGGAAGAGAGACTCATGAATGTTTTGAGGAAGCACAAGAGAGCTATATGGTGGACTCTAGCAGATATACCCAGAATTAGCCCAGCCATTTGCACACATAGGATTTTATTGAGTGAGGGGTCAAAATCGGTGAGACAACCTCAAAGAAGGCTTAACCCACTTATTTTAGATGTTGTGAAGAAGGAAATCATGAAGTTGTTAAGTGCAGGGATAATATATCCCATTTCTGATAGTGAGTGGGTTAGTCCAATTCATGTAGTGCCTAAAAATAGTGGAATAACAGTGGTCAAGAATGATAGGGATGAGCTTATTCCTACTAGAGTGCAGAATTCGTGGCGTGTGTGTATAGATTATAGAAGATTAAATGATGCCACATGGAAAGACCATTTCCCTTTTCCCTTTATCAATCAAATGCTTGAAAGGCTTGCGGGCAAATCACATTATTGTTTCTTGGTGGTTTTTCTGGATACTTTCAGGTACCCATTGCACCGGAGGACCAGGACAAGACTACATTTACATGTCCTTTTGGCACCTTCGCTTATCGAAGGATGCCTTTTGGTTTGTGTAATGCTCCAGGAAATTTCCAACGTTGTGTTATGGCTGTCTTCTGTGAATTTTTGGAGGAATGTATGGAAGAATTTATGGATGATTTCACAGTTTATGGTGATTCTTTTGATGCTTGTTTGTCTAGCCTTGCAAGAGTTTTACAAAGATGCATAGAAAAGAATTTAATTTTGAATTTTGAGAAATGTCATTTCATTGTCAGTGAAGGTATCGTGCTTGGTCATTTGATTTCTAGCAAAGGAATTGAAGTGGATAAAGCTAAGAATGAGGTTATATCTTCCTTGCCTTACCTTACTTGTATTCGTGACATACGTTCATTTTTGGGTCATGCAGGATTTTACAGGCGCTTCATAAAGGATTTCAGCAAGATTGCGTTACCTCTCTCCAAGCTTTTACAAAAAGATGAAAAAATTGAATTCGATGATTCTTGCAAGAGTGCCTTCAATATGCTTAAATCGAAACTCATTTCTCCACCTATCCTAGTTGCTCCTGATTGGAATCTACCTTTTGAGCTTTCATGTGATGCATCTAATTATCCTTGTAGGGCTATCCTTGGGTCAACGGGAGGAGAGGTTACCAAGAGTCATTGCATACGCCTCAAAGACACTGGATCCAGCTCAAATCAACTACAGAACAACTGAAAAAGAGCTGTTTGCAGTAGTTTTTGCTTTGGAAAAATTTAGGCAATATCTTTTGAACTCACATGTTACCATTTTTACTGATCATGCAGCTGTTCGGTATCTCCTCAAGAAATCGCAATCCAAGCCTAGGTTGATCCGGTGGGCATTGCTGATCCAAGAATTTGATATCGAGATAAAGGATCGTGCGGGAGCAGCAAACCACGTAACCGATCATTTGAGCAGGCTACCCAATAACACACAGGGAGTGGATTCTTCTGATCTTACCTGTGATTCATTCCTGATTTGGTCCTATGTGCTTCAATTGTTAAAGAACCTTGGTATGCACATATTGTTAACTATATAATGTCTGGACTCACTCCTCCTTTTATGTCTCAGGCACAAGCTCAGAAGCTTAAGAGTGAAGCTCGACATTACATTTGGGATGCCCCTCATCTGTGGAGAATGTGCAGTGACCAAGTGATCAGGAAATGTGTGCCTCATGAAGAGTATGATGATATAATTTTAGCTTGTCATTCAATGTTTTGTGGTGGGCATTTCAGTGCAAGAAAAACATCCAAGAAAATTCTCGAGTCTGGTTTCTATTGGCCTACTATTTTTAGGGATTCATTTAACTTTTTTCGATCATGTGATAAATGCCAGCGTTTTGGGGGATTAGGGAAAAGAAATGAAATGCCACAACAACCTCTCTTATTTTGTGAAATTTTCGATGTTTAGGGAATTGATTTCATGGGACCATTTTCTCCATCTTTTGGATTTGTGTATATCCTTTTAGCTGTGGATTATGTGTCAAAATGGATAGAGGCACAGATGGCGACTGACCGCCTGTTTTACCATTCGATGTTTACACTCATTGCAGATCGTCTACAGTTGCCACTTCCTCCCGCACTCCGCGATCTTTCAGCTGACCCCAGTACTTCCCACGATGCTCCTCCGGACCCGCCAGCTGATGATCCTTCGGCCTAGTTTTGTCTTTTTGTTCTTTTCTTTTCTTGTATTTCTTTTCTTTTGTTTCCTTTTCTTTATGTATTTAGCTTTTTAGTTCTTTTGTTTCTCTTGTACTTGCCAGTAAATGATCAATCTTTCATTTTGGTGCCATGTTCTTCTTATTTTTCATTCCTTTCCATTTTCATTGTGGACAATGTGTGTTTCCAGTGTGGGAGAGCTTTTTCTCCATTTATTTTTTCTATTGCATGACTGTTGACATTATATTTATACTTGTTGGCCAATTGATGCATTCTGTTGATAAACTTGGTGAATTTTCCATCTTTTTGTCATTTTGCATTTTTTTTTGCCGCGACGTGTGAAGCGTTCTTCTGATTGCGTATACGTCGCGACGTCACCCTTGTTACGTCATGACGTCCGCACGTTTCGACGTCTGCTTCTGCCCGTCGCGACGTCATACTTATGCATGAATGATTCTGTGCTTAATTCTTCCACTCATTTCAAATTTATCTTGCACTGGATTTTTGTGGCTTTTGTTTTCAAAGTTTTTACTAGTTTCAAAATGATGCTTGAGTTTTTGAAAACACCTCCTATTCTTTTAATAATAATTAGAATTGGCAAAAATTTTGCTCTTCAATTTTTCAAAACACAGCGAATGGAAGCTTGCTAACAAAGTAGCATTTTAAGTTTTTGAGACTTGAGATTGTGCATAGAGACAATACCCTTGTTGGAAGGATATTGAGCCCAAATTTTCTTCTATCTTTGTATGCGTCTGCTTATTTCATTCTTCTCTAGAACTTGTTTTAATTCTTAATTGAAGCTTAATGGACTAGATTTTTGTTGATATGATAGAGGCGTTCTTTCCTCCACCCTTGTCCCAAACACTGTCCCCATATATTTATCCCTTGCTAGCCCTTTGAGCCTTCTTGTTATGAGCATTTGCATTCATATTTTTATGGTGTCATTAGTTATTAGTTATTTTGTTTCGTTATATTTCATAATAAATAAATAAATAAATAAAATAAATAAAAAAAGTTCCAAAAAGGAAACAGAAAGTGTTTTCATTAAAAAAAACACACGAAGCAAGCTCAATAACAATTTATGCAGCATATTTTGCATGAACAGAAAATAAAGAAATGTTCTATTTATGGCATCAATTCTTTGTTTAGTGCATGTGCTCATACTATTCTTTCTTTCTTTCACTTCATCTATTCATTTAGCCTTCCGTACATTACAATCCTAAAAGTTCTCTTGATCTTTGAAATGATAGTTTTTGTAGTGGAGAAATAGAGTTGACACAAGCCTATGGTAGGAGATGAATTAAGTAGACTGAGAGCAAAAATATCCTTACACACAAGTGAGCTGAGCGCAAACACTATATCTTGAGTGGTTCTGTTTTGTTCAATCTCTTGTTCTTGAACTCTTTTAATGTTTGTTTTAGTAGCACTCTTTCATTCTGTTATGGTTGAATTCTTGGGAAATGGATTGAGTCAATGTCCTTTTATTGTTTTGAGCATGGGTAGATATTTTCTATTCCTCTTGTATTCTTTTTGACTCTTATAAACTTTGTCCAGGAGTACAAAGGTCTAAGTGTGGGGGAATTTGATTGAGCCAAGTTTACATTATAAATTGGCTGCATTTTCATAGCTGCTTATGCATTTGTTGACTCCTAGTTGATGATTTTTGTGCTTAAATTGGTTCCTCATACATAGTTCTTTCAATTTGCAATTTGTCAGGAAATTGTCATGATTTAATTCTTATTTCTCCATAATTTTTATTGGGACAATTGATACTGCAAATTGTTATTATTTTATTGCAGGAACAAAGGAGTCAATGTCAGGAAGTCAACAGTCATTGATCCATCCGCACGTCGCGACGAAGTTTTGATCCATCGCCATTGACGAGCAAGTCACTTCCATCGTCATGGCGAATATTAATTCATACGTCACGACGAAAGGTGCAAATTCACACGTCATGACGAATTTTTATTTATGCGTCATGACGCATCTGGCGGATATCCGACCTTTTATGAAAAGTTTGTCTCACTATTCCAACCCGACCCGCGCCCCATCATATAAAAACTTGCCGATTTTAAGTCATGGACAGACTTACACACACAGAATCAAGACACAGAGTCTGGAGACTGGGAAAGGCGCAGATTTTTATTATTCAGGCAGTAGAGAGACGACACCGTCCTTCGACATCGTCTTCACATTTTCATCTCCAACGATTACAGCCATCAACATTGTCACCGTCAGTGTCTTCTGCCAACATGAGCATCGTTCCATCTCCAGTATCTGAGGGATCAACCAGAGTCATGCGTGGCTGAGTCAACTTTCCTCTTGAAGATGTAGCAATGGTTTGAGTTCACGGAAGCTTCAAAGGGGAGTATCATATAGTGTCAAAAGTGTAGTTATATTTGTGTAAAACTCTGAGTTAGAGATTGCATCGGTGTAGCTAGATTAGCATGGTTATAGTTTAATCATGTGTTGAACACTATGTTGAGATTTGGACAAAGTAATTTGTAGAACTTTTGATGTTTAATATATGAAGTTTCATATATGTTGTTGGATATTGCATTTACGGTCTTCATCTGCCTAGTTGTGTTTGATTAAGATTGTTGAGTTTATCCAATTGACCGATTGCAATTGCCTGTCCATTTTCACACTAAGGTCTTTAACAAAGATTTAAATAATGGAGTTCATTAATTAAATCTTTGGACCTAAAGAGTCCTTTAGGGTTGATCTTTCGAAACTTAGTGGAGTGTGTCCCTGAAAATGAATTTTGAACTGTGATAGCCTGCGCCATTTTCAAGAGGATTTCTATCAATTTGATTTTCTATCTTACCCTTGTTAATTGCATTATTCCTAAAATTCCAAAAATATTCTTTTATACTTTTTGTCTATCTTGATTACTTTATCATTTTGACCGAAATACCAAACCCCATTTTATCAACTTCAATTGCAATTTTTGACATTTAGGCTAGGTTAGACCATTTTTATTTGGTTCCAATTAAGTGAAACGACCTGCGGTTGCATTCTATACCGCAATCTTGGAATTTCTTTTATTTGACCGGTTTTCAAGGATCGATCGTAAGATCGCATCGACAGAGCCATGATCACCACATAAGGATAAGCTAGAGATAAACATTGGTAAAGATTTATGGAAGGCATATAAACTTAAAATTATGAAGAGGGTCGTTCTTAGTACATTATGAAGGCTACTAATCCTATTAGTAAGGGTGTTTATACTATGCTATTTCTAATCCTATACTACAACATACTTGAGTATATATATATTAGAAGTATAGAATAGTAACTTACACATGAATATAAATATTCAAAAAATATAAATAAACACATGTAACATCACCCAGAATATATAACACATAACAAACAAACAAGCGTAGGGGAAGCCGCCTTCTTTGGGCTTGTCAATCATTGGAAGAGATGATAATGATTGGTCGACTAATGCTAGTCATTTGGAACAAGCGTTGTTGCTGAAACACTCATCTCCGCTCTCCGATCAGTCGACTGGAATGCTTCTAGTCGATTGGAAGAGATGATAGTCGACTGGTCGACTTATGCTAGTCGACTGGAACCAATGTTAGTCGACTAGAACAAACATTTTTGCTGAAACACTCATCTCCGCTCTCTGATCAGTCGACTGGAACGCTTCTAGTCGACTGGAAGAGATGCTAGTCGACCGGAGTATCCTTGTCCAACATGGATACTTGCGGTTTCCTATTCCACATCCATGTCTTACATGGTGGAAACCCTAGCAGCCACCACTTTTCGGTCAAATCCTTCATGCTTGTCATATATTCTCATCAGTACCAACATAATCAACAAATCCAAAAACAACATGCATGAAATAAAAACACTTTCATATCATGCGACCAAAACAGTGAGCACATGTAATCCAAGCATGCATATTTTCAATTATACAGAAGCCAAAATCGTGAACACATGTAATCAAAACACGTATATTAACGATTATACAGAAGATTCTGGCTCTGATACCACTGTTGGATCGCGTACGGTCCGAGTATTCACAATACACTGCGAAAAAGACCATACAACAACATGATGTGTAATCGAAAATACCAAGGATGTACGAAAATACCTTATTTTCGTGGATAGGTTGTTTCTTTTTCGGATTCCAAGACACTGCAAACACGAATGCCCTCTACCGGTATCCACACGAGTATGCATGATCCGAGCTGCGGCTATGGTGTGCTAGCACGTCCTGAAATGCTTTCTGAACGCCGCTCTGATTTTCCTCTCAGATGGTGGCTAGGGTTTCATGACAATTGTGTCTCTTCTACCTAATGAGACCTATGGTTCTTTATTTATAGAGAAACCCTAATCTCATTGAGACCCCATCAGTCCCCTAAACAAAACCAAAAAGGAAACTGATACAAACATCTATCCTAAGTCATCCTCAAAAGTCCAACCCAGCTGACCGACCTGTGTGCCATCGCTTCTCTTGCCAGCACGCTTGCACGGCAGGAAAAGACTATCTCCGGAGCTAGGGGTCTACTCTATCAGTCCTGAAAAATTTGATGCAATTTTGGGTGAGTTTGCGAACTCAGTGAGAAACCATCATCGATGGTTCACTCAAATCATGCATTACGCATATTGCGTACAACACGACATAGTAATATTCAATTAACAGTATTATATAACATTTTACAGTAGTCTATAACAGTTTGCAGTATCAAATAACAATTTACAATAACATATAACAATTTACAGTATCATATCACAATTCACAGAATTATGCAACAGTTCACAGTAGCATGTAACAATTTGCAATCTCTCATGTCATCACACAATTCAGTAAGTTTGCAATTCAATCAGTCATGTATACAATACATATAAGACTCTTTTCCGATTATTGATGTTGTGCCCAAGTGCTCGATTAGTATTGATGGGGGCGCGTCGAGATTTCTCCCTCGGGCTCGAGGCGGTCGATCTGATGTTCGAGCTCGAGGCTCTTTTCAAATGATAATAGCACTTGGGTCACATATCCATTATCGATCATGCATTTATGCATGCAATGCGATGTTCGATAATTCGTTGTATGGATATAAAAGCCCGATGATTGCATTTCTCGGTTTCATGCGAGAGTCCAATCAATACAAGAGAAGCATACCATTCGATCATGTATATTTCAATAATCATGCAATTTCACATTTGGCAAGTAATTCACATTGAGAACTTAGACAGTCAGGAATTTGAGAAACCAACTAGGTTACTCACCTGTAACTTCCGAGCTACTGCCTGGAAGTTCCAGCAATGTCCGTGGAATGACGATCCAACGACGCCTCTGTAACAGTAAAATACAGTCCCATTATTAGATGCTTAATTAAACAATTCAGTGATGCATATGTCTCTATGAAATTTCGTACAATGCATGTTCACGATTTTTCCCGGTGCCAAAACCCAATTCGAACTCTTATGTCCCATTCTAACTGTTCACTCAATCGATCGACAATAATTGATCCATTGCTATAATTCAGTTCAATTTCCTCAATTGATACTCCTCATAGCAATTCCCTATCCATTGGGTCAAAACCTTTATTGAAATTCCCAATTAAAACTCCAATTGTCATAATTCAATATTTAGGTCACACTATGAACCATAATTGACCTTATTCTCTATGAATAAGTACCATAATAATTAAATTCCGACTCTCATAATTATCCTCAATTGTAGACCTCTTCCCCTAGTTCATAATGAATCTAAAATCACCTCAATCGGAGGTCTATACCATAAGTTATGCCCAATAAACTAAAATCAATCCCATCAGAAAAGTCCCTTCGCATGCCAAGAAGCTCTGCCATGAGTAAAATGGTTCGCGTCATGGCGTGAAGGCTGCTTCGCGCGCAGCAATCCATTCTGGGCACGCCGGGAGGCGAAAGAAGCGCGCCGCGACGTCAACTAAATTGACGCTCGCCGCGCTCGTTGCGGCGAGCACTAAATTTTCTCGTCGCGGCGAGGCCGCACCAGACGTCGCGACGTGCGGAGATCCCTCTTCTTCTCCGATCGTTTTCTGCCATTAATGCATCTTTAAGCTCAACATTTAACACCCTAACTACTCAATCATCCATAATAAATGCCATAAATGCAATAAAAACCATTAATAGCAATATTAATACCATTAAAACTTACCAATCACGCTCAAATCCACAAATCTCTAAAAATCGCCGTAAACCCTAAAATCTTTCAAACTCAACGATTAACCACTCTCCAAGCTCTCAACCTTCATCAACCACAATAAACCATCTAGCCTAGCACAATAAGAAGAAACCATAAGGAAAAATCGACGAATCTCACCAATTGGGGAGGAATCGAAGACACCGTGGGAGGAGGAAGAAGCAATGCGTAAGCCTTAGGGTGAGAATCCCCAATTTTTCAAACCTATCTATTTATAGACATAGGTCTCCAAATTAGTTCAAATCTCAGTCTCTAAATTTCAATGGCTCAACATATTTATTTCCTAGCAGTATAACCCTAATTTTTCCATTGCCATCGGACCATTCTTTCGGTACTATACAGTCAATCAGTCTGTCACTCCAAAATTTCCGGTCCGGGTATTTTCTCCCGAATTTTCCGAAAATTTCCTATAAGCCACTATCAATAGCCAATCACTCTTAGACTATTCTAAATCAGTCATTCGACCCTACTTATTCCTAATTTCTCAATCAATCATAATCCAGACAGTTTCCAGTTCCCAATCCAATCAGTTCACACTCACAATTAACATGCCGAAAAATCATGAATGCATATACCTATGAATAAATGCATATGCAAGAAACCTGTTCCTCTATGATCAGAGGCCAGTAATATGCTCAATCAGTGAATGCAGTGAAACCTATCAGTCTGACCCAATATTACCAAAATATCCTTGCTAATAGTAACGGAATGTTACAATAAATTAGGCCCAAGAGAATAAGCCCAGATCACATAACTTTTTGTGTGCGACCCTGTAGGCTCATTTGATGTTGGCAATGGGCTTGATCACACTTCAAGGCCCATAAGTCATAAGCGGCCTCTAGCAAGACATTATGACTACCCAAATCAAAAGAGGATCGATAATCCGATTTAACCTGTAACTATGGTTATAAACTCAGTCCTTTTGTAACACGATATTAAGATTAATCACAAGGTATGGTACATGTCAACCTTTGATTAATCATAGTTTCTTGATCCCCAAGTTGACTGATTGTAACAAATGACATTGATGACTCTTCATCAATTCATTTGAGCAAGGCCATGCATTTCTTCAGTCACACTTGTTAAGAGGCCCAAATGATATCTCTCTCATTTAAGAGAGGTACAAATCCCATCTACGTCATTCACATCCCTCCGCATGATTCATTTAGTGTCCAACATAAGACTATTTGTTATTCGGTTAAAAATAACTTAGTCTAATATCAAAACACTGAATTCCTCATATAGGGAACCATGATGACTTCAGGTCAAAGGACTAAAGTCAAACCATATAAAAAATCACTAATGACATGAAACCATGTAGTATTCTTTATGTGGGTCGGTCCAATATATGTTCTCTAACATATATCTATGTTTTTGATTTGATATCTCATATCCATGATCAGTAAAACGTGATCATCAATCAGAACACATACTAGTCTTAATTCATTATTGTTCCACCAATAATGATCGACTAGGGATAGTCTAGAATAGTGTTATAACGCTTATGGTTTTACTATCAAGTCACATACTTGATGACTTAAGTCTAATACTATTCATGGAATGTAAATCACATTACATAAACGAAATACATGCATATATAAAGGAATAGCTCATAATATATTATTAACAAGTCATAATGTTAATACATGAATCACAAAAATCCATTGGCCTAGGGCACACTACTAACAGGTATCACATTCCTCAGATTCAATTTGTATCTCCCGAACATATTTACATCGAATATAAGGTGGACCTATATTCTCCTCACATTTACAATAGTGTCACCTTGAATTTAAAATGCACTCATGTAGTTGATGCATACACTTTCGGTGTCATATTCCACTTCTTATGCCTTAGTCTCTGCTTGGGATATGACTCCATTATTCACTTTTAACTTATTACATATTCATTTCCGATTTGTCTCTTCATTGATCACTCTTAAATCGAATCGTCTGATCAACTTAACTCAATTTAGGGAAATTCTTCTTTGAAGAAGATTTCTTGCTACCATCATCGATACTGTTCTTGAAATCCTTATCAATCAACCATTTTCTATAATTACGTATCAGTCATTCTTAATAGCTTGAGAAGATCAATTTCGACTATGCATCATATTTCAATAAGTTCAATTTATGCCATAGCTTACAAGATCGAAATATCCCTTGTAATGAGGCTCTATGAGGCACTAAACAATTTCATTTACTCTAATAACTTGGCATATATCACCAAAATTATCACATCTTATCTAGAGATGTATTTACATCAATTCTCCAATTAATAGCTTATGCTCAGGATGCTTTAACCCCATTTAATTCTAAACAATTCTTCTCCTTTTATGCTAGTCCTTGATCGTGAGGATTATGCCATAATCATGTCCTTCTTCTTTTTCCTCAATTTCATCACATATGATAACATCATTAACAATCTCAATTCCTTCCCAATCGATCATTAGAAGTACTCTCATGTCTTACTCGAACTAATCTTGAACTTTGAACTATAGGAATTATGATTAACACTTATTTAATAAGTCACCGATTGCTTGCTATATCATCTCCATGCATATTATACACATATGCTTAATATTCTCACTTGTCATGGTGATCCCACTATCAATTGTGCAATCACCATGGCGAATCAACGTAAATTGTGGGGGCATAACCCACTATCACCTCGTCTTCCAATTGTCATTTATTCCATCTCACGCATCTATATTCTCAATCAAATAATAATTGTGGGGGCATAACCCATATGAAGCATAACTCTCCATTCGACAGATATATTCTCATATTGAACCATAAGCTCTTATATCGATAATCACACAACTATTTTAAGCCCAAGTTCTACCTTTCAAGGTCATATCACTTGGCCTATACACTTTAATCTCATTATTTCCACTTATATACTTATTTTTCCTCAAACAATTCATGACATTGTATTCGCATTTATATCACCTTCAAAGACATATCACCTGGACGCAATATCGATTTCATATTCAATAGTACATCCACCGATACAATTACACTGAATCTTTATCTATTATATCCAACCATATACTATTTATTTTTCTATATGAATATATATATATATATATATCCTTATCCAATTCTGAATCTTTGATGCATAATCATTTTGAATTTTCGATCTTAATTGTTTTTCTACTATCTCCTTATACTGAATTACAAACTCTTATCACAATACTCACATGACCATTTCGGTTCCAAATTCTCCCTTTTATGATCATAACAATTTTATGATTTCATTTCATTCTGTCTGTACACTTTAGTCTCCTCATGTCTACTTATATTCTCACTTTCCTCAACCAATCCCCAACAACATAGCTACTCACACCTATATCACCTTTAAAGGTACATATCCCCATTAGGGTGAACCTTTATCCATCAAACAAAACAAGATACTATTTCTCATTTCCAAGATTCCATAAACCTTTATTTTCGTACATTATGTAAGATCATCAATTTTCTCAAAGTATTTAACCGCGCAAACTCTTAAGAAAATGCTCATGCACGTGACTCATACTAGGGATCAGTTGCCGTAGTCTGCTATGACATGACTACTATGCATATGCATATAACTTGACACATATTTCAGAATGCCCATATAAGATAGTACTTCTGGGCTCTGATACCACATAAATGTAGCACCCCACTCCTGCAAGACTCGAACCAGACATCGATGGTGATATTCGAGTCCGTGCCCCGCGAGGGTGGCGTGCTAATGCACTCAATCATTTAAAAGTCAGTATAATTTTTTTTCTTTCCTCTTGAAATCACAAACATGTCGGGCCAATGGTGGTTGACAAATTAAATCCCGCTTATGTTTTGATAATAATAAAATGTATAAAATTTGTTAAGAAATTATTTCAGGTGATTTGGATTGAAATAAATCAAGACTGCATCAATCTTAAATGGGCAAGACATAAATCATGGTGAAATCAAGAAGGAAATAATCTTCATTATGCTAGAGACAATTAAACATGAAGATTATAAAAGATTTGATTGAATATATCCGTTGGAGTCAGCAACAAGTCGACCAGTATATCATAAGTCGACTAATAAATTGAAGATCATCAGATGGGGGTTGAAACAAGTCGACTAATATGTTACAAGTCGACTACAAATCAATTGAATAGGAACACTAGTCGACTATCATAACACTAGTCGACTGATCGAAGAGCGAAATTAAAGCCTGCAGTGAAAAATGCTAATACTAGTCGACTATAACACCTCGACTAGTCGATTATGAGGTAGCTGACTATAAGGTACTAGTCGACTATAACAGCTCGACTAGTCGACTATTAGGTGAAGCTAAACAAAATTTGTCCGGATCAATCACAAATGGAAAGGAGATAATTTTGCAACATCTATGAGAAATCACCAACGACTAGAAGAGGATTTACAACATCTATATTCTTCTCTAGACTCCAGATAAATAGTAGTTTATTAAGGAATCAAACTACTGAAGTCCAAAAAGAAAAAGAGTTCCACTATTGTTCCAAACTTGCTCTATATTGTTCTTAGCTTGTTTCAAATCTGTATTGAGCATTGTTCTTTCATCTTTATCTCATTGTTATTGTGAGCTGAGTGATTAGAGAAAAATCACTTGTGAGGTAGGATTTGTGCCGGAAGACAAATCAATTGTAAGGTAGGATGTGCCAGAAGACTCCGGCATAAATCAATTGTGAGGTAGGATTTGTGTCGAAAGACAAATCAATTGTGAGGTAGGATTTGTGCCGAAAAACAAATCAATTGTAAGGGTAGCTTGAGTTGGAAATCAAGTGGTGTTGTAAAAGTTCACACTGAACTAAAAAGTGTGCAGTAAAGTGATTTTCCAAATCCTAAGTGGGAGCTTAGGTAGAGGACGTAGGTCTTAGCACCGAACCTCTATAAAAACAGTGTTTGCTCTTCTTCCCTACTCGTTTACATTTCAAGTTAATCGTTTACATTATTGTGTTCTAATTCATTGTTATTTGTAGCACTTTGCGAAAAAGGTTCAAATATCTATTCAACCCCCCTCCTAGATCGCTTACAATTGGTATCAGAGCAGAAGTATCCAAGAATGGCACACAATAACTTAGCGGAAGAATGTAGCACTAATAATCGCCCTCCTTTATTTAATGGTACTAACTACTCTTCTTGGAAAAATCCTATGAAGTATCATATTATAAGCGAAGGAGTAGAATATTGGAAGATTATCATCTTCGGTCCACAAGCTCAATTGAAAGAAAATGGCGAGGTAAAAACAGAGCTGGAGTATGACGACAATGATTGGAAGCAAGCCTACATCAACGCAAAAGCAATGAAATTGATATACTGCGCTCTCACTATGGAGGAAAGAAATAGAGTGAACTCATGCACTAGCAATCAAGAAATGTGGGAGAGACTTCACATTTCTCACGAAGGAACCAATCAAGTTCGAGAAACAAAGATCAACATGCTACTCCATGACTATGAAATGTTCGTCATGAAGGAAGGTGAGTCTATTTCCACTATACTTGATCGTTTTGCAGAAATTATCAATGGATTAGGAAATCTTGGAAAGCATATGACGAATAGCAAGAAGGTGAAAAAGATTCTACGTTCATTGCCGAAAGAATGGGACTCACAAGTCACAGCCATTATGGAGTCTAAAGATCTCAATCGTTTGGAATTCAATGCCTTGGTGGGATCACTCATAAACTATGAGATCATTCTCAAGTCAAGAGGAGGAAGAGGTAAGTCACAAAAGTCAATTGCTTTAAAAGCTAATGTTTCTTCTCTTGATGAAAGCGATGAAGAGTTAGATGAGGAGGAAGAAGACGAAGAACTAGCAATGTATTCCAGAAACTTGAGAAAGTTCAAAGGACTACTCAAGAATAGGAAGAGAGAATTACATGGTGGAAGAAATGAAGAAAGAAAGAAGTACACCATGGAAAGGACCAAAAGCTATGAAGAAAAGAAAAGCAATGAAGAGTGTTGGAAATGTGGAAAAAGAGGACATCATGCTGGAGATTGCAAAAGCCCATCCTTCACTTCAAATTTCCAGAAAAATGACAAGTATGACAAAGGGAAAAAGAAAGCTAGCCTAGTAGCCACTTGGAGTGATGATGAGGAAACATATCAAAGCAATGATGAAAACAATTTAGCTCTTATGGCGAATAGCTCCTTAACAAGTGATGATGAAGATGAGGTAACATTCATTGATCAAGATCTTATAGATTCTTTTAATGCTTTACAAATTGATTTTGAAGAAGCTATTGAAATCAACAAGAGGATGAGAAAGAAAATAATAGATCTAGTTTCTGAAAATAATGTTTTGCATGAGACTATTGATGATTTAGATTGCCCTAAGGAAGACCACTCTACATGCCATGCTGAAAAAGAAAATCTTACTTGTGAGCTTGATAGATTTAGAAAGGAGTTTTCTTATGTGGTTGGAAAATTTGCTGGTGGAAATGAAAAGTTTGAAAAGATGTTGTCCTTACAAAGATATTCTATTTCTAAATATGGTTTAGGATATGATCCTTTTGATAGAGATTGCTCCTTAATTTCTAAATTCACTAAGGATGGAAAAGTTGCAAAATGTGCTAAATGCTTGAAAGATGGTCATATAGAAATTGCTTGTAAGAGTACTAGGAGATGTATTAATGTTAAGAAAATTTGGGTGATAAAAGGTACAACACCTCCTAATGTGATTTATATGACTAACCAAAATGGACCCAAAATGGATTGGGTACCAATGAGAAGAAAGAAGGTTTCAGTTGTAGGTACAAGCAAGGAATGAAACTCCACCAAGCACATGGTGCATTGATAGTGGATGTTTAAGGCATATGAGTGGAGACAAGAAGTTATTTGCAGAAATTAGACCAAAGAATCAAGGATATGTCACATTTGGAGACAACAACAAAGGTAAAGTCATTAGTGTTGGTAAAGTGGGTAAGGAACCTTTGTCTACCATTGACAATGTATTGGTTGTTGATGGTTTGAAACAAAATTTGCTAAGTGTTTCTTAATTATGTGATATGAATTTTAATGTGACATTTGAATTATCTCATTGTATGGTTAAAAAAAGATGAAAATGTTGCTTTCATTGGTTTGAGACATGGAAATACATATATTGTTGTTTTACATGATGATAGTTCTTTTAATGAAAAGTGTTTGTCAACATTAAATTGAGACTTGGTATGTGTGATTTGAATTCTACTGGTTGATTGTAATTTTCTGCATACACTAGTATAGCAAAATGGTCAAGATATTAGGCAAATCTGTAATTCCATATGAGAATACATCATTATGATCTACGTGTTGGATCGCGTACGGTTTGAGTATTCACAATACACTGCGGAAAAACCATACAACAACATGATGTATAATCGAAAATACCAAGGATGTACAAAAATACCTTGTTTTCGTGAATAGGTTGCTTCTTTTTCGGATTCCAAGACACTGCAAATGCGAATGCCCTCTACCGGTATCCACACGAGTATGCACGATCCGGGCTACGGCTATGGTGTGCTAGTACGTCCTGAAACGCTTTCTGAATGCCGCTCTGATTTTCCTCTTGGATGGCGGCTAGGGTTTCCTGACAATAGTGTCTCCTCTACCTAATGAGACCTAAGCTTCTCTATTTATAGAGAAACCCTAATCCTATTGAGGCCCTAATAAGTTTCGACCCATTATATCTCATATAATAGAAGCCCGACAACTTAATCCAATCTAGCCCAATAAATATATCTACATATATTTATTCAATACCTAATAAATTAGGCCCAAGAGAATAAGTCCAGATCATATCACTCTTTTTGTACGACCCTGTAGGCTCATTTGATGTTGGCAATGGGCTTAATCACACTTCAATGTTCATAAGTCATAAGCGGCCTCTAGCAAGACATTATGACTACCCAAATCAAATGAGGATCGATAATCCGATTTAACCTGTAACTATGGTTATAAGCTCAGTCCTTTTGTAACATGATATCAAGATTAATCACAAGGCATGGTACATGTCAACCTTTGATTAATCATAGTTTCTTGATCCCCAAGTTGACTGATTGTAACAAATGACATTGATGACTCTTCATTAATTCATTTGAGCACGGCCATGCATTTCTTCAGTCACACTTGTCAAGAGGCCCAAATGATTTCTCTCTCATTTAAGAGAGGTACAAATCCCATCTACGTCATTCACATCCCTTCGCATGATTCATTTAGTGTCCAACATAAGACTATTTGTTATTCGGTTAAAAATAACTTAGTCTAATATCAAAACACTAAATTCCTCATGTAGGGAACCATGATGACTTCAGGTTAAAGGACTAAAGTCAAACTATATAAAGAATCACTAATGACATGAAACCATGTAGTATTCTTTATGTGGTTCGGTCCAATATATGTTCTCTAACATATATCTATGTTTCTGATTTGATATCTCATATCCATGATCAGTAAAACGTGATCATCAATCAAAACACATACTAGTCTTAATTCATTATTGTTCCACCAATAATGATCGACCAGGGACAGTCTAGAATAGTGCTATAACTCTTACGGTTTTACTATCAAGTTACATACTTGATGACATAAGTCTAGTACCATTCATGGAATGTAAATCACATTACATAAACGAAATACATGCATATAAGAAGGGAATACCTCATAATATATTATTAACAACTCATAATGTTAATACATGAATCACAAATATCCATTGGCCTAGGGCACACTACTAACAATCTCCCACTTGCACTAGGCCTAATCGGTCAGATATCTAATACCCATAGACCTCGTATGACTCTCATGTTTAGGTTGTGGAAGGGGCTTAGTAAGTGGATCTGCAATGTTGTCGTCTGTGCCCACTTTGCATATCTTCACGTCTCCTCTGCCAATGATCTCCCTAATTAGATGGAAACGTCTGAGTATGTGCTTGGATCTATGATGTGAGTTTGGTTCCTTAGCCTGTGCTATAGCCCCATTATTATCACAATAAAGGTCTATAGGACTTGCAATGCTAGGAACAACTCGAAGATCAGTAATGAACTTCCCGATCCATCTGACTTCCTTATTTGCATCCGAAGGCGATAATGTACTCAGCTTCAGTTGTAGAATCAACAACAGTGTCTTGCTTTAAACTTTTTCAGCTCACTGCACCTCCATTCAAACAGAACACAAAACCTGATTGCGATCTAAAATAATCTATGTCAGATTGAAAACCAGCATCAGTGTAACCGTTTACAATGAGCTCTCCTTCGAGTCCTCCATAGACTAGGAACATACCCTTAGTTCTTCTCAAGTACTTAAGGATATTCTTAACTGTTATCCAGTGGCTGTCACCATAATTAGATTGGTATCTACTTGTTATGCTCAAAGCATATGAGACATCAGGTCGAGTACATAACATGGCATACATGATAGATCCAATTGCAGATGCATATGGAATCTTACTCATGCGCTCAATCTCTTTATCTGAAGTAGGACAATCCTTCTTAGAAAGCTTGGTTGCATGTGACATAGGCAAGAAACCTCTCTTGGAATCTTGCATACTGAACCTTTTTAGTATCTTATCTACGTATGTACTCTGACTTAGGCCTATAAGCTTTCTTGATCTATCTCTATAGATCTTAATGCCTAAAACATAGGCAGCCTCACCTAAGTCTTTCATTGAGAAACGTTTCCTTAACCAAATCTTGACACTCTGTTCTTTGAACAAATTCCTTCTCTAAGAAAAAACCATTTCGAGCAACAAACACTTTGTTCTTTGCTGGGATGAAAAAGTAATATCCTTTGGTTTCTTTAGGATATCCCACAAAATAACATTTTTCAGATTTGGGTGCCAACTTGTCGGCAATTGGACGCTTCACATAAGCCTCACAACCCTAAATCTTTAGAAAAGATAAATTGGGACGCTTCCTAGTCCATATCTCATAAGGTGTCTTTTCTACAGCCTTTGAAGGAATACGGTTCAATATGAATCTCTTTGTTTCTAAAGCATAGCCCAAAATATTTTGGAAGATCAGTTTGACTCATCATTGATCGAACCATATCTAATAGAGTTTGATTTCTCCTTTCAGAAACACCATTCCATTGAGGAGTTCCTGGAGGAGTCAATTGTGAAACAATTCCACAATCCTTAAGATAATCATCAAACTCTTGGCTTAAGTATTCACCTCCTCGATCAGATCGAAGGATTTTAATTATTTTGCCAAGCTGATTTTGTACTTCATTCTTATATTCTTTGAACTTTTCAAAAGATTCAGATTTGTGCTTCATTAAATAGACATACCCATATCTACTGAAGTCATCTGAAAAAGTAATGAAATACAAATAACCTCCTCTTGCTGAAATGCTAAAAGGACCACATACATCGGTATGTATAAGGCCTAATAGCTCATTGGCCCTTTCCCCTTTATCTGTGAAGGGGGCCTTTGTCATCTTACCCCGTAAACAAGAATCACATGTCTCAAAAGATTCAAAAGAATCAATGAATCCGTCTTGATGGAGTTTTGAAATGCGTTTTTCATTTACATGGCCTAAGCGACAATGCCAGAGATAGGTTGGGTTCAAATCGTTAGATTTAAACTTCTTGGTATTTATGTTATAAATGGGCTCATTTGTAACAAACTCAGTGTCTAGAGTATAAATGCCATTTAATTGACGCGCAATGCCATATAAAATGTCATTCTTATAAATGGAAAAACTTATATTCTCAATAGAAAATTTAAATCCATCATTCTCTAAACAAGCAAAAGAAATAATGTTCCTACTCATAGTAAGTACATAATAACAATTCTTGAGTTCCAAAATGAGCCCAGTAGGCAAAATAAGATCATAAGTCCCCACGGATAAAGCAGCAACTCTTGCTCCATTTCCCACGCAAGAAGTCGATCTCACGGACATCAATCTTCTAGTCCTTCTTAGACTCTGCACATTAGTACAAATGTGAGTTGCAGCTCCGGTATCTAATACCCAAGATGCAGAAGGAGTAAAATTGATTTCTATAACAAACATACCTGAAGAAGTAGTCGCACTATTCTTCTTCTCTTTCAGCTCTTCCAAATAGAGTTTGCAGTTCCTTTTTCAATGACCAGGTTCATTGCAGTGAAAGCAAACTCCCTCCTTGGGTGCCTTAGTCTTAGCTTTGGGCTTGGGCTTGGACTTGGACTTGGGTACTTTACCTTTTTCCTTTGTTGTGCCCTTCTTCTTGAAAGCTTTTCCCTTTTGAACCACAAGAACTTCATTGGTGGTCTTAACCTTTCCCTTTAAGTTCTCTTCAGAAGTTTTCAGCATCCCATTCAATTCATCAATGGACTTCTCCATATTATGCATGTTGTAGTTAAGAATGAACTGATCATATTCATCAGTCAAAGATGATATAATAAGATCATTTTCCAATTCTTGACTAACAGGTGCACCTAATTTCTCAAGATGATGAATGTAACTCTTCATCTTGAGAACATGAGCACTCACGTGTGTGCCAGGAGTCATCTTGCATGAATTCAATGCCTTAGTGGTTCTAAACCTCTCTTAGCGTGCTTGCTCTTGAAACATAGTTTTCATTTGAGCAAGCATGTCATAGGCCTCCATTTCCTCTAAATCCTTCTGAAGGTCAGAGATCATGGCGCCTAACATAAGGCATGACACATCCGTAGAGTCATTGATATGCTTCGTGTAAGCATCCTTTTGAGCCTTAGGTGCATTTGCTGGTGGTTCCTCAGGAATGGGCTCTTCTAAGACATAAAGCTTTCTTTCTTGCTTGAGAACAATTCTCAAGTTCCTATACCAATCTAGGAAATTTGTTCCATTAAGCTTTTCTTTCTCTAGGATAGATCGCAAGGAAAGGTTTGTGGATGGAGTAGCCATAATCTACAAAATTTATGCAATAAGGGTCAACATTCATATATTATGAGGTATTAGCTCCCACTCAAATAAATAACCCTCAATTGATAAATGGAAGAAACAAGATCCATATTTCACTAAGTCCTAAGAAAGCTTTGGCTTAACACTCAAGACTTAGTTATTTAGGTAGAAAACTCTTTTCAATTACATCACATGTAACTCTTGATGGGTTTATGTTAAAATACATCTTATGTACTGCATGTATGTAAAAACCCAATCTTATGCCCTAAGCCCAAAACCGTTTTGATAGCTTAGTTAAGTTTAACCATACTATACCTATGAATAGCACCATTATTCAAATGTCTTCCCTAGATGATCCCCACATGCCTTGCTTTGGCAAAAACCCACATAAGGATAAGCTAGAGATAAACATTGGTAAAGATTTATGGAAGGCATATAAACTTAAAATTATGAAGAGGGTCGTTCTTAGTACATTATGAAGGCTACTAATCCTATTAGTAAGGGTGTTTGTACTATGCTATTTCTAATCCTATACTACAACATACTTGAGTATATATATATTAGAAGTATAGAATAGTAACTTACACATGAATATAAATATTCAAAAAATATAAATAAACACATGTAACATCACCCAGAATATATAACACATAACGAACAAACAAGCGTAGGGGAAGCCGCCCCTTGCTGGGCTTGTCAGTCGACTAGAAGAGATGATAGTCGACTGGAATCAATCTCAGTCAACTGGAACAAACGTTTATTGCTGAAACACTCATCTCTGCTCTCTGATCAGTCGACTGGAATGCTTCTAGTCGACTGGAAGAGATGATAATCGACTGGTCGACTTATGCTAGTCTACTAGAACCAATGTTAGTCGACTGGAACAAACGTTTTTCTAAAACACTCATCTCCGCTCTCCGATCTATCGACTGGAACGCTTCTAGTTGACTGGAAGAGATGCTAGTCGACTGGAGTATCCTTGTCCAATATGGATACTTGCGGTTTCCTATTCCACATCCATGTCTTACATGGTGGAAACCCTAGCAGCCACCACCTTTCGATCAAACCCTTCATGCTTGTCATATATTCTCCTCAGTACCAAGATAATCAACAGATTCGAAAAGAACATGCATGAAATAAAAACACTTTCGTATCACGCAACCAAAAACCGTGAGCACATGTAATCGAAACATGCATATCTTCGATTATACAGAAGCCAAAATCGTGAACACATGTAATCAAAAGACGTCTATTAACGATTATACAGAAGAACCTGGCTCTGATACAACTGTTGGATCGCGTACGATCTGAGTATTCACAATACACTGTGGAAAAACCATACAACAATATGATGTATAATCGAAAATACCAAGGATGTACAAAAATACCTTGTTTTCGTGAATAGGTTGCTTCTTTGTCAGATTCCAAGACACTGCAAACGCGAATGCCCTCTACCGGTATCCACACGAGTATGCACGATCCGGGCTGCGGCTATGGTGTGCTAACAAGTCCTGAAACGCTTTCTGAACGCCGCTCTGATTTTCCTCTCAGATGGCGGCTAGGGTTTCCTGACAATAGTGTCTCCTCTACCTAATGAGACCTAAGCTTCTCTATTTATAGAGAAACCCTAATCCCATTGAGGCCCTAATAAGTTTCGGCTCATTATATCTCATATAATAGAAGCCCGACAACTTAATCCAATCTAGCCCAATAAATATATCTACATATATTTATTCAATACCTAATAAATTAGGCCCAAGAGAATAAGCCCAGATCACATCACTCTTTTTGTGCGACCCTGTAGGCTTATTTGATGTTGGCAATGGGCTTGATCACACTTCAAGGCCCATAAGTCATAAGCAGCCTCTAGCAAGACATTATGACTATCCAAATCAAATAAGGATCGATAATCCGATTTAACCTGTAACTATGGTTATAAGTTCAGTCCTTTTGTAACACGATATCAAGATTAATCATAAGGCATGGTACATGTCAACCTTTGATTAATCATAGTTTCTTGATCTCCAAGTTGACTGATTGTAACAAATGACATTGATGACTCTTCATCAATTCATTTGAGCACGGCCTTGCATTTCTTCAGTCACACTTGTCAAGAGGCCCAAATGATATCTCTCTCATTTAAGAGAGGTACAAATCCCATCTACGTCATTCACATCCCTCCGTATGATTCATTTAGTGTCCAACATAAGACTATTTGTTATTCGGTTAAAAATAACTTAGTCTAATATCAAAACACTAAATTCCTCATGTAGGGAACCATGATGACTTCAGGTCAAAGGACTAAAGTCAAACCATTTAAAGAATCACTAATGACATGAAACCATGTAGTATTCTTTATGTGGATCGGTCCAATATATGTTCTCTAACATATATCTATGTTTCTGATTTGATATCTCATATCCATGATCAGTAAAACATGATCATCAATCAAAACACATACTAGTCTTAATTCATTATTGTTCCACCAATAATGATCGACCAGGGACACTCTAGAATAGTATTTTAACGCTTACGGTTTTACTATCAAGTCACATACTTGATGACATAAGTCTAGTACCATTCATGGAATGTAAATCACATTACATAAACGAAATACATGCATATATGAAAGGAATACCTCATAATATATTATTAACAAGTCATAATGTTAATACATGAATCACAAATATCCATTGGCCTAGGGCACACTACTAACACTACGTTTAGGCAAAAATGTGATTTTTTTAGAGTTTAGAAATATTCCAGTTGACTAATTGGAGTTTAAGTCGATTGAGGTTGAGGAATTAGTCGAGTAATTTTTGATTGGTTTGTTGACTATTGCATCAAGAGAGAAGATGTTTAAATAAGTCGAGTTTTACAACCATAGTCGACTAATACATATATTTTTCCAAACCAGTCGACTAAGCGGCTTCAACCAGTCGTCGAGTTTTATATCAGACAAACCCCACTCTTCCTTTTATTTTTATTTTTATTAGTCGACTAACATCCTACCAGTCGACTATCAGTCATCTGGGTCTCTTTAAAAATTCCTTCCCTTAAATCTCTGAAAACACATTCTCTTCTACCTTTGAGATTTCTTCATGATGATGTTTCTCCACCATGATGGTTTTTGTATCCAGCCAAGACCGACATTTCATATTGTTTTCATATTGTTGGATTGCTACTTGAGACTATTTATGTTTGATGACTTGTTTCTCTATTTAATATAATTGTGATAATTTTTCCTCTTCATATTTGTGTTTTATATTGATGACTCTTTGTGTTTCCTCTATTTTTTTTTTCATATTGATTGTTTTGATTATGAAAAAAAGGGGGAGTAAAATTGGAAATTGATATTCTTTAGTTACTTGATTAAGGGGAGTATGTTATAATTGTCTTTGATTTAAGTCTTTCTTGATTTTAAATGATTTTAAATTACTTTTATACAATTGATCTTACAAGGTTATTAAATTCAATCATTTATATGATTTAGGGGGAGACCTCTAACTGAAATGACAAGGCATTAAAACCTTGATCAATGTTTCTTTGTTTTCATTTCTTAAACAATTTCTAAGTGTTTTGTCATTATCAAAAAGGGGGAGATTGTTGGACCAATAGTGGTTGACAAATTAAATCCCACTTATGTTTTTATAATAATAAAATGTATAGAATTGGTTAAGAAATTATTTCAGGTGATTTGGATTGAAATAAATCAAGACTGCATCAATCTTAAATGGGCAAGACATAAATCATGGTGAAATCAAGAAGGAAATAATCTTCATCATGCTAGAGAGAATTAAACATGAAGATTATAGAAGATTTGATTGAATATATCCGTTGGAGTCAGCAACAAGTCGACCAATATATAATAAGTCGACTAATAAATTAAAGATCATCAAATGGGGGTTGAAACAAGTCGACTAATATGTTACAAATTGACTACAAATCAGTTGAATAGGAACACTAGTCGACTATCATAACACTACTCGACTGATCGAAGAGCGAAGTTAAAGCCTGCAGTGAAAAATGCTAATACTAATCGACTATAACACCTCGATTAGTCGACTATCAGGTAGGTGACTATAAGGTACTAGTCGACTATAACAACTCGACTAGTCGACTATCAAGTGAAGCTGAACAAAATTTGTCCTCATCAATCACAAATGGAAAGGAGATAATTTTGCAACATCTATAAGAAATCACCAACGGCTAGAAGAGGATGTACAACGTCTATATTCTTCTCTAGACTCCAGATAAATAGTAGTTTATCAAGGGATCAAATTACTGAAGTCCAAAAAGAAAAAGAGTTCCACTATTGTTCCAAACTTGCTCTATATTGTTCTTAGCTTGTTTCAAATTTGTCTTGAGCATTGTTCTTTCATCTTTATCTCATTGTTATTGTGAGTTGAGTGATTAGAGAAAAATCACTTGTGAGGTAGGATTAGTGCCGGAAGACAAATCAATTGTGAGGTAGGGTTTATGTCGGAAGACAAATCAATTGCGAGGTAGGATTTGTGCCGAAAAACAAATCAATTGTAAGGGTAGCTTGAGTCGAAAATCAAGCAGTGTTGTAAAAGTTCACACTGAACTAAAAAGTGTGCAGTAAAGTGATTTGCCAAATCCTAAGTGGGAGCTTAGGTAGAGGACGTAGATCTTAGCACCAAACCTCTATAAAAATAGTGTTTACTCTTCTTCCCTACTCGTTTACATTTTAAGTTAATCGTTTAAATTATTGTGTTCTAATTCGCTGTTATTTTTAGCACTTTGCGAAAAAGGTTCAAAGATCTATTCAACCCTCCTTCTAGATCACTTACAAAACACACACTATGCGGAAGCCAATCATCACATACAGTCAATAATAATTTCAATGACCTCTTGGGCCCTTTCACAAATACAAGGCGCTTAAGTCAGTTTGACTTTACAGATGATGTAATCATTTGTACAAAAGTTCATAATACACAATTTTATACAGAAATAAAAAAACACTAATGCAGACGCGAACTAATCCTGACCTCTATCCTTCACTTGAATGCTATGGCTATACTCCCGTTGGCCTAACGGGATATTATTCTAATCCTAAAAAATAGTTGCAAATTTTGGATGAGTTTTGTGAACTCAATGAGTGACCATCATCAATGGCTCACCCAGTCACATAACACCTTATTATACATTCACATAAATTCACATTCCACATTTTATACATTTAATCATTTATTTTATACATATGCAATGCACATGAGACTCACTTTCCATTTGTTACTTTGTTGTGACCGAGTGCCTAAACTGTCCAATATAAGGCTCATTGATAACTATCCCTTATCCATTGGGGGAATACAGGGCTCATTAAATGTTGAGCCTGAGGCTCTGATTCACTTTTGAGCTCGAGGCTCACTTTCACTTGTTGAGTTTTAAGTTCTAATCGTTGGCTAATCTGCTCACAACTGCCATTATATTTCATGCATTCATGCAATGGAATGCATCACTCACATTTGCATATCCCATTCAATCACTTTCTCATATCATCGGACCTTATTCCGACATTAAACGTTAAAGTTGAGAATTTACACTTTCATTCATATGCAAATGCACATTCATAACACATTTCTCAATCACATTAAGTACACATAGTTCATCAATTCACATTCAAGTAGCACTTCAATATCCAAACCAATATTACAATCATCGGACCTCCTATCCGGAAACCAATACAGTCAATCACATTCAACAATCAATTAATACAAAATGAAACAAAGCAAACAATAAAGTGAAACCATCTTGGTCTACTCATAGTACGCTCCATAATAGCATTTGTTTTCAAATTCTGGGAATGCCTGAATGCGGACACTTGACCTGCACAACCCATCTATGCAAGACACACATTGCACACTCATCAATAATTGCACACATAAAAATATTCATTTATACACAATTATAATAATAGACTATGTACAATGCATGCTTAATGACAATCCCGGGAATATGTTTTAAAACATATTTCATGCTCATTCCCATTTCATAATTTATAGGTGTCTAATTGAACTTAGACTTACACTTCATTTGAACATGATCTTCCTAAATTTTCCTTTCAATCTTTATCTTTTAAATATGCCTAGCTTATTCATAAGCTTACACCTCAAGAACACTTGATTACTTTATATCATAACTTAATTTCTCATCATCTCTTTTCTAACCTTATATGGTCTCAAAATATCCAAATCATCATCCATTAGGAATCCATTTGAAAATCCCATAATGCAAAATCACTGGAATTGATTCTAGAACATTTAAACTCAAGCATTTTCTACACCCCATAAACTAGAATCCTTTCAACAATCCAAAGATTCAATTGATCATACCTTGATTCTTCACCAAATGAAGAGATCTTTAGCTCAAATGGAAGCTCTTTTCTTCCTCTACCTTATTCTCTTCTTGAACAACTTTAAAATCTCTCTTGAAGGCCAAGAAAATTAAAACCTAGCTTGTTTTCTCTTCCTTCTCTCTTTCATTTCTTTTTTTTTTCTCTTATCTCTTTTCTAATCCACTCACTTTGCTTCTCCATAATCTTCTCATTCACGTTTTCTCCTTTATTTATAAGCAAGAAAACACTTCTTCCATTTATTGCCTTAATGGGTGAGAATTGTCCCATTTACCCCTTCTATTGTGTCTTATGTCTTTTACACATAAAAGTCTTGCCAAAAGTACCTTTGAATATTCTGACATAACACTTTATTCTAGAATACTCTTCTCTATTGTCTTAAGTTTTCAATGACACCAAAAGCATTCAATTTGGTTCAGTAGTGTGAAAGTTATACTCCAATATCTCCGGACTGCTTTAATTTCGAGATAGTACCCTATACTCAACTTCCATCCAAATCTTGAAACTCTTAGAGTCCGATTCAGAATTTGATTTCTTCATATAATTTGTATCCCTATGTTTCTAGTTTACCATAAAAAAAAAGCGTCTCATTTAGACTTCTACTGATCCAGAAAACATCAAAATACTAAAATATATTTAGTGAGATAACATCAATTCATATTATTGAAGAACACACTCACTGTACCCGTCCCACTCTTTTCACTAAATCTTTCTCCATTAGTTTCATACGACTATGATTCTTGGTGGAAATGTAGGGTAATGTCTTAAGAATCCAATGGTTCAAGAATCAAGTCAATTGGCATGTTCATATCTTTACTCGTATTGTACATGTCTTGGAGCAATTGTTATAACTCCCACAAAAGACGTAGGATTGACTTTTTTTTGGACTATTGGAAAGAGGACTTCCAAATCTACAACTTTCATGAAGACCTAGAAGGCCAATTCTATCGTTTAACTTCTGTATCGTCTCACTTTTACATCGTGTCACTTTCCTTTCATCTTAGTTTCACTTCGTCTTACGTTTGCATCTCACTTTTGCGTCTCACTTTTGCGTCTTACTTTTGCCAGAACGTCTCCCCTTATAAGGATCATAACTTTTGACTTTGATGTCCAAAATTTTCATACTATATACCGTTAGAAAGATAAAAGAAAGATATACAACTTTCTAGAAGGCATCTTGGCTAAAATATCTTTATATCAATTCCAAATTTGCCCCTAAACTTCAAAGACGAATTTTTCATACACACACCAACGTACTAGACCAACTCCATAACTTCATAAAATTTTGAGACTTTTAGAGACAGAACTAAACTTTGATGTCTTCATACGAAATATAGCCATATATCTCTAGATTAATGGTAATTAAGAATCATCTCGTTTAGACAATTAGACAAAACGTTATGACTAAAAGACTGAACCATATTCAGTGAACATTTTCCAAATTACTACCAATTTTATTTCCAAATCTTTCCTTGTCTCAACTCATACCTAGATCACTCTTTCCACTGCCTATACTTCTCACTTTCAATAACATCGCATTTAAAAACAATCATACCTAGAAGTTGTCAATGAATGCATGTACACTTATTTTTGTGCAAATATTTAATATTTATGTGCATGTATGCTAACATTATGCATGAGTAAGAAAATGTATTTCTTTATATCTCTTTGAGCCTACATGCATTGAAATTTCAGGTCCTAACCCTTAATATGGGGACGGGATGTTACACGAGGTGCTTCCATACAAAGCTTTATGAAGTTTATAGACATAATCTGGTTTATCAACATCTTCAAAACTAGGAGGTTGCTTTACATAAACTTCTTCATCAATAAAAACCATTCAAAAAAGAACTTTTCACATCCATTTGAAACAATTTCATATCATGACAAACAACATATGCAAGCAAAATCCTAATAGCTTCTAATCTAGCTACATGAGAATAGGTTTCATTATAATCTATTCCTTCTTGTTGATTATAGCTTTGTGTTAGACCCCGAATTGTTTTTTATGATGCCATTAAGAATGAATTGTGATGATTATGTGAGTTAGACTTAAGTTTGAATGGGTTTAGGCTTGTAACGAGGGGTAAGTTGGTCTTTGTTCCATGCCTTAGGTTAAGAGGAAAGAAAAGAAGAAGAGAAAAGAGAAAGAAAGGAAAATAGAAGAGAAGAGAAAGAGGAAGCGCCGTCGGTGAGAAGAGGAGAAGAGAAGAGAGGTTTTGCGATTTTTGAGTTTTCCGACTGATTTGAAGGGATTTCTGGTAAGTTTACCTTCCTTCCAACTTGTTTTAGTTGGATTAAACCCTAAGATGTCTTGAATCTGTGAGAATCGAAGGTTTTAGGGTTTTAAGGCAAAAATGGTGAGATTTCTTGGGTTGATGCATTTATGACTGATTTTGAGTTGTTAATGGGCTAGAAATGTAGTTTGAGACTTGATCTATAGTTTGGATGTGTTGCATTTGTGTTTGGAGAAGGATTGAATTGTGAAAATGCAGAAAAGTCAGGTTCGGAGTCGTTTTCTAGGCCCGTACGTTGCGACGTGCGTATGAACACGCCGCGACGTGCGAGTTCGTCTCGAAGAGTGAAAATTAAATTTGCCGCGACGAGTGGGGGACGGTTCGTCACGACGTGCGAACCTGTGTTCGCCGCGACGTGCGAGTAGGGTGCACACCGCGACGACCTTTGGAATGATCGCATGGCGACCCTCGTTATCCAAAGTGAGATTTTCATATTTTTTTGGGGATATCTTTTGGTGTGGATGTCCGATTGAGGTGATTTTGGATCCGTTGTGACCTCGAAAGAAAAAAAAGTTCTATGAAGAAGGAAGTTGAATTAGTCAAGGGTTGAAATTTTAGGAGAAGTCGAATGTAGCCTTTAGCGCTTTATTTTAGCTTTCAAGCTTTAATTATATTGCTATGGATATTAATTATATGGAAACTTGGTTTATTATAGGAACCAAGTGAGTTGACCCAATCGCAAGAGGAAGGACAGCAGTGAGTCCGATACTCAGCGATACTAGGTGGGTAATATGTTTATGGTTATTGTGTGTATGGGCAAATTGCACGATGTATGCTTGCTTGCATGATGTGACATTACTTGTGTTGAATTCTATGAGAATATTGAACTAAATGTGAACTTGCATTATGATTAAAATATGCATGGCTTGATAGGCCCGATGGCAATGGACAAGAATGAGAATTGAGAAAATGTGAGAAATGCTATGAGCATGAATCGAATGGATTATGTGATTTTTGGGTAAGAGAGTTACGGATGGAGTCACGTGCGTTGTGATAAAGCCTTCTCCCGCTGCCCGCTTGGGCAACGAGATCCTTGAAATCGGACTCGGATAGTTTGGATTTACCTTTGGGTTATCCGGATCGTTTACGGAACTCTCGAGCCAATTGAATGTGCATACACGATGGACTTGTTGAGCATAATACATGTTTTCTATGATTGACTTGTTGCATAAGAATTGTTATGTTGAAAAATAGAAATTGCATGACCTATGTTTATACGAATGTGAATTATTTGATGAATGTGGAATTATGAATATATGTATATTGCTTGATTGTGTGGCTCGTTGTCAATGGATATAAACGTATATGCCACTGAGCTTCGCAGCTCACCCCATTACTCTCCCCTCCTCAGGTGCAGATCGAGATGATTGTCGACCTTGCAAGGCATCAGAAACTTTGGGCTAGTTAGGAGCCTTGTATAAGTTAGTATTTTGGTTAGCCCACCAGCATTTCATCATGGAGCATACTTTTGTATTTTGGGATTTAATTTCATTTTGTATTGTGTTATATTTTGAGATACTTATTGCATTTCTTCGAATGAGAATGACAGATGAATTATGCAATTGGGAATGGTGAATGGATGTTTAGAATGCATGTATAGAATGTGTATATGTATGAGTATATGTATTGTTATATGAATCGAATGGTTCTTTGTATGGATGTTGGGATCGGGTCTAAAGGTATTTGGGCGCCCGACGCTGGCGCGACTGGAGGTGCCGCCTTGGGAATTCAGACATCTGGGGCCCGGGCCCAACATGTTTGATATCAGAGCCTAGGTTTAGGTGTCCTCGGCTTAGAATGCATAGTAAGATGAATTGTTTGCTATCTGACTCTTTGTTGCATTGATTAAGTGACATGCATATCATGCATACATGTAGATTGCCATATAGCTAATCCTTAGTGTTTACCTTTGAAGGAGTACGATGTCACCTCGTAGAAGGACACGAGGAGTGATGCAATGATCTGCTGCACCTGACTCTCCGACAAGAGAGGAGAGGACTGATGAGTCAGTAGCCCCAGGGAATGCTGAGGCTTCTGTAGGGCTAGGTAGTGAGCCCGTTTTGTCGCCGACGCAGGAGTCTCTGATCCCGCAGGAGCCAGTGCCTCCATTGGATCCGAGACTGTTTCAGGCGTTTACTCAAGCATTCATGCAGGCTATGGGCCAGATGTCACAGCCTTCTGTTTCAGCCCCAGTTCAGAAGGGAAAACGATTTGATAGATTGAGGAAGTATGGGGCAGTTGATTTCTTTGGGACTTCAGATCCTGAAGAAGCTGAGATTTGGTTGCGAAAGACCGAGAGTGCTGGATCAGATGGAGTGCGAGGATGACGAGAGAGTCATCTATGCTGCTAGCTTGCTTCAGGGAGATGCACTTCATGTGGTGGGAGGCGTACAGTGGGGCAGTTAGGCGATGGGGTTGGCATGACAGGATTTCGTGGTTGCTTTCAGGAAGAAGTACCTGTCAGAGGTATATGTTCAGCAGAAACAGAGGGAGTTCCTCAGTTTGACTCAGAGGGATATGACTGTCAGCGAGTATGAGCGCCGGTTCACACAGTTATCCCGGTATGCTTCGGATTTGATGCTGAGTGAGGCTGCCAGATGTCGCAGGTTTGAGTCGGGATTGCACCTGGCTATCAGAGAGAAGGTGATTGTGTAGAATTTTTGTGATTTCCAGCAGCTGATTCAGGCAGCGCTAAGGGTGGAGAACATAGAGAATATCAAGAGTGCGGTGAACAAGAAGAGGAAGGGCAGAGAGCAGTTCATGAGAGGGGGTAGCACTAGTACTCCTATGCCAGACAGGAGTGCTAGGAGCTTCCCTGTTCAGTCAGAGGAGAGGAGCAGTGGTGCGAGTCGACCGAGGCCGATGAGGACTTCTAGTGTTTCTCACCAAGCCTCAACGGTGGGTGGCGGTAGAAGGGGAGATGGAGATAGATCGTTCGTCCCGAAGTGTGAGCACTGCGGAAGAGCTCATAGAGGAGAGTGCTTCAGATTGACAGGAGCTTGTTTCAACTGTAGGGAGAAGGGACACATTGCCAGAGAGTGTCCTCAGCCTCCACGACAGGAGAGAGGTCAGATGCAAGCTCCGAGGAGGACAGAGACTATGGGACAGAGGACTGTGACAGAAGTGGGTAGTTCTGATGCGGCTAAGAGGGTGAATCTTCCTGGGAGACCGAGAGCGCAGGCACCAGCTAGGGTGTTTGCGATGACTAGGAGGATCTTGAGGCGCACTGTATGTTGTCAGTGCAAGATGCTTATTTTCTAATGCTGTGATTGTGTTGATTGATTCGGGTTCTACTCACTCGTTTGTTTCGTCGAGTAGACCTGTGTGTGATTTGATTGTGAGCCCTTTGGATACTCCGCTGATGGTGAGTACTCCAATCGGTCAGTATATTGTGATTAGTCAAGTGTATAGAGGTTGTGAGATTCGCATCGGTGGAGATCTGCTAACAGTAGATTTGATGCCACTCAAGATGAGTGGTTTAGATGTGATTTTGGGTATGGATACTTTAGAGAAGTACAATGCCCGTTTGGATTATAAACGAAAGACAGTGGAGTTTGAATTGGATAGTGGAAAGAGAGTGGTGTTTACTGGGGACAGGAAAGCGAGTCCACCCAGGATTGTTTCAGCATTGTCAGCAGAGAAGATGATGAGTAAGGGTTGTGAGGCGTTTTTGGCTTATGTGATCTACTCCAGAGCTGATAGAGGGAAGTTGGAGGATATTTCGGTAGTCAGGGAATTCTCGAACGTCTTTCTCGAGGAATTACCAGGACTACCGCCAGCTCGAGAAATTGAGTTTTCCATTGAGCTTTTGTCAGGTACAATGCCAATTTCAATTCCGCCTTACCGGATGGCTCCGGCGGAATTGAAAGAGCTTAGGGAGCAATTAGAGGAATTATTGGAGAAGGGGTATATTCGACCGAGTTCTTCTCCTTGGGGAGCTCCGGTTCTCTTTGTAAAGAAGAAAGATGGATCATTGAGGATGTGTGGACTAGGAAGTCAATCAGTTATTGTGAAGAATAAGTATCCGCTTCCTCGCATTGATGATCTGTTTGATCAATTGCAAGGAGCGAGAGTCTTCTCTAAGATCGATTTGAGATCGGGATATCACCAGTTGAGGATCAAGGAGTCGGACGTGCCGAAGTCTGCTTTCAGGACTCGGTATGGGCATTTTGAATTCTTGGTGATGCCTTTTGGATTGACGAATGCTCCTGCAGCGTTTATGGATTTGATGAATCGTGTATTTAAGCCATTTTTGGACCAATTTATCATTGTCTTTATTGATGATATATTGGTGTATTCCAAGAGTGATCGACAGCATGAGGAGCATTTGAGGATGGCTTTGGAGACTTTGAGGATGAATGAGTTGTATGCCAAATTTGCCAAATGCGAATTTTGGCTGAAAGAAGTTGCATTTCTTGGACACGTGATCTCAGAGCAAGGAGTTCATGTGGATCCAAAGAAAATAGAAGCGGTGGTGAATTGGGAGGCCCCGAAGAGTGTAGCAGAAGTGAGGAGCTTTCTGGGTTTAGCAGGCTATTACAGGAGATTCGTGGAGGGATTCTCCATGATAGCCGCTCCGATGACGAAGTTGTTGAGGAAAAATCAGAAGTTTGTTTGGAGTGAGGAGTGTCAGAGGAGCTTCGAGGAGCTCAAGCGCCGGTTGACGAGTGCTCCGATTCTGATGTTGCCTTCGGGTGATGAGGGCTATACTGTATACAGTGATGCGTCGAGGAAGGGTCTTGGTTGTGTTTTGATGCAGGAAGATCGGGTGATTGCTTATGCTTCTAGGCAGTTGAAGCCTTATGAGCTGAATTATCCGACGCATGATTTGGAGTTAGCAACGATGATCTTTGCTTTGAAGATTTGGAGGCATTATTTGTATGGAGTTCAGACTCGGATCTTCACTGATCATAAGAGTCTCAAGTATTTGCTGAGTCAGAAGGAATTGAATTTGAGGCAGAGAAGGTGGATCGAGCTACTAGAGGATTATGACTTGTTGATTGAGTATCATCCGGGCAAGGCCAATGTTGTGGCGGATGCCTTGAGCAGGAAGTCGTCGATTGCTCATGTTCGATCAGTTTATCTTCCTTTATTGGAAGAGATGGCCAAGCTTAAGATAAGCTTAAAGCAGGAGGAGTCGGAGTGTCTTCTCGCTAATTTCAGAGTGAGACCGATTCTCGGGAAAAGGTTAGGGAATTGCAGCTCAAGATGCGATTTGGCGAGTCGGGGATGAAATTGAAGGTAAGGTTTCTGAGATAAATGTGCAGGATGATGGGCTTATGACAGTGGAGAACAGGTTGTGTATTCCTGATGTGCAGGAGGGTAAGGCTGAGATTATGGATGAGGCACACAATGCGCCGGATGGGGTAGCACCAGGATGTATCGGGATTTGAGAAAGCATTTTTGGTGGAAAGGCATGAAGAGGGATGTGGCAGACTTTGTGAGTAAGTGTCTAGTGTGTCAGCAAGTCAAAGCCGAACACCAGGCACCTTCAGGCAAGTTAAGGCCGTTGCCTATTCCGGAGTGGAAGTGGCAAAGGGTAACGATGGACTTTTTGATGGGTTTGCCTAAGACCAGCAGGAGGCATGATGCCATTTGGGTGATTGTGGACCGGTTGACCAAGTCAGCCCACTTTTTGACGATCAAGCAGACTGATTCTTTGCATGTGCTAGCAAAGAAGTATATCGATGAGATAGTGAGATTGCATGGGATTCCGGATGTAATTGTGTCCGATAGAGACCCTCAGTTTACTTTGAGGTTTTGGGGCAGTTTGCAGGAAGCTTTGGGGACGAAGCTGAATTTTAGTACGGCGTTTCACCCTCAGACGGATGGTCAATCTGAGAGGACCATTCGGACTCTTGAGGGGATGCTTCGGGCTTGTGTGATGGATTTCAGAGGAGCTTGGGATGAGCATTTGTCGTTGGTCGAATTTGCTTATAACAATTCGTACCATTCGAGCATTCAGATGGCTCCATATGAGGCATTGTATGGGAGGAGATGTAGGACTCCCATCTATTGGGATGAAGAAGGAGAGAGGCAATTGGAAGGACCGGAATTGATTCAGATGACAGTTGAGAAAATCAATCTGGTTAACAAAGTGACTTAAAGGCAAGAGGATAGGATGAAGAGTTATGTTGATGCTCACCGAAAGGAGATGGAGTACGAGGTCGGTGAGAAAGTGTTCCTTAAGACATCTCCTTGGAAAGGAGTATTGAGATTCGACAAGAAAGGGAAGTTGAGTCCGAGGTATGTGGGTCCTTACGAGATCCTTGAGAGGATTGGACCACTTGCCTACAGATTGGCGTTACCTCCGGAGTTATCGCTGATTCACGATGTTTTCCATGTGTCTATGTTGAGGAGGTATAGATCAGATCCTTCTCACATCATTCAGACTAGTGAGGTTCAGCTAAGGTATGGTGCGAAGCATGAGGAGCAACGGTGGAGATTTTGGATACCAAGGACAAGGTCCTTAGAACAAGACAGTTCGATTAGTCAAAGTCCTTTGGAGGAACCATTCGATAGAGGAGGCTACATGGGAGCCATTGGAAGCCATGCGGGAAAAGTATCCGCATCTCTTTGACGATTCAGGTAAATTTTGAGGACGAAATTTCTTTTAAGAGGGGGAGAAATGTTAGACCCCGAATTTTTTTTTATGATGCCATTAAGCATGAATTGTGATGATTATGTGAGTTAGACTTAATTTTGAATGGGTTTAGGCTTGTAACGAGGGGTAAGTTGGTCTTTGTTCCATGCCTTAGGTTAAGAGGAAAGAAAAGAAGAAGAGAAAAGAGAAAGAAAGGAAAATAGAAGAGAAGAGAAAGAGGAAGCGCCGTCGGTGAGAAGAGGAGAAGAGAAGAGAGGTTTTGCGATTTTTGAGTTTTCCGACTGATTTGAAGGGATTTCTGGTAAGTTTACCTTCCTTCTAACTTGTTTTAGTTGGATTAGACCCTAAGATGTCTTGAATCTGTGAGAATCGAAGGTTTTAGGGTTTTAAGGCAAAAATGGTGAGATTTCTTAGGTTGATACATTTGTGACTGATTTTGAGTTGTTAATGGGCTAGAAATGTAGTTTGAGACTTGATCTATAGTTTGGCTGTGTTGCATTTGTGTTTGGAGAAGGATTGAATTGTGAAAATGCAGAAAAGTCAGGTTCAGGGTCGTTTTCTAGGCCCATACGTCGCGACGAGTGAAAATTAAATTCGCCGCGACGAGTGGGGACGGATTCGTCATGACGCATTTAACTGTGTTCACCGCGATGTCTTAGTAGGTGTCTGCACAAGCACACTTGTGGTCGCTGCGACGAGCAGGCCGTTCGCCGCGGCGAGCCCTCTGTTATCCGAAAGTGAGATTTTCATATTTTTTTGGGGATATCTTTTAGTGTGGATGTCCGATTGAGGTGATTTTGGATCCGTTGTGACCTCGAAAAAAAAAAACTATAAGTTCTATGAAGAAGAGAAGTTCGGAATTAGTCTGTAAGGGTTCAAAATTTTAGGAGAAGTCGAATGTAGCCTTTTAGCGCTTTATTTTAGCTTTCCAAGCTTTAATTATATTGCTATGGATATTAATTGTATGGAAACTTGGTTTATTATAGGGAACCAAACTGAGTTGACCCAATCGCAAGAGGAAGGACAACAGTGAGTCTGATACTCAAGCGATACTAGGTGGGTAATATGTTTATGGTTATTGTGTGTATGGGAAAATTGCCTGATGTATGCTTGCTTGCATAATGTGACATTACTTGTGTTGAATTCTATGAGAATATTGAACTAAATGTGAACTTGCATTATGATTAAAAATATGCATGGCTTGATAGGCCTTATGGCAATGGACAAGAATGAGAATTGAGAAAAATATGAGAAATGCTATGAGCATGAATCAAATGGATTATGTGATTTGTTTGGGTAAGAGAGTTACGGATGGAGTCACGTGCACGTTGACAGTAAAGCCTTCTCCCGGATGCCCGCTTGTGGCAACGAGATCCTTGAGAAATCGAACTCGGATAGTTTCTGGATTTACCTTTGGGTTATCTGGATCGTTACTTAACTCTCGAGCCAATTGATTGTGCATACGATGGACTTGTTGAGCATAATACATGTTAGCTATGATTGACTTGTTGCATAAGAATTGTTATGTTGAAAAATAGAAATTGCATGACCTATGTTTATACGAATGTGAATTATTTGATGAATGTGGAATTATGAATATATGTATATTGCTTGATTGTGTGGCTCGTTGCCAATGGCTATAAACGTATATGCCACTGAGCTTCGCAGCTCACCCCATTACTCTCCCCTCCTCAGGTGCAGATCGAGACGATTGTCGACCTTGCAAGGCATCGGAAACTTCGAGCTAGTTAGGAGCCTTGTATAAGTTAGTATTTTGTTAGCCCACTGAGATTTCATCATGGAGCATACTTTTGTATTTTGGGATTTAATTTCATTTTGTATTGTGTTATATTTTGAGATACTTATTGCATTTCTTCGAATGAGAATGACAGATGAATTATGCAATTGGGAATGGTGAATGGATGTTTAGAATGCATGTATAGAATGTGTATATGTATGAGTATATGTATTGTTATATGAATCGAATGGTTCTTTGTATGGATGTTGGGATCTGTGCGAAGGTATTTGGGCCTGACGCTTGGCGCGACCGAGGGCCACCTCAGAATTGGACATCCGGCCAGCCCAACACCTTGAGCTACTAATCTAGCTTTGTTACATTTTACACTACCTGATTCATCTAGTTTATTTTTGAATACCCATTTGGTTCATATGACAGACTTATTTGATAGTCTAGGAACTAAGGCCCAAACTTTATTTATAATAAATTGATTTAACTCCTCTTGCATTGCTAAAATCCAATCTTCATCTTGAAAAAGCTTCATCAATTTTCTTAGGTTCTAACTCAGAAAAAAAGCTACATTTGCCTTTCTTCTGATCTCAGATCTAGTTTTCACTCCTTCTGAAGTTTTTCCTATAATCAGATTTTTTAGATGAGAAGATTTATACTTCCAATCTTTTTTAAGATTAAAGTTTTCAGGAATGACTTCTATCTTATCAAGGGATTAACTAGAGGTGACAAATCTAGTTTAACAACTAAAGGATCAAATAGAGTTTCATCTTCAGAATCATCTTTTCTAATATGCATAAATTCTTCAACATATTTTGAAACAAGATTATAAACTCTATAAGCTTTAGAAGACATTGAATATCCAAGAAAAATTCTTGAATTGATCTTATAATCAAATTTATTCAAATTTTCTTTTGTATTCAATATAGTGCATTTGCAACCGAATGGATGGAAGTAAGAAATATTTGATTTTCTTCCTTTACATAACTCATATGGAGTTTTATTTAACATAGGCCCATAAATACTCTATTTTGAATATAACAAGCTGTATTCACAGCTTCTGCCCAGAAATATTTAGGAAGATTCATTTCACATAGCATAGTCCTTGCCATTTCTTAAATCATCTTATTCTTTCTTTCTACAACTCCATTTTGTTGTGGAGTTCTAGGAGCAGAGAAATTATGAAAAATTTCATTCTCTTCATAAAATATTCTAAATTTTTCATTTTTAAATTCTCCACCATGATCAATCCTAATTCTAACACTAAAAATTCATTTTTCATTTTGTAACTATTTGGAAAGAACTTTAAAACACTTAAGAGATTCATCTTTATGTGATAAAAACAATATCCAACAAAATCTAGTGAAGTCATCAACAATTACGAGACTATACTTCTTTCCGCCAAGACTTAAAGTTCTAGTTGGACTAAACAAATCTATATGTAATAGCTCCAGAGGTCTGGATGAGGTTATAACATTTTTAAAAGAAAAAGATGTTTTAATTTATTTTCCTTTTTGACAACTCTCACAAAAGAAATTTTTGTTAAAACTTATTTTTGGTAAACCTCTTACCAAATCATGTCTAACCAACTTAGAATATGTTTAAAACTAATATGACCTAGCTTTTTATGCCAAATCAAATTTTCTTTATTTGTTGATATAAAACATGAAATATTTTGACTTTTCAAAATATCTAAATCAATCTTATAACGATTGTTTCATCTCTTGGCAGAAAAGAATACATAATCGTCTTTGTTTTTGACAACATAAGAATTTTGATTGAAGGATACTTAAAAATCAGAATCACATAATTGACTTACACTAATTAGATTATGTTTTAATCCTTCAACTAGCAAAACATTATCAATAGACACAAAGGAATTTTGTCGATTCCAATTATTTTTCCTTGCTGGTTGTCTCCAAAAGTCACTGTTTCTCCTTTCTTATTTTGGAGGTCTAGGAACATAGACCTTCTTCCCGTCATGTGTCGCGAGCATCCACTGTCTAAGTACCATTGGTGTTGGGTGGTTTTTTCGATAAAAGAGATTTGTAGTATATATTATATCTTTCTTAGTTACCCATATTTTCTTGGATCCTTTGGGGTTAGACTTATAATAATTCCTCTAAGAATAAGAATATTGTTTCTTATTCTTTCTACTAGAAACACATTATTATTAATAAATCCTAAACCACTCTTATCCTTTGGATGTCTATATCTTCGAATCATCTCATTCATACTTTTAGTACTATTAGTAATATTGATAAATCTGTTGAAAGACTATTAATCCTTTGTTTTAGTTGATTAATTTCTTCAAATCTATCTATAGTTACTTTCTTTCTCATATCGTCTACTTGTTTTTTAAGACAGTCGTTTTCTTTTTCTAACACTTACGTGTTCTTCAAGCTTTCTGCAAATTTCTTTTTCAGAATTCTATATTTCTTTAGAATAGCATGTGAATCTTTTAATAATTCTAAATATGCTTCTTAAAGATCATTAAGGTTATAAGTTACCTCATCGTTGCATTCTTCTTCAGCTACCAAGCATATGTTTGTTTGTTTTGATGCTGATGAATCGGAATCAGATTCGAATGAATCCAAGTCTTTCCATGTTTCCATCATGCTCTTTTTATTTGCTTTAATTTTCTTCTGGTTTCTTTTGAGCAATGGACATTCAGACTTGTAATGTCCTGGTTTGTTGCATTTGTAGCAGATGATAGACGTTTTCTCATTCTTGACTTCTTCTTTGCTATTCTTCTTAAAAGAAAAATCTTTATTTATTTTCATTTTCTTTTTCCACATCCTTCTAATATTTCTTAAAATGAAGGATAATTCATCATTATCTTCACTTGAATCTTGATCAGACTCACTGGTATTATTATCCTTAATTTCTTTAATCTTTAATGCTTTTGAGGATGTGCTTCTATTTTTCTGATTCTTTTGATTCTTCTGACCAACCTTTAATGCGATAGACTTATCTCTTCTAGGTTTATCTTCGGCATCAAGCTCTACTTCATGGATCTTCAATGAACCCAAAAATTCATCTAGCTTCAGCTTGTTTAAGTCCTTGGCTTCTTGTATTGTTGTAACCTTGGGTCTCCATCTTTTAGGTAGACTTTTGAGAATCTTCTTGACCTGATCTTGATTATCGTAGATTCTCTCAAGAGCTTTAAGTCCGTTAATGATTGTTTGAAATTGTCCAAACATATGATTAATAGACTCCTCATTTTTCATTTTGAACAACTCATATTGATGAACAAGAATATTGATCTTGGACTCTTTCAATTGATTTGTGCCTTCGTTTATAATGGCTAGTGTATCCTACATTTTCTTTGCAGATACGCATCCATGAACCTTATCATATTCACTTCTACTTAGGGCACAACTTAGAAAGAACTTGACCTTTGAATTCAATTGAAACCGAGCTTTTTGATCGGCTGACCATCTATCATGAGAGATGATATTGCCTTCATCATCTATTGGTGTATATGGACCATTCTCGATGATATCCCAAAAATCAATATGTGTGGATTCTATGAAGAGCCGCATCTTGCCCTTCCAATAATGATAATCCTCACCATTGAATGCAGGAGGTTTTGTGACCGAGGCACCTTCAGCTATAAAAAGATGTGATTCAGCCATAGGTCTTCGTCCTCACTTTGCGACAATGTTTCTTGAAAACCTCGCTCTGATACCAATTGAAGTAAATCATTTGTTAATATAGAAATATGATATAATATGTAAACTACACAAGAAGGGGGTTGAATTGTGTAATCTTTTCAAGGATATTAATCTTTTGAGATTTTTTGAATTTCTTTACAAAAATTCAAATGATTATAAAAACACTTTGTTAAATTTTATAAGCAATGCAATCATAAGTAATATTATCTACTTGTCTATCACAAAAAAATTAAAAGATAAGGGTTAGAGAATAAATGCTGTGATTTTATACTGATTTACCCCAAACCTTGGGCTATGTCCAGTCCCCAGAGTATTTATGAGATTTCACTATATTCTTTCAACTTTACAAGTATTCTTTCACACGTAAAGCCTCGTCAGGTCTCTCACACAAGTATTCTTTATCAACTATGTTAGCCTCTCCAAGCTCTAGCTTTTGAACTTTCACGTTACAGATGTGTTTGCTCACTTCTTTTGCACTCTGAATACATAAATTTTGCTAATATCAAAACATTAATAAGTAACTCTCTATCTATATCTCTGTATGTATTCGTATGTGTATATATGAGTATATGTAGTTTACGACTCGAAATAATATTTATAGCCTAAGTCTCCAATGGTCTTTTTGATAATCGTTTCTTGAATCTTCTAGAAATAGTTATTAGGTGAGTCTTGTAACTAACTCAAACTAATTAACTGAATGTCGCTCTAGCATATCTTCCTTTTGTATCTTCTGGAATAACTCTTCTTCTGTTACTATATTTCGTCTATTATTTCGCTTTGTCTTATGTTGCGTTTCGTCTCATGTTGCGCTTCATCTTATGTTTCACTTCATCTCATGTTGTGCTTCATCTTATGTTTCGCTTTGTCTCACGCTTCGCTTCATCTTATGTTACGACTTCGTTTCACGCTGCGCTTTGTCTTATGTTGTGACTTCGTCTCGTGTTGTGCTTCGTCTTATGTTGCGAATTCGTCTTATTCTTCGACTTTGTCTTATGCTTCAACTTCGTCTTACGCTTCAACTTCATCTTATGCTTCAACTTCGTCTTATGCTTCAACTTCGTCTTATGTTGCCTAAGTGTTACTTGCATTTATCTGCACACTTAACAAACTCATTAAAACAGTTCATACATTTATAAGATTATTATTATTTGATTGTCATCAAAATTAATAGTAGTGAAGTCCTCTTAACTTAACACTTCTAACCCACTAAGTGGAAGTGTTTGAAACATCGAATATAAATTTTTGATAACTCTTTGATAAATGTGAACGTGTCTCCACCAAGTGATCGATCAAAGATTAGAAGAAACTGTAGTATGCTCACTTGAGCTTGTAGTTCCTCACCCTTTGATTCACTTTAATATATGAAGGACTAACATTCATCACCGATCGCTGACAGTTATATGCCCCCATGTGAATCCTCTATGGCTATTGCTCTATGTTTACAACTAAGGTATCTTGTTGTGCAGTCACCTCTTCTCTTCTTATAACTTGAATCTTTCTATAGTTTTGTTATATCTCAGGGTCAAATTGTAACTAGAAAATCCAAATTGTCACTCCCGGATCTATTATTGCACATCAACAACTTAAAATAAATGAAAGAAATCAAAATAAAATAAAAATAAAATGAAAACAAACTAAGATTAACAAAAAATTGTAAAACTAGTTTCCTAGTAATGACGCGAAAAACTTGATCTACTTTATATTTGTCGAACATAGAGTCAATCATATATAGTTAAATAAAACTAGAGATATTCTAAAGTATCGATCCCACAAAAAGTATTATATCTATTAATCTAAGTTAAAGAAGGAAATTAAATAAAACAATGAGAGTTCATAGAAAATAATTAAACTATTAAACTAATTACATCAAAGAAAATAAATTAATAAAAATGAAATAAAGAATGTTGGAGACTTACGGTTCATTTATATGGATATCCAACGATCATACATAATTGATTATTTACGTTGAAATGATAATTAACCTAATATATCTATAACCTTTGTCGAGACATATATGTAGATCTAACAAGGTAACTAATTGATGTGTTATTTAACCTAATCAAACTCATTAAATATATTTAATATATATATTACCACTAAAGTTTAGGATACCTTAGTTATCTAGAGCTTAAGGGTTTATTCTTCTATTACACATATTATACTTTACCTATTATTCCATCATACAATCCATATGATTGAATATATATTGACTAATTAGAAATCTAACAATTAAGATAAAAAGAATAAATTCAACCAATGAATAATCAAATATTGTGTAAATAATTAAATCAATTCTTACAGACTACATCCTTAACTTTAACTAAGATTTCTAGCTACTAAGCATAATAGAAACAAAATAAAATAAATAAATCTCATCATAGAAGAAAAGAGTAGAAGAAAGGAGTTGAGAGAAGTTGCCAATAGCTTCTGCATTCCTTTCTTCAACTCTTCCTCCTTGAGACAAAAACTATAAAAGAACTAACTAGAAAGAAGTTCAAGAGAAAATAAAAAAAAAATCCAACATAATCCCCTTATAAGTCTAAAAATAAAAAGTCTCCTATAAATTTATTAAGGTTGGCTATATATAAAAGAAGTCTAACTAAAGTCTAATCGAAGTCTAAGTCTAACATAAATTAACAATCCTCTAGATTAATTTTAATACATGTACTTATAGTTAGGATTATAAAAATAGGGGTTTTAGGTGACTTCAACTTGAGGAATCCCTTAATTATATGTTTTTTCCCTAAGAACCAACATCTATTAGAGATCCAAGATCGACCTTGTCTTGTTCTGTTTCTTTTTCTCTTTGTTGGTTACTGTATAATTGGAGCCTGAGATGCTTCATAATTGGTGTTGATTTGCATTATTTTTATTTGTAAAATATAAATGAATATGATGAGGTTATATTCATCACCAACAATAGTCAAGTACTATATCTTAGCTCCTATTTCCTTTGTAAAAGACATAAGTTTGTTATACTTCTAAATCTGGCACCTGTTACAATTGTATCCTCTATCTTTTCCATTTTTACCCTTTTTGTGTTAAAATCAACTCCCGACGTCTTCTTCGAAGTTGTTGTCCATCCTTTTATCCTCCACATGGCTCTAAATTCTCATTAATTGGATAACCATGAAAAAAATTCACAAAATCTTGCATTTATCCTTCAAATCCAATAAGTGATAAATACTAAGTAAATAAAACTAAATAACATGGACTCATTAAATATTAAAAGAAATGGAAGTGATACCATAATCTAGATATAGGTAAGAAAAATGAATCACAGGAAACAAAGTCTCAAGAATTGGGCCAAAAACCACTATGTTAATCATTGCATCATAGTTTTAGAGTGTCCCTTTCCTTGTCGATTCAAAGCTTATCCATCCAATTTGTAGAGATAGAGATAGGGATTGCATGGATACTTAAACAACAAAAAGACATCCCAAAGTCTTTCCTGTTGGGCCCCGATTCCTCTTTCCTATTAAATAAACATGTTTAAATTATTTTGGGGTTTAGTTTACCAAATTCCTTTTGGTTAGAATATTTTGGGGTTGTTAGTACTTAAGTTAATGAAAATTTAAATGAAGGGATTTAGTTTAAATTAGAGTTTTAAATGTTGTTAGTAATAAAAGGAATAAGATGATATGGGGGTAATTTAGGAAGTTTACTTATGTTTTTAAAGTTCAAGGCTAAGAAGGAGGGGTATTGTAGTCTTTTTAAATATCATTAAAGGAAGAAGGAAAGAAACAAGAGAGAAGTGGTTGTTGGTGTAAGCGAAGCTACGAAATTTTCATGTAAAAAGAGAATAAATGAAACTACAACTTTTTAGGACTTAGGTTTTAAAAGTTAAGAAGCAAATTAGCTAAGTCTTTTAAGAGAGAGGCTTACGAAATTTGCAAGGAGAAAGAAAAGGAGGAGACTTTTGGTGCAGAGAAGAAGAAGAAGAAGAGGTTAGGGCTTGGTGTTTTTCTTGCTTTAAAGAAGAGATTCTAAGAGTTCTTTAAGAAGGAAAAAGGAAAAGGAAGGATAAATCTCCCATTGGAGGCAAAAAGGTGGATTTCGTGGGTAGTTTCTAAGGTGAGGTTTTTTCAAATTTCTTTGAAATCTTTGATGGGTTTAGGTTCTAAGAGCTTAGGAAAAGCATAGGTAAGGTTGTGTAGGATGTAATTCATGCTTTCATTTCCTAAGATGTGCCAATTTTGACATCTCATGTTAATATGGGATTTTTGTGCTTTGATTAAGGTCAAGAGAGGCAAGAGGAGTTATAGGAAAGGCAAATTGATCAAGCTTAGAGCTAAACGAATCAAGGTGGATGACTTTTTAATAATTGAGTAAATAAGTTACTAAATTGTCTTTCAATAAATGTCATTTAATGCTTTCCTATGACTTTCCAATTTTGAATGAATTACTCTTTGGGATGGTTTAAACTAGAATGACATGCCTTTTGTATAAAAAACATTGTGGAAATAAGTGTAAAATTGTTTGATAAGTGAAAAAGATTAGAAAATGCGATTTCAGAAAAATTCCATTTTGGGCAATTATGTGTGAATTATGTGAAATGCATAATTTTATGGGTTTGTGGTGGTCCCTTAAGAGTCAAGTGCACTTGTCTGTCCATAGGCTTCACCCGCCTGCCCGCTAGTGGCATTGAAGCTCCTTACGGATTCCCATAAGTTCACGGCTACATATGACCGATTCGTGGGAATGTGTAGTACATTCCGTTTGGATCCACCCAAACCATCTTCTATATGATTATGTGATATGCTTTGTCTATGTTGTTTTTGTAAACGTTTTGATCAATTGAATATGATGGGGATTTCTTTAGGGAAAAGATGATTTTGGTAAAATTGCCTTGGAAATAAGTGTTAAAGACTGTTTTTGCTTATTCTTAATTATTAAGCTATTACCCACTGAGCCGTCGAGCTCACACCCCTTTTTCCCCTCCACAGGCAATGAGCGAGAAATTGAATAATTGCACCAAGACCAAGGCATTACTCCTGTTTCGCTTTGATTTTGGAAGTTAGATTTTAGCACCAAAGCTTTAGATGCATTTTAGCACTAAAGTTATTGTTTATGTAACTTTTTTTGCATTTTGACTTTTGGATACTTTTGATGTATTAAGGCTAAAATGCCCTCTAAAGCTTTGTAATAACCTATGTTTTTCATGTAAATGCAAGAGAATTGAGTTGTAAAGTATTCTTGTATATATTGCTTTAAAATGTGTTGTTTTATAGTTTGAAAATGACTAGATGAATAGGTGTGTGGTTGCTGCCATTTGAGTTAAATTATGGGTTGGCATGGATTGGTATGGAGTTGGGAGATGAAGAATGTGGAGATTGAAGTTTTTGTGTGCAGGTGTTGGAAATTGATTGAAGGTTGATGATTTTTGGCTAGTTGAATTTTAGGGGAGATGCTGTCCAAATTTCTTTTAATGGGTAGAAACTTTGACTGAATTTTTGACCCTCTTAGAGTTTGAATTGGATTGGAGGGTCTTCTTGAAGGTTGTAGTTCATGTTTAGAGCTTTCCATTGGTATATAATATGTCACTTTTGGACTTAGGATTAAGAAGTTATAAGGTTTGAAAGAATGTTGTTACTGTTAAAAAAGAGTTTGTCCAGGCAGTATCTTTGGAAGTTCATCTCTTTAAAGCCATAATTGATTTTTGCATCCTTCATAACAGATATAGATTGTCTTTTACTCGTTTCATTGATGTATAATATGCCATTTTTGGGATTAGGAGTAAGAAGTTATGAGGTTTAGAAAAATTCAGTTACTGTTTGTATGGTCATTTTTGTAGGAAAATCCCGGGAGGAACATCACATGCTCCAGCAGCGGAAAAACAAAAATTTTGTTATCGGGACCTTCCGAAAGCCGAGGATCCAGTGTCGGTATGAAGACTCAAACCAGAATAGCCAATAGAGACTATCTCTAAAGGTATCCACGCAGAGATCGAAAACCTAACAGGACAAACCCTTTGACCGGGAATAGCTAGAACAAATTAAAGGTCTGCTAGACCTTACCTTTGTCTGTGGAGAGCTTGGATTGAGCGTTGGAGAAGAAGAAGAATCGATGGTTGCTTGAGAGGAAACTTGAAATCTTATTTCTAAGCTTTAACCTTAACCATTAAGTAAAGCTTTGTCTTCTCAAACCGATGAACCTCTCACCATCTACTTCTCAACTCTCATATATATATGTCTATAATATTTTAAAGACAATAAATCATGTGAGTGGAAGGCCATCCACGTGGATGCCTTAAAGGAATAAACTAATAATGGTTTTGACTTTTCAAAACCTTTATCTTCTTCCTTTTCCCATTCCAACACACATGGCAAATAAATATATTAATTAATTAATTAATTACTTAATTAATTAATCAATATATAATTGCTAAGGTCGATCAGCTAGAATGGGTCACCCTCATCGCCTCTAGGGCCCCGGTCTTTAAAGCGACCTAAACCTTTCTTAGCAATATTGATGTCGCGATCTCATGGGACATATCTCAATCTCATCGGGATCCATTTAATCCTAATGCTCTCCAATAATTGGAACTCATTCCAATCTATTTTACTGATTCTCGAATCACTCTTATGCGTGTGACCCTTTAGGTTCCCGGTTATGTTGGCCACTTAGATTAACAATTAACTGAGCAAGTCATGAGCGGCGTCTAGCAACACATCATAACCCCAATTGACCGGAAAAGTAATTGGTTTGATGAATTCATCACGAACGGATCACGAACCCTTCCATGACAATTCTTGTGCAATTAGTCCTTTCACCATCTTATACCCCACTTGGTTATGAGTATGGTCAAAGTGTCAACTCTTACTAGACCGAAGTCTAGCCCAAGTGATATCAGTTCTCGTCTTAGGACTCATTACTTAATATGTCAAGGAAGACAGTCTTCATGACACATCTACTCTGGCTAGAGATTTCAAGTAATGATCCTGACAAGAGGCCATGGGTATCTCTTCTGCTATCACAGAAGTGATGAATCCTTTATTGGCTACTCAATTACCTTCGAATACCTCAAACTGTACCCAAGCACCACCCTATGAGTAACCTCTAGAAGGCAACAAGGAATGGAGTTGATCGGCAGCTTATCGTTCAATTAAAGAATTGATCCTTGGAAACTGGTCAAATATAATTTGTACCAAGGATTGCAATACAGGATGCAACCTCGGGTCGACTCTCAAGGAACCAGTGTACTAACTGATTCTAAGACTAGCCTAATGTTTGAATGATGCATGCAATTAAAGCAATAAAAAAAGGGGGGGTTTTGATTTGATTAACTAAAAATTAAACTAAGCCAAAGTAAGAATAAATGTTTTTGGGATTTTTAGAAAGCTAAACGATTGAAATTAAACAAGTGTGAAATCAAATTACTAAAACTCTCTTGAAAATGCAACTTGGATTATCATCGTTCAAATAATTTTCAGGGTTTGAAATCCACTAAGTTTCGAAATGTAAACCTTAATAACTCGTTAAGTCCAAGAATTTGATTAATCAACTCGATTAGTCAAATCTTGTTTAAACCATTAGTGTGAAAATTGGATAAACAATTGCAATAAGTTAATCGATAATAACACACTAACCCAACTAAGCACAACTAGGCGAGATCAAATTAATCATTGTAAAATCCGAATAACATACATGAGACTTCATGTATTTTGACCTGAAAAATCTACAAAAGTAATATCCAAATCTCAACATAATGTCAACACACGGCTAAAACTATTAACCACACTAACCTAGCTATATCAATGCATACCCAACTCGGATCTATACATAAATATACCTAGACTTGAGACATTAGTGATTACCCCTATTAAGCTTTGGTGAACTCCAATCCTTGCTACATGTTCAAGAAAATGGAGCGCTTAGCGACCATAACTCGATGAACTCTTATTTGTTGGAATATCACCGTGGTTCATGATTCTAACGACGAGCGAGGAAGGATCAAGAACAAATGATGGACGAGTGGAACGGATGAAGAAGCTGGAAACAATGGACGTGATGCAGTGCGGCAGCGAACCTGCAAATAAAAACAGAACAAAAACTATTAGAAACGAAGGAGAAGATAGAAAAGAAGAAGTTAACCTCCGGAGTGCGGCCGCCTGTTTTTGCCCTAAATGGCAAGATTTTATAGGAGGTTGTGCGGGCCGGGTCAGAATAGTGGATTAATTTCCATTTATAGTCCGGGTTACCCGACATTCGCTGTGGCGAATGGCTGTAATTCGCCGCGGCGAATGAGTTTGGTCACTCGTCGCAGCGAATAAATTAAATACCATTAATTTGCTGCGGCGAATGGAGGTCTTGGTTCGCCCAATAATTCTTGCGGCGTGTTGACTTCTTGAATGTTGACTCCTTTGGTCCTACAAAATACAACCCATTTGTAGTATCAATTGTCCCAATAAAATTATGCGTAATTAATGACAATTGACAACAAAATCCGACAATGTGCAATTTATCAAAACTCGATATGCGGGACCAAAATAAGCATAAAAATCATAGATCAGGAGTCAACAAATGCATAATTACTAAAGAAAACGGGCCTAATTTATAGTATAAATTTGGTCCAATCAAATTCCCCCACACTTAAACCTTTGTACTCCTGAACAAAGCTTATAAGAGTCAAAAAGGTACAAGAGTAAAAGAAAATTCTGCCCATGCTCAAACAACAACCAAAATTGACTCAATCCACTTTATCAGAATTCGAACGCAACAAATTGAAAGAGTGCTAATAAAACAAACATTGAAAGAATTTAAGCACATGAGATTGAACAGCAGAGAATCACTCAGGATATGATGTTTACGCTCAACTCACTTGTATAGTAGGGATATTTTTCTCTCAATCTACTTAATACATCTCCTACCATAAGCTTGTATCAATTTTATTTCTCCACTACAAGGACTATCAATTTGAAGATCAAGAGGTCTTTAAGGGTTGTAATGGCGGAAGGCTAAATGAATGGATGATGTGAGAAAAGAAAATATGAGCATGGCATAAAATGAGGGATCGATGTCGATAATCTATAATGAAACTAGACCTCTATTAAACTAAATTTTGATTGAATTTTTTTTTTCTCATTTTGAGAAACTAATCCCATTTGGGATTCAATACATTATTATCCCTTTTGGAATAAACAAGACTAACTTTTTTTTCCACTAAAAATAGAACAAACCGACTATTGACGCTATCGAAAATAATGCATGCAAATGCTCATAAAGAAGAAGGCTCAAAGGGAAATTTAAGGAGCAGTGTTTAGGGGTTGGTGTTTGGGGAAAGGGCTGAAAGAAAGAACGCCTATCATATCCACAAAAATCTAGTCCATCAAGCTTTGAGTAAAACCGACACAAGTTCTAGAGAAGCATGAACTAAGCAGATGCACACACAAAAATATAGAAGAAAAATCTTTGGCTCGAATATCCTTCCAACAAGGTTTTGTCTCAATGATCAATCTCAAAACTTAAAACTTAAAATGCTACCTTATTAGCGTGCTCCCATTTACTTTGTTTTGAAAACTTCAAAAGTTAAAATTTTGCCAAAACCAATTATCGTTCAAGAATGGAGAGCATTTTCACAAAAATCAAGTATCGTTTGAAACTTATAAGTGGCTTTGCATGCAAGGGCACAAAAGAACGAAAGTCAGACAAATGTTTGATTGAGTCCAAATTTATCGATAAAAGCAACGGGCCCACAAAATTATGCACAAGTTCTAATAGGTGTACAATGCAAAATATAAAAGGGAACGGCTCCCCCACACTTAAACATGGCATTGTCCACAATGACAAAAGTAGCAGGGCACAGAGGAAACGAAACAAAAATAGACAAAACAGAAATGTGGATATAGCATTAAGCTTAAAATGTAATGTACAAAAGAGGATCCGAGAACTAACTAAAAAAATACAACGAAGAAAAGAAAATACAGGAAAAACAACAACAAAAGAAAATAAGCATTGCACTATGTGGCGGGATAGATCGTCACCGGCGAAGCGCAGATAGAAGAGCGAGGAGCATTTGAAGAAGCCGGTGCTTGAGGCGGAATAGGCAGCCCGAGGTGGCAGCGAAATGAGGAGGGAAGGAGAAAGAAAAAGAAGAAGAAGAAGAAGAAGACGCGGGAGACGAAAGGACGTGAGAGAGGAAAAGACAGAAATGGCCCTCGGACAAAAGAGATGTCCAACGGTCCAGAGGGGCGGAGATGTCCTTATTCGCCGCGACGAAGCGATCCCTAGTCATGCTGAACAAGTAGTAGCTTCATTGCGCGTAACTACCCGTAACAGATCACAATGTCTAAGGATCCTACTCAGTTTGCACAATCATTCAATTAATCATCCCACATATCAACCATTCTCGTCAATCTAAGCATGCTTTATTAGGAAGAACAAAGAGCTAACAAAGGGGAAACACTTTATTCAAACGGAAAGGGAAATCCTACCTAACTACAGCTAAACCTACTGGTTGGGTCTCTCCCCCCCACACTTAATCAACACATTCATGCAACACAACATATCAAATCAAATCAAAGAACGTGCACAAATATATATCGAAAAGGTAGGAAGAGAAACACCTGGTGCTCACGGTGGATCTTGTAGCTCGGGGTGGACGGGCAGTCGATATCCAAGCTCCATGTCAACAGCTTGGGTCTTGGGCAGCTCCATGTCCATTCCCATATCTGAATAGGCACCTGCACTATCATCAAAATAATCTTCTCCGAAGAGAGTGTCAGTAGGATGGGTCAAAGTGTGGCCGAAATCAACACATGCATCATACACATGCACATCAAGCATATTCACCCCAAGCAAGGAGTAATCCTCGTTAGGGTGCTTCATAGCTTCATACATGTTGAAGCTAACGTGTTGATCACCAACCTCCATGGTGATCTTTCCTTCCTTCATATTAATCATTGTGCTCGTAGTCCGCAGGAAGGGTCGTCCAAGGATCAGAGAAGTGTCCTGCACCACTTCAGAGGTCATGTCCAACACGTAAAAATCGGCAGGAAACACTAAACCTTTCGCTTGGACCAAGATGTCCTCGATGATTCCCAATGGATGTCGGAATGATCTATCACCAACCGTAAGACTACCAAGTAGGCTTTATGCTCTTAACGCCTGTGGCTTCATAGACTGATTTCGGCATTACGTTAATCGCCGCTCCCAAATCCAATAATGCTCTCCCAATTGTTACCTTTCCTATAACGCAAGGAATGGTAAATGAGCCTGGATCTTGGCACTTTACTGGGATTTGGGGCTTAAATAAAGCCGACACATTTGAACTCACCTAGACACGTTCATTAGGCCTAAATTTTTGCTTGTTTGTGCACAAATCCTTGTGTACTTAGCGAAGTTTCGACTTTCTTAATCAAATCCAGCAGGGCACGTTGACTTCAACCTTCCCAAACAAATCAATGATTTCTTTTTCGTGTTTGAGCTCATTGACTCTCTTGCTCATCGACACTGAGTTCGGAAAAGGAGGTCCTTTGTTGACTTCCATCTTGGTGGTTCATTTCGCCGATTTATCCTTACGCCTCTTCTTCCCGAAATGCTCGATGATTGCTCTTTATCCTCAATTGTTGATTGCTTCTTGTTCCTCAACAATTCTTCTTCGCGATCACTCTCGATCGCATGCTTGCTTCTCTCTCACTTGAGGCGCTTCTTCAACCTCAATTTCCTCGGTGCATTCTTCTTCTTCAGAATGTGAAATGCACTTTCTTTCCACTCCTTAACTCAATTGCATTTAAACTCTTGGGTTTATTACCGTGTTGGAGGAATGGATCCTTTGCCCGAGCTTGGTTGTCACTCAAATTATTAGACAATTGGGTGACATAGGCGTTCATGTGCTCGGCCTTGGTCTCCCATTGCTCCATGCGTTTCTCCAAGGCACTAAAGCGGGCAGCATTCTTAGCAGAGTCCTGTTGGATGAGGTTCGCGATGGCGTTGAATTGATTTGTTGTGGAAGTTCGTTCCTCTTTCATCAACGTCATCATACTATGCAGAAGCTGATTAGTGTCCTCTTTTGGTGGTACGTGGTTGCACCGTCAACGCCACGATCGGGAAACTGGTTTGTAGATGGTCCACTCCACTCCCTTGTTGAAAGCGGTTGGGTGCTCTTCCTTCATTATTCCTCCAACTGAAGTTAGGATGAGATCTCCATCCTTCGTTATATGTGTTGGAGTACGGGTCCCACTTAGAATTTTGTTTGCCCGGGTAAACAGCGGACACTTCTTCATACCTTCCGGGACAGACACTGGAAATGTGCATCACCGATCCACAAGATTCGCAACTAGGTGCGACCGATTCGATGGAAGGCGATGGGCACATTCATTGATTCTTAAGCTCGGTAGTGATCGAGGATAACTGTGAAGTTATCCTATGCTCCAGGGAATCCACCTTCGATTCCAGGCTTTCCATACTCTTAGTTTGAGCCGTCATGGCTCCTACTTCATTCACATTCCTGGAATCTATGACACTATATTGCTGATGATTTAGGGTCATCCTCTTGATCAAGGCCCATGCTTTAGGTGCGGTGAGGTCAATCAACGAACCTCCCGACGCAGCATCCAACATTCCCTTTTCCTGATTTTTCACCCCATCGTAAAAATATTGAACCAATTGTTCATCAGGGATCTGATGATGGGGGCACCGAGATAACAGATCTTGGAATCTGCTCCAAAAGTCATATAAGGATTAAATCGTAATCCTCGCTTGGCGGAATAAATCTCTTTTCGCATCGACGAAGTCCTCGAGGCTGGAAAATATTTTTCCAGGAAAGCTTTCCGCAAGTTGGCCCAACTATGATAGGCATTCGCGACATGCCTTGGGAGGCTCATGTACCACTCCCGGGCCTTTCCTTCTAACGACAAGTGGAATACCTTCCACAAAGACTGGTCCAGATGTGCTCCTACAGCTTCATACTTTGATGATCATTGTGAGGGCACGAAGATGCATGTAGGGTCCTCTCCGCCAAACCGTGAAATTTGGGTAGGAGTTAATCAATAAACCTTTAACCCGAAATTTACATCGAAGTTAGGGTGTAGCGATGAAAGGATCGTAGTTTACGTCCGAGGTTGTAGCTTCTCGGATGGTTCTACGCCCGATGTTCGCATTGTTGTCATCTACGCGTTCCTGGTCACCGTTAAGACCGTGATCTCCATTTCGGGGTGGTTGACCGGGATATTCTTGGTGTTCAGCCATCTCAGATTCTAGTCGATCTAGTGTGCTAAGTCTTTCTTGCTCTCTCTTGTTTTTCCTAAGTTGTCTAAGGTGTCGCTCAATTTCAGGTTGAAAATGAACTAGCCTAAGTCTACGGGGCATGCACAAGAGAAGTTCACCTAAGATAGCTCACTAAAACGACAGCGGATAGCAAGGCTTCAATTCACTCAGGTTCGCTGCGACGTGTAGTAATTCGCTGCAGCGAACTGAATAAATTGTAACTTTCGCTGCGGCGAATATATGAACTCGCTGCGGCGACTAATGAACTCGCTGTGACGAATGATGAACTCGTCACAGCCAAGAAGCACAGACCAGCAAAGCAAACGAATCAGAATAAACACTTAAAACAAAGCAGAATGAAATCACAAACAGGATTAACACTAAAAACACTTAGGCAGAAAAGAAATTAAATAAAATTATGCAATGCAAACAAAATGTAAACAACAAAAATTAAGATCAAAACAAACACTGGCTAACCTAGAGAACCAATTAATTTGATTCCCGACAACGACGCCAAATTTGATCGGCAGCTTATCGTTCAATTAAAGAATTGATCCTAAACCGTCAAATAAAATTTGTACCAAGGATTGCAATACAGGATGCAACCTCGGGTCGACTCTCAAGGAACCAGTGTACTAATTGATTCTAAGACTAGCCTAATGTTTGAATGATGCATGCAATTAAAGCAATAAAAAAAGGGGGAGTTTTGATTTGATTAACTAAAAATTAAACTAAGCCAAAGTAAGAATAAATGTTTTGGGATTTTAGAAAGCTAAACGATTGAAATTAAACAAGTGTGAAATCAAATTACTAAAACTCTCTTGAAAATGCAACTTGGATTATCATCGCTCAAATAATTTTCGTGGTTTGAAATCCACTAAGTTTCAAATGTAAACCTTAACAACTCGTTAAGTCCAAGAATTTGATTAATCAACTCGATTAGTCAAATCTTGTTAAAACCATTAGTGTGAAAAATTGGATAAACAATTGCAATAAGTTAATCAGATAATAACACAGCTAACCCAACCAAGCACAACTAGGCAGATCAAATTAATCATTGTAAAAATCCGAATAACATACATGAGACTTCATGTATTTTGACACAGAAAAATCTACAAAAGTAATATCCAAATCTCAACATAATGTCAACACACGGCTAAAACTATTAACCACACTAACCTAGCTATATCAATGCATACTCCAACTCGGATCTATACATAAATATACCTAGACTTCAGACATTAGTGATTACCCCTATTAAGCTTTCGGTGAACTCCAATCCTTGCTACATGTTCAAGAGAATGGAACGCTTAGCCGACCATAACTCTGGATGAACTCTTCGCTGTTAGAATATCACTGTGGTTCATGATTTCAACGACGAATGTGAGGAAGGATACAGAACAAATGATGGACGATGGAACGGATGAAGAAACTGGAAACAATGGACGTGATGCAGTGCGCAAATAACCCGCAAATAAAAAGCGAACAAAAACTATTAGAAACGAAGGAGAAGATAGAAAGAAGAAGTTAACCTCCGAGTGCGGTCACTGTTTTTGCCCTAAATGGCAAGATTTTATAGGAGGTTGTGCGGGCCGGGTCAGAATAGTGGATTAATTTCCATTTATAGTCCGGTTACCCGACATTCATTGCGGCGAATGGTCATAATTCGCCATGGCGAATGAGTTTTGTCACTTATCGCAATGAATAAATTAAATACCATTAATTTATGCGGCAAATGGAGGTCTTAGTTAAGCCAAATAATCTTGCGGCGTGTTGACTTCTTGAATGTTGACTCCTTTGGTCCTACAAAATACAACCCATTTGCAAGATCAATTGTCCCAATAAAATTATGCGAATTAATGACAATTGACAAGAAAATACTGACAATGTGCAATTTATCAAAACTCAATGTGCGGGACCAAAATAAGCATAAAAATCATAGATTAGGAGTCAACAAATGCATAATTACTAAAGAAAACGGGCCTAATTTATAGTATAAATTTGGTCCAATCAGGAGTCAAAGCACAGAATCAGTATCCAAGATATCCTTGAGTACCTCAAGTCTGAGGATACTTGCACCATTGCTATGATGAGATTATCACTGACATTTAAATAGGACATCCATGTGATGATCTCATGGCAGGTAATCCAATGTACTTAATACTCTTAGTAAGCATCCACATGTCAAATCTAAATATCTCAATATTTTAGTTTACGAGATCCTTTCGCTTGATCCAATCAAGGAGTATGACATGAACTAGTCTATCCGGATTAACGATGTCCATTCTCGTTAATCATATGACTAAGGATAATTTGAATCTTGACATAATTGCACATGATAGGAATCTCGATAGTATGATCACATCATAATTTCCTTCATGCTATGTCATATATCATGGACTTCATTAATTGATTTAAAGATTAATATCAATTCATAAATAATGTTCATGAACATCAAATTAATGAAATATGCCTTTCTTTATTTATTCATAAAGTGCACTACGACTTTGAATAAAAAAGCGCTAAAGGAGATTGCCTTTAGAGCATAAATTAACAAGATAGTCTTTGAATAAGTCGACTTACCCAATGTACAAGTCGACTTATCGATCTTATCGATATGTAAGTCGCCTTGCATAAGCACACAAGTCGACTTACACTTACAAATCTCCACTTGACCTAAAGCCAATCGCCTTAGTATCTAATACCATAAGCGAGTCTATGAGAATCACAATTCTTACGTGACAATGGCTTTGTCAACGGATCAACAACACTTGCTCTGTGGAATTCCCTCATCGGGATATCATCTCGACCAATGATCTCCGAATCATTTGGAATCGGAGTACGTGTTTAGATGGTTGATGAGACCTAGGTTCCTTTTACAAGACTAGCCCCATTGTATCACCATACAACCTTATGGGCCCATCACGCCTAGGAACCACACCAAGTTCATCAAGCTGCTTCCTTTCTTTGCATCGATGCGGCAATGTACTCTACCTCGGTTGTTGAATCGGCGGTCATCTCTGTTTGGAACTCTTTCCAATCGACCGCCTCATTGATTCGGTGTGAATGCATAACTGATTGTGATTCAGAATCATCCTTATCAGATTAAAATTAGCATCTGAACGCTCGCTCACATGGAGATTTCCATCTCCATATATCAAGAAAACATCCTTAGTGCTTTGCAAGTACTTGAGGATATTTTTGACAGCCACCCAGTGACCCTCACCAGGATCCGATTGGTATCTGCTCGTGACACTCAGAGCATACGATACATCGGGCCTCGTACATAACATAGCATATGTAAGTGATAAGTCGACTTGTACCATGTGTAAGTCGACTTACACATGTTCGGTAACGATAAGTCGACTTGTTCATTGGATAAGTCGACTTGTTCAAGGTCGGTACTGTTTATTTGTGCCCTAAAGGCAATCCCCTTTAGCGCGTTTTATTCACGATCGTGCGCATTGAATGAATAAATGAAGAAAAGGCATTATTCATTAATTTGATATTCATAAACATTGTTTATGAATTGATTGGATCTTTAATCGAATTAATGAAGTCCATGATATATGACATAGCATGAAGGAAATTATGATGTGTTCATACTCCCGAGATTCCTATCATATGCAATTATGTCAAGATTTAATTCTCCTAGTCATAGGATTAATGAGCTGGACATCATTAATCCGGATAGACTAGCACATGTCATATTCCTTGATTGGATCAAGCGGTGGATCTCGAAACCGTAAATATGAGATATTTAGAATTGACATGTGGATGCTTACTAGCGGTAGTAAGTTCATTGGATGACTGCCATGAGATCATCACATGGATATCTTATCTAAGTGTCGGTGATAATCTCATCATAGCAATGGTGCAAGTATCCTTAGACTTGAGGTACTCAAGGATATCTTGAATCTTGATCCGTGCTTTGACTCCATTCCTTGTTGCCTTCGGAGGTAACTCATAGGGTGGTGCTTGGAGTGCGACTTGAGGTATTAGAAGATAATTGAGTAGCCAATAAAGGATTCACCACTCGGATTAGCGAAGAGATACCCATGGCCTCTCTTATCGGGATCATTACTAAGGTTGGCAAGATGTATGTCATGAAGAGTGTCTTCATTGACATATAAAGTAATGAGTCCCGTGCGAGAGCGATATCACTGGGCTAGACTCGGTCTAGTGAGAGTTGACACTTTGACCATACTCATAACCAAGTGGGGTATAGGATGGTGAAAGGACGAATTGCACGGTAATTGTCATGGAAGGGTTCGTGATCGGTTCGTGATGAATACATCAAACCGATTACTTTCCGGTCAATTGGGGTCATGATGTGTTGCTAGATACCGCCATGACTTGCTCAGATTAATTGTTAATCTAAGTGGCCAACATAACCGGAGCCTAAAGGGTCACACGATAAGAGTGACTCGAGAATCAGAAATAGTATTGAGCAGAGTTCCAATTATGGAGAGCATTAGGATTAAATGGATCCCAATGGATTGGGATATGTCCCGATGAGATCGCGACATCAATATTACTAAGAAAGGTTTCCGGAGCTGTTTCAGCACCGGGGCCCGGTAGGCCGGTAGGACCGACCCCAGTTGGACTGGACCTTAGCAAATATATTCTAATTAATTAATTAAGTAATTAATTAATTAATTATTATATATATATGTATGCAAGCACGTGGATGGAGGAGGCTAACAAAAGAAGCTTCCATAAGGAGGCTTAGTCATCACTTTTATCATTACTAAAAGACAAAAATGGAAGATGGAGATAAGATGATCGTAGCTTATGAAAAAGCAAGAAAAAGGAGTTTTCTTTGGTCTTTTGGAAAAGAGCATGATCGTAGATGAGAGAAGGAGAAAAGGTTTTTGTGAAAAACCAAAATTCTTCACCTTCTCCATTGATTCTTCATCTTCTCCTCCAAGGGTTTCTTCCTCCATCAACGTTTCCTTCAGCTCTCCAGGACAGAGGTAGGGTCTAGCAGCCTTTAATCTGTTCTAGCTATTCCCGGGTCAAAGGGGTTTGATCCGGTTAGATTTTCTGATCTCTGCGTGGATCGCCTTTAGAGATAGTCTCTTTTGGCTATTTAGGTTGATGTCTTCATACCGATACCTGGATCCTGGGATTCGGGAAAGTCCTGGGAACAAAATTTTTTGTTTTCCGCTGCCGGTACATGTGATGTACCTCCCGGGATTTTCCTACAGTGGTATCAGAGCATCTGGTATCCCGTATGAAGCTATAACCTAAGTGAGATCAGAAATGCTAATGGAATTTTCTGTTGATGCATGCTATCTGTTCAGATTTCGAATTTATATTGTGATATGTTTTTTGAAATTTTTCTGACCAGAATTTTTCATAACATGTTAGAGAATATGTCTATGAAATTTGAGAATTTATCGATTTGATTTGATATAGTTTTGCTAATTAATTCCCTAAGGTTACAGATGCTGTTTTGTGAAACGATTCTGGAACAGGCATGAGTATAAAATCGAGAATAAATTCTAGAAAAATGTTTTTTCGGATTTTCCTTTACCTACATGTCTCTAAGATGTTGGTGAATGTCTTTGAGCATGGAAATTGGATTTCAAGGTGATTGGATAGTTATTCACGAATTTATTCTATGCTGTTGGGAATTGCTGTGCTGATGAACACAGATTTTGAATCGGTTTTGTTATTTAGGTTGACTGAGTTTTTGATGGTATAAAATCCTGAAAACTTTCATGTAGCATTTTCTAAACATTTAGTAACCTATGTAATTTTCTCAGAATTTATTGAAATTGTTTCATTGATCATTTCGAGCAATGTACAGAACTGGACAGTTTTGTGAAAATTGTTGGGACTGTTTTGCTTGGCTTGATTGAGTGTGCTTTTTGCAGTTCCAATGCCTTGCACCATTTTTAATGTGATTAAAAATGTGTTATCTTGATGTAGTATGATTTCCAAACTGAATTGCTTGAAGTTGCATTTCCAAGAATTTTCGGATGCCTAAGTGATCACATTAGCGTCTCGTTAGTATATTGCATTATCTTGTTTGTTTTGACCGTCATATTTTTTATGGCATGTGCTGAAGTAAATTTGATAATGTATGTGCTAGCTAGAGATGCTTAGGATGATGATTTGGGTGTTCCTAAATTATTTGGAAATTAATGAGTTTTGACTCATTTCAAGCTTTTCATATAGTTTGACTATTTAAGGCATTCATGAATCAATGAAGTGCTCATTGAGGCATCAATTCACAGATATTACCCTAGGTATGATGGTGTTGAGAATTGGAATTGTACTGATTGAGAAATTAGCCGATTAGAGATTTTAGCAAAATTCCCTGAATAAGTCGACTTGTATATGGTATAAAATCGACTTGTTCAAGATTTTGGATAAGTCGACTTGTGGATGAATAAGTCCACTTGTTCAAGATCTCGAGATAAGTCGACTTGTAGTACCTTGTAAGTCGACTTGTTCATGGGCAGATGACATAAGTCGACTTGTGTCATACAAGTCGACTTGTGTGTGTGGCAGAAGCACAAGTCCACTTGCATTTGATGAAAGTCCACTTGTGGCATCATAGGTGGGATGATGGATGATTTTAGGTATAGACTCAATGTGATTGATGAAATGTCCTAAATCATATCATATAGTCATGGTGACTATAATCCCACGCCTTGGAGAAGAAGTAGATGAGACCAAATCCTCCTCGGTATATGAAAACTAACGCCTTCCATTAATATGGTAAGAACCAGAGTTCTTATAGAGTTGGGTTGTTGAGCTAACCTCAAGCTCGCTCTATACGAATATGTTCGAACCATGAAAATAAGATTTTCGGATTAATGGGTCGGTTTTCCTAGAAGCGTTGATTTGTTGAGCTAACCTCAAGGTCAACGTGGACAGAGGCGAAATTGGGTAGCATACATTAGATATATGCGCATCAAAGAGTTGATACCCAATGTAAGTGCATACATCAACAAGTTGATAGCACTGATCGATAGTTGTGTCTAAGATGTAATTGGTATATCGATACCTCCGAGACATAAGGTGGCTTGTTGAGCAAACTCAAGGTCATTCTTAATGTCGGTTATCGATGATACAATTGGTATGACCGATACCTACCGATTGACCTAAGTTGTGGCTTGTTGGGTAAACCCAAGGTCACTCTTAGCAATGTCGGATATCGACCCACTAGGACATTATGTCACTTTGTTTCTCTGGATTCGTAAAGAGGGTTATGGATTCTAGGAAACTAGTGGGAGCCATATGCATATCATGCAAGTCCTTATGATCATGCAGGCAATTCTATCCTATCATTCCTTCTCTCTATCGCGCTAGGTTGATTGAAGAAGTCTTTCAGTGTGAATTTTCACTCTCTATTTTGGACCGAATTTTCTTGATTGGCTGAGGAATCTGAGAATTGTTCTCAGATCTGAGGAACTGGGATACGTCCTAGATGTTCCACTTCCAGATGCACCTGCTGTCGATGCTTCTGATAAGGATCAGAAAGCATATTGTAAGCATCTAAAGGACAGTGATATGGATACTTGCTTTATGCTTGCCTCGATGTCACTAGAGCTGCAGCAGCAGCACGAGTCCATGGATGCTCACTCTATAGTATTTCATCTTAGGGAGCTGTTTGATGAGTAAGCTCGGTCTGAAAGGTTCGAGACCTCAAGGCTTCTCTTCACCATTAAAGATGGCTCGAGGATATCTGGCATGCGCAAGATGCCTCAAGATGAATGGCTATATTGAGAGATTGGCCGTCTTAGGATTTGTAATGGATTATGAGTTAAGTAGAGAATTAATTTAGTTGGATTGTCGATGGTTATTCACAACAGGATAAACTATCGATAAACCAAATATCCACAACAATTCTCGGTGATCAATCTGCCAAGACATCCGAAAGGTGCTATCAAGAAGGATAGCAAGCAAGTGCTAATGGTGAATGCTTCTTCTTCTAGTTCAAAGAAGAAAAGGACAAGAAACCAAAGGAAGTGCCATCAAGGAAAACCAAAGATTACGCCCCAAAAGGATTTTGCTTTCATTGTGGCAAGTCTAGCCACCAGAGGCGGCTGTAAAATCTATCTCGAGTTCCTGAAGCGTAAGAAGGCATCGATGCCTCTACTTCTTCAAATATGTTTGTCATTGAGGTTAATACTATTCTGATCCAAACATATCGGTATTTGATACCGGATGTGGCTCATACATATGAAATGATATGCGGGCCTCGTGACGTGAGAAAGCTCATTCAAGGAGAACTAGACCTTCGTGTAGGTAATGCAGCAAGAGTTGCTACATTAGCCGTGAGACACTTATGTCTTGTTACTCCCTAGTGGGCTTATATTCAAATTGGATGATTGACATTTTGTACCTGTTTTAAACAAAGAACATATTGTATGTTTTATGTTTAAATAGAGCTGATTTCCATTGGACTTTTAGTAGCAATGGTTGTTCTATTAGTTCGAATGGAAGGCTCTATGCTACTGGTACATTATGCAATTGAATTGACATATTAAATATGTCATATCCAGTTATGAATGTCAATGACGCGAAAAGACATAATCGAGATAATTTAAAATCAACTTACTTATGGCATTGTCGGCTTGGCCATATAAATGAGAGACGCATTGCTAAGCTCCATGAGAATGGCAGTTTAGGGTCATTTGATTATGAATCATATGACACATGCAAATCTTGTTTATTAGGCAAGATGACTAAGTTATCCTTTAAAGGAAAGGGTGAACGAGTGAATGGAATATTAGACCTAATACATTCAGATGTATGTGGTCCGATGTCCATCCATGCTAGAAGTGGTTGTCGTTACTTCATTACCTTTATCGATGATTATTCTCGATATGAGTACCTGTATCTAATGAGATACAAATCTGAAGCATTTGAATAGTTCAAATAATTCAGAAATGAAGTAGAAAACTAACTTGGTAAAAGTATGAATACATTACGATCTGATCGTGGTGGAAAATGCTTAGACCAACAGTTTTGGATTATCTCGTAGATAATGAGATTTTATCTCAAGATACTCCACCTTACACGCCGCAAAGACAATGGTGTGGTTGAAAGGAGAAATCGAACCTTGTTAGACATGGTGCGATTGATGATAGGTTTTGCACAGTTTTGGGAATATGCGCATGAGACAGCTGTTTACTTGCTAAACAGAGTTCCATTAAAGGCAGTTGTGGTTACTCCATATGGAGATATGGACTAACTGAAAGCCCTATCTTTCTCATCTGAAAGTTTGGGGTTGTCCTGCTTATGTGAAGCGGACACAGTCAGATTAGCTTGATGCAAAATCTGATAAGTGTTTGTTCGTGGAATATCAATTCTACCTTGCTGAGGAACAAAAGTTGTTTGTTTCCAAGCATGCTGTTTTCTTAAAGAAAGAGTTTCTTTTACAAGAGGACAGTGGGAGCAAAGTTGAACTTGGAGAAGTTCAAGATGCTCGAACAAACATAGATCAACTGCCTGAATCTGAAACTGTAACTCATATAGATGAGGTAACAGTTCAACCTTCTACTACACACGAATTTCGTAGGTTAAGTAGGATACGACTTTGTCCCGAGAGATATGAATTTCGTAAGTGAACAGAATGACGATTGCTCATATGAGATGATCGCCTACTACCTATGAGCAGGTTCTAAAAAGTTCGAGTCCGAACATGGCTTTGTGCCATGAAATCTGAAATGGATTCCATGTATGAAAACCAAGTATGGACTTTGGTTGTTACACCTGAAGGGATAAAACCCACAGGGTGCAAAGGAGTTTTCAGAAGAAAACCAACATAGATGGTAATTTGATTACCTATAAAGCAATGCTTCTGGCCAAAGGATTTCGTCACAGACAAAGAGTTGACTATGACGAGACCTTCAGCCCCGTAACAATGCTTAAACCCATTAGGATACTCCTAGCCATTGCCACTCATTATGATTATGAGATATGGTAAATGGATGTGAAGACAGATTTCCTGAGAGGAAATCTACCCAAGGATGTGTATGACACAACCTGAGGGCTTCACTTTCATCGATGGCGAAAAGGTATGCAAGCTTCAGAAATCCATGTTTGGATTGAAGCAAGCATCCAGGAGTTCGAATATCCGTTTTGATGAGGTACTCAAAGAGTTTGATTTCTCACAAAATCTGGATGATCATTGTGTGTATAAGAAGGTTAATGGGACTGCAATCATATTCCTTGTGTTGTATGTAGATGACATACTGTTACTAGGAAACGATGTCTCTATGCTGCAATCAGTTAAAATTTGGTTGTCCAATCAATTTGCGATGAAAGACCTTTGTGAAGCGACTTATATCCTAGGGATATAGATTTATAGAGATAAATCAAAAGGTTGCTTGGTCTTTCACAATCATCGTACATAGATGAGATGCTAAAGAAGTTTAGCATGGATCAATGCTATGTACGAGGCCCGATGTATCGTATGCTCTAAGTGTTACGAGCAGATACCAATCGGATCCTGGTGAGGGTCACTGGGTGGCTGTCAAGAATATCCTCAAGTACTTGCGAAGCACTAAGGATGTTTTCTTAATCTATGGAGATGGAAATCCCCAAGTGAGCGGGCATTCAGATGCTAGTATTTAATCTGATAAGGATGATTCTGAATCACAATCAGGTTATATACATTCACACTGAATAGCGTGGCGGTCAGTTGGAAAAGTTCCAAACAAGAGAGGATCGCGATTCATCAACCGAGGCAGAGTACATTGCCGCATGAGATGCGTAAAGGAAGCGGTTTGGATTAAGAAGTTCATTCTTGAACTTGATCTGCTCCCTACCGTGATGGGCCCATAGGATTGTATTGTGATACAATGGGGCTAGTCGCAGCAAAGGAACCAAGGTCTTATCGACGATCCGAACTCGTGACTTTGCCGATTCGGGAGATCATTAGTCGAGATGATATCCTAATAGAGAATTCCCACGAGCAAAGTGTTGTTGTTCGCTGACAAAGCCATAGTCACAGGAGAATTGTGATTCTCATGGACTCGCTTATGGTATTAGATACTAAGGCGATTGGCTTTAGGTCAAGTGGGAGATTTAGTAAGTGATAAGTCGACTTGTACCATGTGTAAGTCGACTTACATATGTTCGCATCGATAAGTCGACTTGTTCATTGGATAAGTCGACTTGTTCAAATCGATCATCGTTTATTTGTGCCCTAAAGGCAATCCCCTTTAGCGCGTTTTATTCACAGTCGTATGCAGACTAAATGAATAAATGAAGAAAAGGCATTATTCATTAATTTGATATTCATAAACATTGTTTATGAATTGATTGGATCTTTAATCGAATTAATGAAGTCCATGATATATGACATAGCATGAAGGAAATTATGATGTGTTCATACTCCTGAGATTCCTATCATGTGCAATTATGTCAAGTATCAAAATTCTCCTAGTCATAGGATTAATGAGACTGGACATCATTAATCCGGATAGACTAGCACATGTCATATTCCTTGATTGGATCAGCGGTGGATCTCGTAAGCTGTAAATATGAGATATTTAGAATTGACATGTGGATGCTTACTAGCGGTAGTAAGTTCATTGGATGACCTGCCATGAGATCATCACATGGATATCTTATCTAAGTGTCAGTGATAATCTCATCATAGCAATGGTGCAAGTATCCTTAGACTTGAGGTACTCAAGGATATCTTGAATCTTGATCACGTGCTTTGACTCCATTCCTTGTTGCCTTCCGAGGTAACTCATAGGGTGGTGCTTGGGTGCGACTTGAGGTATTCAAGATAATTGAGTAGCCAATAAAGGATTCACCACTTCGGATTAGCGTAAGAGATACCCGTAGCCTCTTGTCGGGATCATTACTAAGGTGGCGGCATGTATGTCATGAAGAGTGTCTTCATTGACATATAAAGTAATGAGTCCCGGACGAGAACCGATATCACATGGGCTAGACTCGATCTAGTGAGAGTTGACACTTTGACCATACTCATAACCAAGTGGGGTATAGGATGGTGAAAGGACTAATTGCACAGTAATTGTACATGGAAGGGTTCGTGATCCGGTTCGTGATGAATACATCAAACCGATTACTTTTCGGTCAATTAGGGGTCATGATGTGTTGCTAGATACCGCTCATGACTTGCTCAGATTAATTGTTAATCTAAGTGGCCAACATAACCGGAGCCTAAAGGGTCACACGATAAGAGTGACTCGGAGAATCAGTAAAATAGTATTGGATGAGTTCCAATTATGGAGAGCATTAGATTAAATGGATCCCAATGGATTGGGATATGTCCCGATGAGATCGCGACATCAATATTGCTAAGAAAGGTTTCGAGTCGTTTCAAAGATCGGGGCCCGAGAGGCCGTAGGACCAGACCCAGTTGGATCGACCTTAGCAAATATATTCTAATTAATTAATTAAGTAATTAAGTAATTAATTATTATATATATATGTATGCAAGTATGTGGATGGAGGAGGCTAACAAAAGAAGCTTCCATAAGGAGGCTTAGTCATCAAGCTTAGTCATCACTTTTATCATTACTAAAAGACAAAAATGGAAGATGGAGATAAGATGATCGTAGCTTATGAAAAAGCAAGAAAAAGGAGTTTTCTTTAGTCTTTTGGAAAAGAGCATGATCGTAGATGAGAGAAGGAGAAAAGGTTTTTGTGAAAAACCAAAATTCTTCACCTTCTCCATTGATTCTTCATCTTCTCCTCCAAGGGTTTCTTCCTCCATCAACGTTTCCTTCAGCTCTCCAGGACAGAGGTAGGGTCTAGCAGCCTTTAATCTATTCTAGCTATTCCCGGGTCAAAGGGGTTTGATTCGGTTAGATTTTTTGATCTCTGCGTGGATCACCTTTAGAGATAGTCTCTTTTGGCTATTTAGGTTGATGTCTTCATACCGATACCTGGATCTTGGGATTCGGGAAAGTCCTGGGAACAAAATTTTTTGTTTTCCGCTGCCGGTACATGTGATGTACCTCCCGGGATTTTCCTACAGCATACATGATCGATCCTACTGCAGACGTATACGGGATCTGATGCATGCGCATCCTCTTATCTTGTGTCTTAGGAGACATAGATTTCGAGAGTGTTATCCAATGAGACATGAGAAGAAACCCTCTCTTGGATTGCTCCATGCTAAACCTCTTTAGCATCTTGTCTATGTACGATGATTGTGAAAGACTAAGCAACCTTTTGATCTATCTCTATAGATTCTTATCCCAAGGATATAAGTTGCTTCACCAAAGTCTTTCATGGCAAATTGTCTGGACAACCAAATCTTAACAGATTGCAGCATAGAGACATCGTTTCCCAGTGACAATATGTCATCCACATATAGCACAAGGAATACGATTGCAGTCCCATTAACCTTCTTGTGCACACAGTGTTCATCCGAATTTTGTGAGAAACCAAACTCTTTGATTGTCTCATCAAAACGGATATTCCAACTCCTTGATGCTTGCTTCAATCCATGGATGGATTTCTAAAGCTTACATACCTTTTCGCCACCATAGGAGGTGAAGCCCTCTGGTTGTGTCATGTACACATCCTCTCACATCCATTTGCCATATCATCATAATGAGTAGCAATGGCTAGGAGTATCCTAATGGATTTAAGCATTGCTATCGGATCAAGGTCTCGCCATAGTCAACTCCTTGTCTTGATTTAAAGCCTTTAGCCACAAGCCTTGCTTTATAGGTAATCACATTACCATCCATTTCGGTTTTCTTCTTGAAAACCCATTTGCACCTACGGGTGCATCAACCAAAGTCCATACTTGGTTTTCATACATGGAATCCATTTCAGATTTCATGACATGGAGCCATTTCTGAGACTCTGAACTCTTCAGAACCTCATAGGTAGTAGGCTCATCATCTTCTATGAGCAATACGTCATTCTGTTCACTCACGAGAAATCCATATCTCTCGGGAACAGAGCGTATCCTACTTGACCTACGAACTTCTTGTGTATTAGAAGGTTGAACTGTTACTTCATCTGAATGAGTGACAGTTTCAGGTTCAGGCAGTTGATCTGTGTTTGTTCGAGCATCTTGAACTTCTCCAAGTTCAATTTTGCTCCCACTGTCTTCTTTTAAAAGAAACTCTTTCTCTAAGAAAACAGCACGCTTTGAAACAAACAACTTTTGTTCCTCAGCAAGGTAGAATTGATATCCCATGATATCCTACGAACAAACATTTGTCAGCTTTTACATCAAGTGTATCTGACTGTGTCCGTTTCACGTAAGCAGGACAACCCCAAACTTTCAAATGAGAAAGACAGGACTTTCTGTTAGTCCACATCTCATATGGAGTAACATCAACTGACTTTGATGGAACTCTGTTTAGCAAGTAAACAATTGTCTCAAACACATACCCCCAAACTTTGCAAAATCTATCATCTATCGCACCATGTCTAACAAGGTTCGATTTATCCTTTCAGCCACACCATTATGCTGCGGCGTGCAAGGTGGAGTCCATTGAGATAAAATCCCATTATCTACGAGATAATCCGAACACGTTGGTCTAAGTATTCCCACCACGATCGGATCGTAATGCCTTGATACTTTTACCAAGTCGCTTTTTACTTCATGTCTGAATTGTTTGAACTTTTCAAACGCTTCAGGTTTGTATCTCATCAGATACAGGTACCCATACCGAGAATAATTATCGATAAATGTAATGAAGTAAAAACAACCACTTCCGACATGGATGGACATCGGACCACATACATCTGAATGTATCAGGTCTAATACTCCAATCGTTCATCCTTTCCATTGAAGGGTAACTTAGTCATCTTGCCTAATAAACAAGATTCGCATGTGTCATATGATTCAAAATCAAATGACCCTAAACTGCCACTCTCATGGAGCTTAGCGATGCGTGTCTCATTTATATGGCCGTCGACAATGCCATAAGTAAGTTGAGTTTAAATTATCTCTTTATGCCGTTTGGTGTCATTGACATTCATAATTGGATGTGACATATCTAATATGTCAATTCCATTGCATAATGTACCAAGATACCATAGAGTATTCCATTCGAACTAATAGAACAACCATTGCTACTAAAAGTCCAATGGAAACTCGCTTCTATTTAAACAAGAAACATACAATATGTTCTTTGTTAAAAGCAAGACAAAATGACAATCGTCCAACTTGAGTACAGCCCACCGGGAGGACAAAACATAAGTGTTCACGGCTAATGTAGCAACTCTTGCTCCATTACCAACACGAAGGTCAAGTTCCCTTTATGAGCCATCTCATCGCCTCTCGAGGCCCCGCATATCATTGCATATGTGTGAGCGGTTCACAACCGTATCTAATACCCATATGTTGTGATCAGAAACGGTGTTAACCTCAATGACAAACATATCTGAAGGAGTCGAGGCATCTGATGCCTTCTTCTGCTTCAGGGACTCCAGATAGACTTTACAGTTTCGCCTCCAGTGGCCAGTCTTGCCACATGGGAAGCAAATTCCTTTTGGGGTAGATATTTTGGTTTTTCTTTTGGCTGCACTTCCTACTTTCTGATCTTCATCAGAAACATCAACAGCAAGTGTATCAGGAAGTGGAACATCAAGGACATAGTCCAGTTCCTCAAATTTGAGAACAATTCTCTGATTTTTCAGCCAATCGAGAAAATTAAGTCCAGAAAAGGTGAGCGTAAAAACACACTAAAAGACATCTTCAACTAACCTAAACGAAAAGAGAGAGAACGAATGCTAGAATAGATTAGAAATGCCTGCATGCTCATAAGGATTTGCATGACATACATATGACTCCCACTAGTTTCCAAGAATCCATAACCCTCTTTACGAATCCAAAGAAAATTATGACAAAATGTCCTAGTGAGTCGATATCCGACGTTGCTAAGAATGACCTTGGGTTTACCCAACAAGCCACTTCTTAGGTCAATCGGTAGGTATCAGTCATACCAATTGCATCATCGATAACCGACATTAAGAATGACCTTGGGTTTGCCCAACAAGTCACCTTATGTCTCGGGAGGTATCAGACATACCAATTACATCTTAGACACAACTATCGCCCAGTGCTATCAACTTGTTGATGTATGCACAAACATTGGGTTATCAACACTTGATGCGCGTACATCTAATGTACACTACCCAATTTCGCCTCTGTCCACGTTGACCTTGAGTTTGCTCAACAAATCAACGCTTCCAGGAAAATCGACCCATTAATCAGAAATCTTATTTTCATGGTTCGAACATATTCGTATAGAGTGAGCTTGAGGTTAGCTCAACAACCCAACCCTAGAAGAACTCTGGTTCTTACCATATTAATGGAAGGCGTTAGTTTTCATATTCCGAGGAGGGATTTGAAACTCTAGTCTCATCCAAGCTTTAGGATTATAGTCATCATGACTATATGGAATGATTTAGGTTTCATCAATCGCATTGAATCTCTCCTTATAATCATCCATCATCCCACCTACGCATGTTATAAGTCGAGTTACATGAGAATGTAAGTCGCCTTATGCTCCTGTGCTCCATCAAGTCGCCTTGTATCCTACAAGTCGACTTTCACGATCTGGTCTGCATAAGTCGACTTATACTATGATGTGCAAGTCGACTTATACAACTACGCCTGTACAAGTCGACTTGTTCTGATGTGCAAGTCGACTTACACTAAGAATTGCTAACAAATCAGCTAATTTCTCAATCCGTGCATTTCCAATTCACAATACCAATATACTAAGTATATTATCCTTTATATTGATGTGCTAATGAAACATTTTCATTAAATTATGCATGCCATATAGTCAAACTATATAAGAAAAACTTGAAACCGATTAATCCACTATTAATCACTAGATTTTCATATAATTTTAAGAACATCAAATTATCATGCTAAGTATCTCTAGGTAGGCTACACGTTATCAAGATTACTCCGGCACTTGTCAAAAAAATTGCGACGGCCAAAATAACCAAGATAACGGAATAATCTAACGAGATGCTAAAGTGACCTATTCGACATCCAAAAATTATTGGAAACCCAATTTCAAGAATATCATTTTGGCATGCATACCACATCAAGATAACACATTTTTAATCACAATAAAAATGATTCAGGGCATTGGAACCGAAAATAACACAATCAATCATTCCAAACAAAACAGCCCCAGCAACTTTCTAAAAACTGCCAAGCTCTGCCTTTTGCTCGAAATAATCATCGAAACAATTTCAATAAATTCTGAGAAACTTACATAGGTTCCTACATGTTCTGAACATGCTTCATGAATTGTTTCAGGATTTATAGCCATCAAAAACTCAATCAACCTAAGCAACAAAACTGATTCAGAATCTGTGTTCACTAACACAGAAATTCCCAACAGCACACAATAAATTCGAAAATAAATAGTAAATCACCTTGAAAAATATTTTCCTTTCTCATAGACATTCATAAATATCTTAGAGACATATAGGTGAAGGAAAAGGCGAAAAACAATTTTTTCAGAATTTATTCTCGAATTTAAAGTCATGCCTGTTCACAGAATCTGTCAAAAAACAGCATCTAGAACCTAAGGGAATAAATTAGCAAAACTTTATCAAATCAAATCGATAAATTCTCATCTTTCACAGACATATTCTATAACATGTTATGAACAAATCTGGGCATAAAAATTTCGAAAAACATATCTCTATATAGAATCGAAATTCAAACAGATCAGATGCATCAGCTACAAATTCAAATAGGAATTCTGACTTAGCTAGGGTTTTAGCTTCATACACGACACAAGTGGCTCTGATACCACTGTAGGAAAATCCCGGGAGGAACATAACATGCTCCAGCAGCGGAAAAACAAAAATTTTGTTACCGGGACCTTCCCGAAAGCCAGGATCCAGGTGTCGGTATGAAGACTCAAACCAGAATAGCCAATAGAGACTATCTCTAAAGGTATCCACGCAGAGATCAGAAAACCTAGCCGGGACAAACCCCTTTGACCCGGAAATAGCTAGAACAAATTAAAGGCTGCTAGACCTTACCTTTGTCCTGTGGAGAGCTTGGATTGAACGTTGGAGAAGAAGAAGAATCGATGGTTGCTTGAGAGGAAACTTGAAATCTTATTTCTAAGCTTTAACCTTAACCATTAAGTAAAGCTTTGTCTTCTCAAAACCGATGAACCTCTCAGCCATCTACTTCTCAACTCTCATATATATATGTCTATAATATTTTAAAGACAATAAATCATGTGAGTGGAAGGCCATCCACGTGGATGCCTTAAAGGAATAAACTAATAATGGTTTTGACTTTTCAAAACCTTTATCTTCTTCCTTTTCCCATTCCAACGCACATGGCAAATAAATATATTAATTAATTAATTAATCAATATATAATTACTAAGGTCCAATCTAACTGGGGTCGGTCCTACCGGCCTACCGGGCCCCCGGTGCTGAAACAGCCCCAGAAACCTTTCTTAGCAATATTGATGTCGCGATCTCATCGGGACATATCCCAATCTCATCGGGATCCATTTAATCCTAATGCTCTCCAATAATTGGAACTCATTGCAATACTATTTTACAGATTCTCTGAATCACTCTTATGCGTGTGACCCTTTAGGTTCCCGGTTATGTTGGCCACTTAGATTAACAATTAATCTGAGCAAGTCATGAGCGGCGTCTAGCAACACATCATGACCCCCAATTGACCGGAAAGTAATTGGTTTGATGAATTCATCACGAACCAGATCACGAACCCTTCCATAGACAATTACTATGCAATTCGTCCTTTCACCATCCTATACCCCACTTGGTTATGAGTATGGTCAAAGTGTCAACTCTTACTAGACTGAGTCTAGCCCAAGTGATATCAGTTCTCGTCTTAGGACTCATTACTTAATATGTCAAGGAAGACAGTCTTCATGACACATCTACTCTGGCTAGAGATTTCAAGTAATGATCCTGACAAGAGGCCATGGGTATCTCTTCTGCTATCACAGAAGTGATGAATCCTTTATTGGCTACTCAATTACCTTGAATACCTCAAACTGCACTCCAAGCACCACCCTATGAGTAACCTCTGGAAGGCAACAAGGAATGGAGTCAAAGCACGTAATCAAGATTCAAGATATCCTTGAGTACCTCAAGTCTAAGGATACTGCACCATTGCTATGATGAGATTATCAACGACATTTAAATAGGACATCCATGTGATGATCTCATGGCAGTCATCCAATGTACTTACTCTTGTTAGTAAGCATCCACATGTCAAATCTAAATATCTCAATATTTACAATTTCGAGATCCACCGCTGATCCAATCAAGGAGTATGACATGAGCTAGTCTATCCGGATTAACGATGTCCATTCTCGTTAATCCTATGACTAGGGATAATTTAGATACTGACATAATTGCACATGATAGGAATCTCAGTAGTATGATCACATCATAATTTCCTTCATGCTATGTCATATATCATGGACTTCATTAATTCGATTTAAAGATCAATATCAATTCATAAACAATGTTCATGAACATCAAATTAATGAAATATGTCTTTCTTTATTTATTCATAAAGTCTGCACACGACTTTGAATAAAACGCGCTAAAGGGGATTGCCTTTAGGGCACAAATTAACAGTACCGTCCTTGAATAAGTCGACTTACCCAATGTACAAGTCGACTTATCGGTACTGGACATGTGTAAGTCGCCTTGCATAAGCACACAAGTCGACTTACACTTACAATTTTACTGTTTGTATGGTAAATTTATAGGAAGTAGCTTTGAGAGTGTGTTTACCTCTTTTAATGACTAAATTGATTCTTGCATCCTTCATGAAATTTGTAAATCGTCTTTTTATCTTTCCATTGATATAAAATGTGACAGTTTTGAGTCATTGACTAAATTGCGTTGGAAACCTGTCCAAACTTTCAAATTTCGTATTTTTTAATTCTGATATCGAAAACTATCATACATTATGGCGACAGAAAGCTCTCAATAAAAACTACAAGTTTCATGAAGATTATTTTCTCAAATTTTGCTTAAATCAAAAAGTCAACTCTCAAGTCAAACTTTCTATCACTATTTATCCCCAAAAGTTAAACTTTCTTAATTCTTTAAATTCTCACACTTTTTCTCTTTATTTCTTGATTTTCGACTTTCATTTCAATCCACTAATTCACGTTAACTTTCATAACCATACAAATCTATTCAAATCCCAAAATCATCAAAATCAATCAATTCTTTTTCTCATCACTTTCCTTTAAGTATAAATACATCTATACCATAACATATACACAAAAACACTCATTTCTTTTCAATTATTATTTTTAAATTTCACTTAAAAATCGGGGTCCAATACTTTCAACTGCAATCTCTTATTTTTCATCCTCACTAGTTTGGCTTTTACTAAGTTGATTTTCAGTCATTTTCCTTATGTTTCCTTATTTAATTTTTGGAAAAGCCTCTACTTTGTTTTCTTCTTTTACAAATCCGAAGTGAGCCCCACAATGGAGGAATTTCTAGTGCTCGATGCAAACTAAGACTAGAATATACAAAGTCAATGTGTGCCATCTTAAACATATCAAATCAATTTGGTTGTTTCCTTTCTTTGGTTAATTGGTATTTATAAATTTTTCTTCTTTATTAGACACACTTGTGATTGTTTCAGATTGAGTTTGCTCGTGGTTAATTTGTTGCTCTTTGGTTGTTAGGATGTAAATTTCAGTCTTAATTGAACCATTTAAAATTTTGATTTCTTTTTTGTTTATAGTTTTCAATATATTGAATGTTCTTTTTTTTTAACTATCTAGTACTGTGTTTTAACGATATGTAAAATCCCAATTACTATTTATTTATACAAATTAGTCTCTGCCACTGTGATTTGTAAAGTAAGGTGAGAGGAGATTATTATTGGTTTAGACTTTGGACTATCTAAATTTTGATTTACTTACTATCGCTTGCACTTGTGATTTTTCACATTCTTTTATTACATTGTTCATTTTAGAATTTAATATCAATCCTTGTTTCCATTCTCAAATAACCTTAAATCCATTTAGGGAATTATTGGACTTGTCTTCTATAGCTTTTGTTAGGCATTAGATTAGGAGTGGTGGCTTTGACTTCTAATGATAGAGAAAGAGCTAGTCCTTCGGTGAGATTTAGGTCTAGGAGAAGAGAAGATGTTGACATATTATGGACAAGATTTTGGAAAATTGGCACCCTTATAGGGAAGTCATTAGAATTAATAGGGATCTTAAACAAATATAAGATTCATATAGCGTGGGTCTAAGAGACAAAGTGGACAGGGGCTAAAGTAAAAGAGATTAACGAGTTTAAACTTTGGTATTTATGGTGTTCGAGGCAATAGAATTGGATAGTTATCTTAGTTGTCAAGGAACTTATACATCATGTTGTAGGGGTAAAGAGGACTAATGATATTATTCTATCCTTAAAGATTATGGTGAAAGGTGTTGTTTTCAATATAGTATGCATTTAAGCACCTCAATTAGTGTTGGATGAACAACTTAAACGTTAATTATGAAAAAATCTAAACGAGGTGATTCAACAAATCCCCCCTGACGAGAGAGTTATTCTAAGAGAAGACTTTAATGGTCATATAGGGGAAATTTGGTTAGATATTATAGACTCATGAGGGTTTTAGGTATGGTGATCGAAATGATAATGAGACTATTTTGTTAGATTTCATGGTAGCATTTGAGTTAGTGATAACTAACTCGTTTATAAAAAAAAGGAGCACCTAGTGATTTTTAATATTAGAGCCACAAAACTCATATGAATTTATAAGGCAAAGTGATTGACCTAACTGTAGGAATTACAAGGTAATACCTGAAGATAACTTGTTAACTCAACATAGATTTTTGGTTATGTATCTTATAATTAAGGGTTAGAGGAAGAAGAGAAGTTCTATAAGGTGTACTGGAGTTATATAGTGGAATATGAAAGGGCATATGATGGAACAACTTAGAGATAGAATAATGTATAGAGATGAGTGAAAATAGGAGGAGATGCTAACCAGATGTGTGAGAGAGTAGTTTTTTGTTAAAGAATTCAACTAAAGAGATCTTAGGTGTTTCTAAAGGGCCCTGGGGTAATAAGATGGAGTCTTGGTGGCGGAATGAAGATGTACAAGAAAAGGTTAAGATCAAGAAGATTGCTTATATACCTCTATTGGATAGCACCATAAACGTAAAGAGGGTAGTTAATAGAGAAAGGTACAAATTGGAAAAGAAAAAGGCAAAAAAGATAGTCTCTAAAGCTAAAAGCAGAACTTATAAGAAATTATAGTTCATTGTATAAAGATGAAGCAGGGTGGGTGTTCATGGCTGAAAATGACATTAAGAGTAGATGGCAAAGATACTTCTATTGCTTTTTTAATGAAGGAATAGAGGACAACATCTCTTTAGGTGATTTTATCACATGCAAGAGGTTTCGTAACTTTACTTATTATCCGCAAATCAAAAAGGAAGAATTAAAAGATCTTTAAGGGAGATAAAGAGTGGAACGGTAGTAGGGCTTGATAAGTGATGTGTGTTCTTTTACTTGCTGAGTGTTAATATTTTTAGTTATGTTTGTGTTACTTTTCATTCTTGATTTCGTAGTTTAATTAAGTTTTTAGGCAAGTTTGATGTTTTGTTGAGAGAGAAGAAACAGAAGAGCAAAATGATAGAAATTGGTGAAATAAACAAGGACGCAATCAAGGTGTGATCGCAAGCCACTTCAGTGCGATCGCAATATCAACAAGTCTTTTGGATGTAGCTTCGAGTGCAATTGCAAGTCAGTATGGTGCGATCACATTTAGGACGTCTAATCACAAGAAAGGTTATTGACATACAGATGCGATTGCAAGTGTCATATACGATTGCAATTCCCAACATTCCTCATATGTTTCAACCAATGGTGAATGGTTAAAAGCAGTCCTTAACGTGTGAGAATGTGGGGGTGAAGCTGCTACAATTCAGCGGACGTGGACAATCATGACAAAAGGCACAAAGTAATATTAAAAGAAGGGAGGTATGAAGAACAAAAGCACGAGGAAAAAGTAGGAAGAATATAGAGGAATAGGAGCTCTGGAACGTTGTAATTCAGGGCATATGAACATTTGTTTCTTTTCATTTAAATTTTATTTCGTTTATTATGTGTGCTTTTTAGTTTCTTTTTCAAAGATTGTTTCATCCTCTATGGTGAATATTTTTTTCTAAACTTCTGGTATGTATGGTTGCTATTCTTATAAATAGTTTTTCTTTTATTATTAGATCTTAATGAGAGTTGAGTTCTTTTAATCAAATCATACAAATATAACTTGCATGTTAAGAGATTAGTGTCTAAGTTTTATTCCTCAAAAGTTATACGGTTCATCTCTGTTTCATTTATATTCTAATTGAGAGATTTGCATTGCAATAAAACAGAGTAGGTAATTCAAGCTTGAGAGAGAAGAGTTACTTCTTAAGAAACTTGGGGTAGTAGAATAATAGAATTCAGATGTATTTAGCAAGAATTGAAACAATCTTTGGAGCTTTTAATTTTGTGAATTCGTGAAAAGCAATTCCATTTCTTACAGATTAGTTTTGTCCTGCTGATTTTAATATCGTTGTTTTATTTAAATCCTTCTCAACTTTTAATTCTTTTATTGTTAAATTGAACAACCTGGAAAGAACTTAATCGGTGCTTAGTATAGATCCTTGAGGGAACGATAATTGTACTTCAATAACCTGTACGATTGCAGTCGGGATTCGAGTGCGTTACTATTTTATAACTCATCAAGTGTTTGGAGACGTAGCTGGGGATTTATTTAATATCAATTTTAATTTAATTACAGGTTGATTTAAGTACTTCATTTCTTTGCAGGTGTATATCCAGGAGAAAAATGAAAAATTCTACGAAGCCTTTGATCGAATTTCACAATGAAGTTACTCGCTTAGAAATAGCTTTACACCGAACTGTTGAAGACACGCGTGCGATTGAAACTGAACTTTCGGAGAATATCATGGCAGAGGAATAAAGAACATTGATGGATGTAGTTAGGCGTGGATTTCGACCAAATCAACAAAGCGTGACAAGACCTACTATGACAGTAAATAATTTTGAGATCAAACTAGCTCTGTTGCAGATGTTACAAGCGACAGTGTAGTATTATGGGATGAAGATCCAAATATCCATATCACAAATTTCCTGAAAATTTGTGACACTTTCAAGTATAATGGAGTAATAGATGACGCAATTCGACTACAATTATTTCCATTCATTCTGAAAGATAAAGCTAAGGTGTGGCTAAATTCTCTTCCATCAGGGTCCATTACTATATAGACTAAGTTAGCTTAGGCATTTTTGTTCAGGTATTTCCCGTTTGCCAAAGCAGCCAACATCATTAAGGAAATTACCAACTTCCAGCAACATGTTGGTGAAACCCTGCATGAGGCGTGGGAAAGGTTCAAAGAGTTACAACGAAGTTGTCCTCACCACAGTTGACCTCGAAAACTATTGTTACAAACTTTTTACAATGGAGTTAACACCACTTCTCGTGGTACAATTAATATCGCGACAGGAGTATCTTTGATGATGAAGACAATTGACGCGGCCTATGATTTATTGAAAGAAACGGCAGCTACTAATGCATTGTGGGCATCAGACAGATCTCGATCAACAATAAAAAGCCAGAAGGGGGTTTTGTCTTTAGATCCAATGACTGCATTATAGGACGAAGTTGCAAACCTTGCAAAACAGATTAGTAGTTTCACTTCAAGCTATTCAGTGGCAGCAGTTCAAAATGTATATGAATTATGCAATCAGCAGGGACATTTCACCAATGAGTTCCCAACAGTTGGTACGACTGAGCAAGTCATTTTTGTAGGGAATAACCGTCCAAGGAACAACCAATATTCAAATACTTACAATCCTGGATGGTGGAATCATCCCAACTTTTTATGGAATAACAATAACTGTTGGACCCCGAATGTTTCATAGAAATTAGAACTATTTGAATGAGAAATTTTGGAGATTAGTCATGAGTAAAGAACAAATGATGGAAATTCATGAACCAAGAAACGATAGAGTAAAGTAGGGAATGAGAGATGTGGATAGATTTATGATTTGCTATGGTGTTTTTGGTGGATAAGAGATTTTTGAAATAGAAAGAATTAAGGTAAAGGTTAGCAGTAAAATGAAAGCAATATTTGTGTAGTAAATCGATGAAGAATAGGAATATATGTGCATGTTCTATCATTGGTGTTCATGATTAGTTATGGATTATAATTTTTATTTATGGAGAACATTGATTTGAAATGAAGTTGAGAATTAAGGGAAAATACAGTAGAGAAAGGTGATCTTGGTATGAGTTGTGTTAAGGAAAGATTTTGAAACAAATTGGTAGTTGATCTGGAAAATGTTCACTGAGTATGCTTTAGTCTTTTACCCACAACGATTTCTCTAGTTGTCTAAATGAGATTAATCTTGATTTGGATTAACCTAGAGATATATGGCTATATTTTGTATGAAGACATTGAATTTCAATTATGTCTCTGAAAGTCTCAAAATTTCATGAAGTTGAGAACTGGGTGCAGTACATTGGGAGCTGAATGTAAAATTCGTGTTTAGACTTCAGGAGAAAATATGGATTAATCTAGATAGAATTTGGAAAAGTTGCCTCTTGAGAGTTGTAGATCTTTCTCTTATCTTTCCAACTGTATATAGTATGGAATGTTTGGGCATCTTAGTCGAAAGTTATGATCTTTATATGTGGAGATGCAAAAGTAAGGTGAAGCAAAGTAAGATGAAGCAAAAGTAAGACGAAACACAAGTAAGATGAAGCAAAGTAAGACGAAGCAAAAGTAAGACGAAGCAAAAGTAAGACGAAGCAAAGTAAGATGAAACAAAGTAAGACGAAGAAAAAGTAAGGCAAAGCAAAAATAAGACGAAGTAAAAGTAATACGAAGCAATGTAAGGTGAAGCAAAAGTAAGACGAAACAAAAGTAAGACGATGCAAAGTAAGACGGAGCAAAAGTAAGACGAAAAAAAGTAAGATGAAGCAAAGTAAGACAGAAGAAAAGTAAGAAGAAGAAAAGGCAAGAAGATACAAAAGTCAGAAGGAAGAAGACGTAGAAGATAGAATTGGTGTCCTCTTTCGAACCATCCAAAGAACTCCTTAATCAGAAATTTATAGAAAAAGTTATAGTTGTTCCCCCGAAACAGGTTCAGTATGATGGAGAAAAAAAACAGATTGGATTCATAACTCCTTCTCTAGACACCTAAATGACTTGATTCTTGAACCATTGGACTCGTAAGACATTGTTCTACATCTCTACCAAAAATCATAGCCATTGGAATAAAATTGAGAAATACTGAGTGAAAAAGTGGAACGGGTACAGTGAGTGTACTCTTCAATAGTATGAACTGATGTTATTCTACTGAACATACTTTAGTATTTTGTGATATCTTGATCTGTAGAGCTCCAAATAAGATGATTTTTCATTTGTGGTAAAATAGAGACATGGAGCTAAAAATGGTACGAAGAACTTGGAATCTAATTTAGTCTCTAAATGTTTAAATTTCAAATGGAAGTTGTGCATAGTACATTGATTTGGACAAGAGTAGTCCAAAAATGTTTGAAGTATATCTTTTGAATCACTAAACCAAGTTGAATGATTTTGATGTCTTCAAAAATTTAAGACAATGGGGCACATTTTCTCGAAGAAACTGATATGTCATAATGTTCAAGGGTGTTTTTGGCAAGACTCTTAAGTATAAAGACATAAGCCTATAAGGAAGGATAAAATAGACTTTTTGGGCTCATTAAGGGCATAAAAGGACAAGACCAAAATGTGGACTTATATTTAAGAGAAGCAGAAAACGTGAATGAGAAGATTCTGGGGAAGCAAAATGTATGGATCAGAAAAGAGCTAAGAGAGAGAAAACATGAAAAAGAAGGAAAGAGAGAACGAAGAGAAAACAAGCTAGGGTTTTAATTTCCTTAGCCTTCAAGAGAGATTTTGAGGTTGTTCAAGAAGAGAAAAAGTTAGAGGAAGAAAAGAGCTTCCAATTGAACCATGGATTTCTTCATTTGGTGAAGAACCAAGGGAGGTCATAGAGGCCTATTTCTCAGTAAGATCATCTCATGGAGTACATATTAAAGATATAGCAGGAAAGAACCTTTGATACCTAAGGTTGTTGCAAAGAGATTAGGCATTTTGAGAAAATCAAGTCTTTAACTAAGGAAATTAAGGTGAGTACATGTTTATAATAGAGTAAATAAGCCACTACTGTTTTTCCTTAAAGTAAAGAATTTTACTAATTTAATTGCATCTTAAGTGTTGCATCCTTTGCTTTTGCATTATTTGTGAAATCTGCTATATGTTTGCTACATGAACCATGTAATAATTTATAAAGAGATTTTTCAAGTGATTTATGAAAAGAATAGAAATTTATGAAATCCAATTTTAAAAGTGCATATGAAATATTATATGCTCATGAAACTCAAATTTTCAAGAAGTACCATTTTGGGCAATGCAAGATTACAAGTTTTGAAATATATGTGTTATGTGGGTTTGTGGTGATCCCTCAAGAACCGTCATATGCAAGTTGACCTAAGTTTAAGGCTTCTCCTGCCTGCCCACTAGTGGCACGGAACTCCTTTAAGGATTCCCTCAAGTTTATGACTATACAGGACAATTATATGGGAATGTGTAGTGCGTCATGTTTTGGATCCACCCAAACCATTTTGATATGCTTATGTGCTCATGATATGTTTGACATGATGGATGCATACATGATTTGTACTATTGTAAATTTTTGACAAGTTAAGAATTTCATGAAAAAAGTGTTGGATGAGTTTAATTGCGAAATTTCTATGGTTTCAAAAAAAGTACAATGGCAATGAGTTATGAAAAAGGTTTTGTTTATCTTCTTTTTTATTATAAACTGTCACCCACGAGCTTTCAAGCTCATCCCCTTCCTGTCCCCACTTTTAGGTGATGAGGAAGAGATCGAGTGATCAAGAGTATAAGGACGTTACTTCAAATTCTGCATATCTTGGAGTTTAAGTTATCATTGTATAATCCAAGGATTAGTCACATTTCAAGAATATGTAGTTCCTGTAACTTTTGTAATTTGAGATTTCGGATTATGTTGTAAAATGGTTTGAAAAACCATTATAGCTTTGTAAAACCCTTTTGTTTTGAGGGTATTGAAATGTAAATGATGGAAAAGAAAAATTATTAGTATGTAGTGTATTTAAGAGTATGGTGTAGTAAAGATACGCTCAAGACTTCTGATATTCACAAGAGGTTGGGTTTTGAAATTAAGCGAGATCCAACAATTGTGGTATCAGAGTAAGAGTTGGATTTTGGAATCAAGCGAGATCCAACAATTGTGGTATCAAAGCAAGAATTGGATTTCGGAATCAAGTCGGTGCCTAACAATAACAACACAGTGGGGGAGCCAAGACAACTTTAGCCTAGGAATCTATTCTAGGTTAAAATGGAGAAATTTATGGAGATGATTGGAACTAAGCTAAGTTAACAAGATGAATCACAACAGAAGTTAGAAGCGAAGGTTGATCAAATAGCAAAAAATCACTCTTCATCAATTCACAATTTATAGGTCCAAGTGGGACAATTGGCAACTACTCTTGCTTAACGGAACCTTGGAGGTTTCCCATACTACAGAACCAAATCCAAAGGAATCTCTAAATGTTATACAACTGAGAAGTGGTAAGGAGTTGGTAAATCAGGGAAAGAATAAAGGTCGCGATCGTGAGTCTGACAAATGTGATCGCAACTCTGTTGATGATAAGAAGAGAGGATTGCAGAGCTTATGTTGTGATCGCAAGTCTGAAGGGTGCGATCACAACCTGGGAGTTGAGTTGGAATAAGAGAAATCCAGTGTCGTGTATGATCACAACAACAGAAGGTGCAATTTTGAGAACTATGATTAAGGTAAAAATAGGCAAGCTGAGGTAGATAAGTATGTACCACCTTTTCCTTTTCCTCGATGACTTGAAAAATACTAGGATGATAGTTAATTTGCTTCATTTCTTGAAAAGTTACAAAAATTACAGATTAATCTTTCTTTTGTGGAGGCATTGGAACATATGCTCAAGTGTGCTATATTTCTGAAAGATATCCTGACTCATAAGAGATAACTTATTGCTGATGAAACAGTGCAAATTCCAGAAAAATGTAGTTCAATTATTTCTAACGCTATTCCTTCAAAACTACAAGATATTGGTAGTTTCACAATTCCTTGTGTAGTTGGTGATATTCATTTTAACAAATGTTTGTGTGATTTGGGTGCAAGTATAAACTTGATGCCCCGTTCTGTTTTTTAGAAATTAGGTCATGGAGAGGTTAAACCGGCCTTAATGGTGTTGGAGTTATCTAAATATAGTGCCCTGGAAAGAAAGTGTATTTACATGTAACTTTATCTTCTTCAGTTACAGTTTTGTAATAAAAATATTTATTATTAATAAAACAAAAGAGTTTGGTTTTTATTTGTGTGAGCATTATATATCTAGTCAAAAGGAACCAAGATTCTTTTGTAAGTAATATACATATACATAGAGATGTATGGGAAACATGTATATTATAAGAATATAAATTAATGGATTCACAGTTGAATAATCAAGTTGGTTGCTTGATTATGGTTTAGATTATAGTGTTGCAATTTATCTTTATATAAGTAAAGGAGTTTACTTAAAGAAAATGATGAGTTTCATATCATAATAGTAGTTGACTATCGATAATGGCACTATTAAATGAATCTGGAATCAAGTATGTTTTCAAGAATAAAGTGGGTTGTTAGTTTAATCTTAAAATATACAACTTAAGCATTCGCTTATTATGGACCACAATCTTGATGAGTGGTGAACTCGTATGATTTTCATTATGATTCTTAATATGATCAGAATAGATTTTTACAAAGTATTAATCCAGTGTCTGCATGTTGGAATTATCAATTGAAACATGTATCAGGGAACATTCACTTAAATAAAGAGTTTATAGTGCTATCATCACTTCTAGATGTTTTAAGGAGATTTGGTGATTAAACCAATGCCAGTAGTTTGATGGACTAGCTACCTATCAAGTCTTAACACCAAGATGAGATCTTGTGTGTTAATCACAATATAAAGTAAAATGGGAGATCTAGAAGGAAAAACCAACATAAGGGCAAAACGATAATTTTACCTTTTATTTTGTGGATGACTGTAATAAGGTTCTAAATAGGGTTTGCAATTGGACATAAAATATGTGTTCTCATAATATTTAATAATTCAAGAGTTCAACTAATTGTCTTTAGTGGAATGACATTTATTTAATGAGTTAGAATTAATTCTAATGAGATTAAATTAATTCTAGGCTTATTGGAGCTTAAATTATCAAAGTTCAATAAGATTCCCCACTTGGTTTCAAGGAAGGTTATCAAGCTGAGTAAGAAATATAAATGGAGGTTTTAGAAACCCATAATTGAATGCTGGGCTTACACTAATTAATGGTTAATTAAAAGCCCAATTGTTCATTTAGAAATGGGCTAGACTTTGGTTTAATGTAATTGATTAGATTAATTATATTAAAACAATTTTTTTAAAGAAATGAAGGAGCAATTTCGGTTATTAGAGTTGAATGTGCAGCTGCACATTTGACATTAAAATGCTAAATAAATATGGTCTTTATTTTAGTTTATCATTATTAAGTGGAGTTAAGAACTTACCATTAAATGGTTTAATAGTTATCTTTTAATGTAGGCATATAACCTATTAGCACTGATTGGATTAAAGAAGAAAGATGTACATTGGATGGATCATCTTCCTTCTTACATCATCAAAAACCAAAATTAACATGATAATATTAGGTGATTGGACTTTTCATATAGCCATCTTAAAAACAAATGAGAAGAGTCTCATTTAATGGCTATGTTTGATTAAAGAAAGGTGTGATGCATTGGATGCTTCCCGTCTTCTCTCTCATCATGCATAACCAAAATTAGGAGTGTAAGAAAATGGTTATTACATGGTTTTGACCAACTCTCTCCTCTCACCTATGCATGGCTGAAACTTAGTATGAGAAGTGTCTCAGTTTTCCTTCTTTCTTCTCAGAAAATACTCCTCCAAAGCGTTTCTTCTCGTTTCCCACCAAAGGATTTTGTTAACCAAGTTATCCTAAGAGAACAATAGGTAAATCAAATTGGTTGAGGATACAATAACAAGGAGAAGATAGATTGAAAAAGCAAAGGCTTTGGATACAAGAAGAAGGAGAGGATAACGTAGCAAGGAATTAAAGTTGTAACAAAGAAGTCGATAATACTCTTCATCTTGTTTATGTCTATTATTATCCTTATACCATATCATGTATAGATTGTCATGATGATTTGGATATATTGCTTCTGCTGCAAATAAGATTTCTAAAAAGCTTTGAAATCTACCGGTTTTCCAAATATGACATGTTTTCTTTTTCTAATCCAACAATTGGTATCAGAGCCAAGTTTCTTATTCATGATTTCGGTTCCTATATGTGTGATGCATGGGTTGGCAATGATTTGTGATTACTGCATATTTTTATGTGTTAGAAATATATATGGTGTATGTGTTGCTCTTTTGGTTGTCCATAGAAGTTAAATTTACCATGTAAGATTTATTCATTTGGTTTTAATAAGGAAGGTGGTCTATCATCACCATGTTTCCTCTGTGGCTTCATTTTTCTATTTTCTTTGATTTTGTAATGTTCAAATTGATGTAATGATGAAGATGAAGTAGCCATGGATTGAAGAAATGGAGAGGTAAGGGTTTTGATGTATCCTTTTGTGTATTGGCATAGTTTCGGTTTTGTGAAAACAAAAATGTTGGAATTTTGTTTCAATGAATCTAGTTTTCAATTTTTTGTTTCAGAAACAAGTGCTGGATTTTTGTTTCAAGGAATCAAGTTTCAGTTTTGATAAAATACTAAGTGCTGGTTTTTGTTTTAATGGAATGAGTTTCGGTTCTAATGAAAACAAGTGCCAAAATTTTTTGTCATGACAAAGATTTAGTTTTATTAAAATCTAGTGCCAGATTTTTTATTTTCAAGGTAAAAAAATTTGGTTTTTGTGAATGTCATTACATTTTGTTTACCGGATGGGCCGGATCATATGAGTGAAGAGTTCGAAGCGAAAGATCCAACTCTAAGAAGAATATTTTGGGCCTAAAAGGCTTGCAATTATTTTTATGTTTCTAGGATGGACAATCAAAATTGGCTTAATTAGTTCATGTGATGAATAGAGAAATGAATGCAAATAATATGTTATATTATATGGTTGCATATCATTTAGAAAATTACTAACCTTAGGCTTTGCCATCCATTCATTATGTATGAGATATATAATGAAACAATATAGGATGGATAATAAATTGCATGTAGACAAGATGGTATTTAAAACTTAAAGCCCAAAAGATTGAGTGGGACAGGATGCTCATGTGATAGTCCACGGTCTCCAAATGATGGCACATTTGCATATGGTGAAGTGTGACTCCCATCGGAGGGCATGAATCCTAGATCTTGCACAGTTTAGGTCTTTTTAAGGATAAGTTGTAACATCCCATCATCGATGGGAAGAGTAATTCGGTCAATTGGGTCGGGTTAGGCGAGTGTGAATATATCTCAGCATGAACATGCATCATATAGCCTTTATAATTATATGAATGGTAATTTTTGCACATGCACATGATTGTACATGCATTCAGGACATTTCCCGAAATATGGGTCTCAATGTAATATTGTGTGATTGATGTGATAATTGTGTTTGAAAAATTGTTTTGGAGTGGTCTATGTGTGCTTTATATTTTTAGGGAATTTCAGAAATTTTTCTGGAATTTTTTCTGGAAAATTTGCCGTATCGGAAAAAAACTGCCAAGAGGCAGATTGATGGGATTTTCGGTACTAAAAATTTCTGCCTAATGGCACTGAAATATTGGGTACATTAATTTGGGATTGGAATTAGAGCCATTGGAATTGGATGGGTTAAAGATGAATTAGTATTAGGGTCCTTTGATTAAATGGTGTTAATTGATGTTTTTGTCTTTTTCTCCATCAAGTGACAAGTGTCCTCATTCATTTAAGGGTTTTGTCTTATTCCCTTCATGCATTCTCGGCTCTTCTCCTTAAATGCATAAGAAAATCACTTTGAAAGTGTAAAAAGGTTACTTTGAGAGTTTAAAACATCCTCCATCCGTAGGTGCCTTACTCTCCTCCTTCGATTGTTTTCTTTCCATCCCATACAAGAAGCTTTCCTTGCTACTTGCATGCCTTTCTTTATTCTCAACCAAGACCAAACTTAAGCCTTGTGAAGATAGTAAATTGGGTGTGTCTGGGAGTGATAGCTATAGGTGTTGGTGAGAGGTAGAGGAATTTGAGTGGTTTGGAGAATTGAAGAGCTTGAAGCTTGTTTAGGTAAGAATTTTGTTTTGTGTTCTTTCCTTAGTAGGTAAAAGCATTTAGTGTGCTTATTGGTGCATTAATTTCATGAAGCTTGTGTATTAATTGTATGGGTATAAGTGTATGCTTGTGTGAGGGAAAATGGCATGGTAATGAAAGAATGTGACATTAGTGTTTTTTATGAAGTTTATGATGTTAGATGAGTGGAAATGAAGTAAGAAAATTGTGTATGTTGTGTGCTGCCAATTTGTGCTTTATTTCTCAAGTAATTGTCTTGATGACTTTGTGGTTGATCTCTTGGCTAAATGGGATGTTTATTGATGTGGTATTGATGTTTACATGAAAGGAGTAGGATTTAGTACGAAATCTGGAAAATGGAACTTGTATATGTTTCAGGTATTTGTTTATAACTTTTGATGTGGTTATGCTATTTAGTTGAGGTTTGCTTTAAATTAAGCTTGAGAAGTATGGCTATAATTCCTATGAAGGAAGTTCTGTGCAATTGTGGCTTTAAGAGCTTTGAATTTGGCTTGGAAGTTGAGATGTGTGTGTTGGATGAGTAGTATCCAGATTTTGGTTCCATTATTGAAGACTTGAAACTTTGAGAATTTTTCTAGGATAAAGGAGATCGATTTTGTGAAATTGGTATTAATGAAAGTTGAAGATCTATGTGTTATCTTTCCAACGCCACTGAGTATGAGATTTTACGATGTGTAGGTTGTAAGTTATGGTCTGATAATGCTCAGGTAGTAATTCAGTCCAAAATGTGGTTTGGTGTGCAAATGCTCTAAGGGCATGAGTTTTGTGTTTTTTGTGTTCTGATATTTATTTGGGACTGTTAAGGGTGAAATTGGCTCAAATGACATTCTGGAAAGTTGTAGAGGATTGTTGTGGTTTTCTAACGAGGTATTTTATGAGAATTTTGGATGTGAGGATTGTAAGATATAAATTTGGAAAGTTTTGTTATGGTTTAGGTTAAACACTGATTTCATAAACCCTAATAGGACAGCCACATTCATGAGAGGATTCGACCTAATTAGAATTGGAATTTGCCTTCAAGTCCTGCCTGAGAATTGTAATAGATTGTGTAAGCTTTTTATTGCTATATGCTATGGAAATTTTTGCCCAAGAGATGTGGAGTTATGAATTTTGAAAGATTGGGTTCTTGTTGAGAATATATTGGGTAGACTGAACCTTTGTTTGCGAATTTGATCTGGTTAGAGATGAAATTGGCTTCCATGTTGTTCATGAAAGATGTAGCATTTGTTTTTCTCTTTTTAGTGATATAAAATTTGGAATTTTTGGTTAAGGGGATGAAAAGTTATGAATTTTGTGAAAGTGCTACTTTGTGATAGTAAATGTGTGATTAGGTAGTGTCTTTGAGTGCATTTTTGACACCCTTAGAGGTGGTATTAAATTTTAAGTTCTTCAGGAAACTTGTAGGATTTTTTCAAGATCTTGCCAACGAGACCGAATTTGTGAATTTTGGATGTGTGTGTGAAAAGTTGTGTAGTGTGGATGAAAGGATGGTTATTGTTGCAAACAAAATATCTATATATATGCGAAGCGGATGTGGTCGAGGCGCCGCTCAAGACATCGCCGCCTGCCGAAAGGGTGCACCGCCGCCCAAAGCAGCGATGTGCCAGCGCCCAAATGACCTTCGTCCAATCTTTTGTGTATAACTTTTTCATCCGACCTCCGATCGACCTGATTTCGAAGCGTTAGATTCCTAAGATATTTTTCTATCTTTCCATACCAAACTTAGGATTTTTTTAAAAATCAAACTGAGATAGGGTCGATTGGATCTAAGTGAGCATACCAGTTGGAAAAGTCTGAACATGCTTCAGTATTTTGAAGATATTTCGAGCTATAGAGCTCCAATCGATCTGAAACTTTTTTTTCAAAGAAAACTAGAGACATAAATCTACAATTGTTATGAAGAGGTTGGATTTCAAGTTAGCCCCTAAGATATTCATTTTCTAGAGTGAAGTTACATATAGTGTGTTGGCTTGAACGTGTTTTGGGAATATCTTTTCTGTCCGGCATCCGATTGACCTGATTCTCAAGACATCGGATTCGTGAAACTTTGAACTTCATTTATTTGTGAAATTGGAAATTTTTAGAGCCGAAATTGATGGGTATTGGTTAGGTTGAAGTAAGGGGATCGGGTAATGATTTTTTCGATCTAGGTTTTATTAATAATTGGACCTATAGAGGTCCAAATTGAGCGATTTTGATGTCTATGAGTTTCTAATGTTTAGAGGAAATTTTTGTGACGGGAATTTGTGCAATATTGCCGAGAATGTCATGAACATGCATTGTACATATCTAAATTGCTACATGTGCATTATTTAATATTTCTGGTTGTGCATTTGGTAATATGTGATTATTGTGATGTTATAGAGGCACAGTTGGAACGTCATTCCACGGACGTTGCCGAGACTTCCTGATATTAGCTAGGAAGCTATTGGTGAGTAACCTAGATGATTTATCGATCATTAATTGTTTATATTTTCCACTTATAGTACTGTGGAGAATACGGTGTGTTAAGTCAAAATGACTTTACTTAGATATAATTTTGATGTATAACAAAGAGAAAAATAAAAGAAAAACAAAAGCAGACGAAGCAATACAGACGCAGGCGCAAAAGAGAAAAATAGGCGCAGACGCAAAATAGAAAGACAGACGCAGATGCAAAAGAGAAAGACAGACGCAGACGCAAAAGAGAAACACAGACGCAGACGCAAAAGAGAAACACAGACGCAGACGCAAAAGAGAAAAACAAACGCAGATGCAAAAGAAAAAGACAGACGCAGACGCAAAAGAGAAAAAACAGACGCAGACGCAAAAGAAAAAAAACAGACGTAAAAGCTAAGAAAAACAGACGCAGAAGAAGAATTGAATAGCAGACACAAGAGTCAGTTCGGGTTAGTTACAGAACTCAACTGATTAAGCATTTCTTTTAAAGATTCAAGAAACAAGATTCAAGAAGCAAGAATACAGAAACAAGAATCAAGAAGCAGTTGGAGACGAAGGCTATAAATACAAGTCGAAGTCGAAGATTGCAAAGTTAGTTGAAAAATTAGCTGAATTACATCTACGCGATCGTAAAAAGCATACTGTGCAAATTAGCAGAGAGCTATTTTTACTGTAACAAGTTTCAAACACTTTTCTGTGAGGAATTAGTACAGATAGCCTGCAGAGGCTAAGTGTGAAAGGATACTGATTGTAGAGACCTGAAGAGGCTTGTAAAGAATACTTGTAAAAGTTGAAGAGATAGTGAAATCTCAGAAAGAACTCTGAGGGCTGGACGTAGTCCACGGTTTGGGGTGAACCAGGAGAAATCGCTGTGCCAACTACTCTTACTCTATCTCTCTTTTAGATTCAAGTTTTATCATTACTTAGTTCGTAAACAAAGTTTTCAAAGTTTTGATTAATTAGAAATCTATCAGAAGTTCTGTAAAAGAATTTTATTTCTAACAAACATTTTTGAAAGAATTTTTCAAAAAGGGGAATACACAATTCAACCCCCCTTCTCGTGCATTCTTATATTCTAAGCATTGTATTAACGTGTGATTCACTTCACGGTGGGCTTTACGTTTGTTTATGGTTGGTTCCGGATTGGAGGTGTCCGATGTATTGGAAGATCATGTCATAGAAGTGCTATATGTGATCTGGAATGTGATTACTTGTGAATTACTTGTGTGAATGTGGTAATTTGGGACCGAATATGAAGTGGGATTTGCTTTATATTGCCATGTGCATTCCATGCATAATGCATGATCAGTAATTGGCAGTTGTGACCGGAGCAGCCACCGAGAGCTTAAAGTTCAACGTAATTAGGCCTCGATCCCACAGTGGTTCAGAGCCTCAAGCTCACCGATTAATGCACCCTTATTGGGACAGATTAGGTGCTCGGTCACAACAACGTAATAAATTGAAAAGAGGGTCACATACGCATTACATATGCATTTGACTGAATATCTGTGATTTGAGTGAAAAGCCAAAGGCTTTGTGTTCATGTAAATAACATGTGGTACATATGAATGAGTTGTTATGCTATAACTGTGTAATACTTGACTATGCATGAATTGGGTGAACCATCGATGATAGTTCCTCACTGAGTTCGCAAACGCATCCAAAATTGCAAATTATTTTTCAGGACCGAGAGAATAGACTCCTAGCTCCAGAGAGACTTTTCCTGCCGTGTAGATCGTGTTGGCAAGAGAAGTCATGGCTCATAGGTCGATCAGCTGTGATCTTTTGGGGATGACCTAGTTAGGAATTTTGTATTAGATTTCTTTTGGAGTATGTACAGACAGTGAAAAACAGACAGATATGTACATTACTGTTTTAATGATATGAAATGAGAAAATTTTATGGTTTCAAAAATTAGTGATTTTCAGTATTGATGCTTTATGATTTGATGCCATGTGAGGTATAGTAGTGATTGTTCGTAGTTCACCCTTATTGTAGGATATGCATCGGAATGACCTACGGGCGTTCTGGTGTATACCCTATGGTAAGGGGGTGCTACATTTAGGTGGTATCAGAGAATGGTTTGGCATATGTTGGCACTAGTCAAATATTTGGGCTTGAATTATTGTGAAAAACACAGAAACTAATCGGGATTATTGTTTTGTTATAGGTCATCCGTTCTTGGTGATCAGATTGATCAACCAGCTGACTAGGGATCAGTCGGGGCTACTAGGGAGTCCTCGGTGCCTCGTTCGGAGGAGCTGCCTCCTAGAGTTCCCGTGAGATGGGAGAGGAGGTATGACAGACTGCGTAAGCAGGGGGTTGTGGATTTCTATGGTAGCACAAACCTTGCTGAGGCTGAGGGATGGCTGGAGAGGACTAACAGAGTCTTCGACCAGATGGATTATGACTCAGATGAGCGATTCGATTATGCAGTCTCTCTTCTGCAGGGCTCAGCTTATCAGCGGTGGAAGACTGTCCCGGGCAGTACCACCAGGGCTTGCCTATTGACATGAGAGGATTTTTTGAGGGCTTTTAGAGACAATTATATGCCCAAGGTGTATCTGGAGATGAAGATGCAAGAGTTCCTAGAGCTGAAATAGGGTAGGATGACAGTGGCTGAGTATGAGGTAAGGTTTAACGAGCTCATGGGTTATGCTACTGCTTTGATTTCCACTGAGGCAGATAGGTGCCGGAGGTTTGAGAATGGCCTCAATCTAGAGGTCTGCACCAGGTTGACCCGATCTGATATGAGCACCTTTGTTAAGCTGAGAGCTGCTGCAGTACGAGTTGAGCAGCTGATGAGACAGAGACAGGCTGAGACTGGTCATGGGTCCAGGGGAAAGAGACCGAGTGACGGTCAGGGCAGTTCTGACAGAGGGTTTAACAAGCACCAGAGCAGGACTTTCAGGTCATCTGGAGGGTCTAAACAGTCTGGTTTTAGGCAGAGAGGGAGGTTTGTACAAGCTGGCAGTGGCAGTGGTAGAGGTACAACACAAATTCCTTCATTTTGTGAGCATTACAACAAGAGGCACAGCAGGGAGTGTTGGCGATTGACTGGAGCTTGCCTTAAATGCGGCTCCATGGATCATCAAATCAAGGATTACCCTGCTACTGTGGGAGCTCAGTCTGTTGTCAGTGCGAGATCTGGCAGCAATACTACTGTGCAGCAGAGTAGAGGTGGTGGATCTGGGCAGAGGGGCCGAGGCAGAGGCTGTGGCAGAGCTGAGGGATCTTTTGTGAGGACTGAAGGTCGGGGTAGCTGACCACAGTCCCAGGCCAGGGTCTACGCCATGACTAGGCAGGAGGCCCAGGATTCTCCAGATGTAGTAGCTGGTATGCTTCTTATTTCTGATATTGAAGCATTTGCACTGTTGGATCCAGGATCCACACATTCTTTTGTTGCACCGCATTTGGCATGTAGATTGCATGAGGATAGGGAGATATTACAGTATGGGTTAGAGGTGAGTACATCTATAGGTAGTACTACGGCTCTGGGAGAGGTCTGCAAGGGGTGCTCGATCCAGATCGATTAAGCCGTGTTGAGAGCAGACTTTATAGTGTTACCATTGAGAGAGAATGATGTGATTCTGGGTATGGACTAGCTTACTGCCCATAGGGCCATCATGGACTGCTATACCTCATCTTAGAGTCTCCTGGTCAACCTAGAGCAGTGTTCAGAGGAGTTAGTCAAGCAGTGCCAGCCCGGATGATCTCTTTCCTGAGTGCCCTGAGATTGATGCAGGGAGGATGTGAGGCCTATCTGGCCCATGTTATTGACACTAGAGTCGAGCAGAGGTTGCAGGATATTCCCGTGGTTAGAGAATTTCCAGATGTGTTTCCTGATGAGTTACTGGGTTTACCACCAGATCGGGAGATAGAGTTTACTATTGACTTAATTCTAAGTACTGCTCCTATATCTATCCCTCCATATAGGATGGCTTTGTGGGAATCAGAGAGTGAAGGCTCGATTCTGAGGAGTTCTTGGAGAAGAGTTTTATTAGGCCCAGTGTCTCACCTTGGGGAGCTCCAGTATTGTTTGTGAAGAAGAAGGACGGGAATCTGAGATTGTGCATCAATTACAAGCAGCTGAATCGGGTGACAGTGAAGAATAAGTATCCACTGCCTAGGATCGATGATTTGTTTGATCAGTTGCAGGGAGCTCAGGTGTTCACTAAGTTGAACTTGAGATTAGGGTATTATCAGCTGAAGATAGCAGAGGCTGATGTGCCTAAGAGTGCCTTCAGGAGTAGGTATGGGCATTTTGAGTTTCTGGTGATGCCGTTCAAGTTGACTAATGCCCCGACAGCTTTTATGGACTTGATGAATAAGTTCTTTCAGCCCTACCTAGATCAGTTTGTCATTGTGTTCATTGATGATATATTGGTGTATTCGAGGAGTAGACAGGAGCATGCTGAGCATTTAAGGACTGTTTTGCAGCTTATGAGGGAGAAACAGCTATATGCCAAATTCAGTAAGTGTGAATTTTGGTTGGATGAGGTGGTATTTCTGGGCCACATAGTGACTGGAGAGGGTATTCAGTTCGACCCTAGTAAGATTGAGGCAGTGATGAAGTGAGAAGCCCCTAGGAATGTGTCTGAGATTCGGAGTTTCCTAGGATTGGCAGGTTATTACCGGAGGTTTGTCGAGGGGTTTTCATTGATCTCAGCCCCTCTGACAAAACTTCTGAGGAAGAATGCACCATTTAGATGGACTGAGGAGTGCCAGAAGAGCTTTGAGGAGCTGAAACATCGGTTGACCACTGCACCGGTGTTAGCTATTCCATCTGGGACTGGAGGTTATGAGGTGTATAGTGATGCTTCCCATCAGGGATTAGGGTGTGTTTTGATGCAGCATGGTAGAGTGATTGCCTATTCCTCGAGACAGTTGAGGTCTCACAAGGTAAATTACCCAGTGCATGATTTGGAGTTAGCTGTAGTTGTTTTTGCCCTGAAGATTTGGAGACACTACTTATATGGTGAGACATTTCAGATTTACACAGATCATAAGAGTTTGAGGTATCTGCTGAGTCAAAGAGAGTTGAATTTGAGGCAGAGGAGATGGATAGAGCTGCTGAAGGATTATGATTGTATGATTGAGTACCACCCAGGGAAGGCTAATGTGGTGGCAGATGCTTTGAGCAGGAAGTCTCACACCAGTGCAACTCAGATTCAGGTATTTAGATTGCCTAATTTGATTCAGTTGAGGGCTTTGAATGTGCAGTTGAATCTGGAGCAGGATGGGGCCTTGGTAGCCACTCTGAGGCTCAGACCGATGCTACACGACATGATCAGGAGAGTTCAGGACAAGGATCCTGCTATGGTGAAACTGATTGAGAGAGTGAAGTCTGATTTGAATTCTGATTTTGAGTTGAGAGATGGGACATTATGGATGGGTCAGAGACTTTGTGTGCCTGATGTGGATGATTTGAGGCGTGAGATTCTCTAGGAGGCGCATATGGCCGCCTATGCTATGCATCCTGGTACTACCAAGATGTATAACACTCTTAAGCAACATTTCTGGTGGCTTGGCATGAAGAAGCAGGTGCCAGAATATGTCTCCAGATGTATGACGTGCCAGCAGGTTAAGGCTGAGCACCAGGATCCAGTGGGGAAGCTTTATTGGTTGCCCATTCCTGAGAGGAAATGGGAATGAATTACTATGGATTTCATTATGGGGTTGCCTAGGACGTCGAGGCAGCATGATGCTAGCTGGGTCATAGTGGACCGGTTAACTAAATCGGCCCATTTCTTGCCAGTAAGGGAGAACAATTCTCTTGATCAGTTGGCTCAGAAGTATATGACTGAGATAGTGAGACTACATGGGGTTCCATTATCTATAGTGTTGGATCGGGATCCCAAATTTACTTCGAGGTTTTGGAAGAGTTTGCAGTTTGCTATGGGTACCAGATTAAATTTTAGTACAACATTTCATCCTCAGACAGATGGGCAAAGTGAGAGGACGATTAAGACTGTTGAGGATATGCTTTGGGCATGTGTATTGGAGTTTAAAGGAGCATGGGATCAGTATTTGGCCTTGATTGAGTTTGCATATAATAACCATTATTATAGCAGCATCGGGATGGCACCATATGAGGTTTTATATGGAAGACAGTGTCGATCGACTCTGTATTGGGATGAAGAAGGTGAGAGGATGATTGAGGGTCCAGAGCTGATTCAAGATACAGTGGGCAAAGTAAAACTGATTCGGAGTCGCATAAAAGTGGCTCAGGATAGACAGAAGAGCTATATGGATCAGCATCGAAGGGAGATGGAATATAGTGTGGGAGACAGGGTCTTCCTCCAAGTGTCACCGTGGAGAGGAGTGCTGAGATTCGGGAAAAAGGGCAAGTTGAGCCCTAGGTACATTGGTCCATATGAGATCATTGAGCATATAGGACCTTTGGCCTACAAGTTGGCCTTACCGAGTGAGATGTCTCAGCTGCATAATGTATTCCATATGAGTATGCTCTGGAGGTATCGATCAGACCGACACATGTGATACCGGCTCAGGAGATTGAGGTGGCTAGCAATTTGAGCTATGTTGAGGAGCCGATTCAGATTATAGGGTCACGAGTCAAGCAGTTGAGGAACAGGATTATTCCATTGGTGAAAATCTTATGGAGGAACCATTCAACTGAGGAACCAACTTGGGAGACCGAGGAGCATATGAGGAGATAATATCCTCACCTGTTTGACCAAGCAGGTAAGAATTTTGAGGACGAAATTTTTATTAGGAGAGGAGAATTGTAACATCCCATCATCGATGGGAAGAGTAATTCGGTCAATTGGGTCGGGTTAGGCGAGTGTGAATATATCTCGGCATGAACATGCATTATATATAGCCTCTATAATTATATGAATGGTAATTTTTGCACATGCACATGATTGTACTTACATTCATGACATTTCCTGGCATATGGGTCTCAATATAATATTGTGTGATTGATATGATAATTATTTTTGAAAATTTGTTTTGGAGTGTTCTATGTGTGCTTTATATTTTTAGGGAATTTCAGGAATTTTCCTAGAATTTTACGAAAAAATTTCTGGACCGAAAAAAAAAATGCCAGGAGGCAGACTGATGGGATTTTCGGTACTGAAAATGTCTGCCTAATGGCACTAGAATATTGGGTACATTAATTTGGGATTGGAATTAGAGCCATTGGAATTGGATGGGTTAAAGATGAATTAGTATTAGGGTCCTTTGATTAAATGGAGTTAATTGATGTTTTTGTCTTTTTCTCCATCAAATGACAAGTGTCCTCATTCATTTAAGGGTTTTGTCTTATTCCCTTCATGCATTCTCGGCTCTTCTCCTTAAATGCATAAGAAAATCACTTTGAAAGTGTAAAAAGGTTACTTTGAGAGTTTAAAACATCCTCCATTCGTAGGTGCCTTACTCTCCTCCTTCGATTGTTCTCTTTCCATCCCATACAAGAAGCTTTCCTTGCTACTTGCTTGACTTTCTTTATTCTCAACCAAGACCATACTTAAGCCTTGTGAAGATGGTGAATTGGGTGTGTATGGGAGTGATAGCTGTAGGTGTTGGTGAGAGGTAGAGGAATTTGAGTGGTTTGGAGAATTGAAGAGCTTGAAGCTTGTTTAGGTAAGAATTTTGTTTTGTGTTCTTTCCTTAGTAGGTAGAAGCATTTAGTGTGCTTATTGGTGCATTAATTTCATGAAGCTTGTGTATTAATTGTATGGGTATAAGTGTATGCTTGTGTGAGGGAAAATGACATGGTAATGAAAGAATGTGACTTTAGTGTTTTTTATGAAGTTTATGATGTTAGATGAGTGGAAATGAAGTAAGAAAATTGTGTATGTTGTGTACTGCCAATTTGTGCTTTATTTCTCAAGTAATTGTCTTGATGACTTTGTGGCTGATCTCTTGGCTAAATGGGATGTTTACTGATGTGGTATTGATGTTTACAAGAAAGGAGTAGGATTTAGTACGAAATCTGGAAAATGGAACTTGTGTATGTTTCAGTTATTTGTTTATAAGTTTTAATGTGGTTATGCTATTGAGTTGAGATTTGCTTTAAATTAAGCTTGCGAAGTATGGCTAGAATTCCTATGAAGGAAGTTCTGCCAATTGTGGCTTTAAAAGCTTTGAATTTGGCTCGGAAGTTGAGATGTGTGTGTTGGATGAATAGTATCCAGATTTTGGTTCCATTATTGAAGACTTGAAACTTTGATAATTTTTCTAGGATAAAGGAGATCGATTTTGTGAAATTGGTATTACTGAAATTTGAATATTTATGTGTTATCTTTCCAACGTCACTGAGTATAAGATCTTACGATGTGTAGGTTGTAAGTTATGGTCTGATAATGCTCAGGTGGTAATTCAGTCCAAAATGTGTTTTGGTGTGCAAATGCTCTAAGGGAATGAGTTTTGTGATTTTTGTGTTCTGATATTTATTTAGGACTGTTAAGGGTGAAATTGACTCAAATGACATTCTGGAAAGTTGTAGAGGATTGTTGTAGTTTTCTAATGAGGTATTTTATGCAAATTTTGGATGTGAGGATTGTAAGATATAAATTTGGAAAGTTTTGTTATGGTTTAGGTTAAACACTAATTTCATAAACCCTAATAGGACAGCCACATTCATGAGAGGATTCGACCTAATTAGAATTGGAATTTTCCTTGAAGTCCTTCCTGAGAATTGTAATGGATTGTCTAAGCTTTTTATTGCTATATGGTATGGAAATTTTTTCCCAGGAGATGTGGAGTTATGAATTTTGAAAGATTGGGTTCCTGTTGAGAATATATTGGGTAGACTAAACATTTGTTTGCGAATTTGATCTGGTTAGAGATGGAATTGGCTTCCAAGTTGTTCAAAAAAGATGTAGCACTTGTTTTGCTCTTTTTAGTGATATAAAATTTGGAATTTTTGGTTAAGGGGATGAAAAGTTATGATTTTTGTGAAAGTGTTACTCTGTCATAGTAAATGTGTGATTAGGCAGTGTCTTTGAGTGCATTTTTGACACCTTTAGAGGTGGTATTAAATTTTAAGTTCTTCAGGAAACTTGTAGGATTTTTTCAAAATCTTGCCAACGAGACTGAATTTGTGAATTTTGGATGTGTGTGTGAAAAGTTGTGTAGTGTGGATGAAATGATGGTTATTGTTGCAAACAAAATATCTATATATATGTGGAGCGGATGTGGGCAAGGCGCTCGCCCATGCAGACGCGCGAGGCGTTCGCCCATGCGGGCTAGCGAGCGAGGCACATCGATCGCCCCGGGTCGAGCGGTCGCACCGTTCGCCTAGGCGAGCGAGGTGTCAGGCCCCCCCAGTGACCTCCGTCCAATCTTTTGTGTATAACTTTTGCATCCGACCTCCGATCGACCTGATTTTCGAAGCGTTGGAGTCCTAAGATATTTTTCTATCTTTCCATACCAAACTTAGGATTTTTTTTAAGATCAAACTGAGATAGGGTCGATTGGATCTAAGTGAGCATACCAGTTGGAAAAGTTTGAACATGCTTCAGTATTTTGAAGATATTTCGAGCTATAGAGCTCCAATCGATTTGAAACTTTTTTTTCAAAGAAACCTAGAGACATAGATCTACAATTGTTATGAAGAGGTCGGATTTCAAGTTAGCCCCTAAGATATTCATTTTCTAGAGTGAAGTTACATATAGTGTGTTGGCTTGAACGTGTTTTGGGAATATCTTTTCCGTCCGACATCTGATTGACCTGATTCTCGAGGAATCGGAATCGTGAAACTTTAAACTTCATTTATTTGTGAAATTGGAAATTTTTTTAGCCAAAATTGACGAGTATTGGTTAGGTTGAAGTAAGGGGATCGGGTAATGATTTTTCCAATCCAGGTTTTATTAATAATTGGACCTATAGAGGTCCAAATTGAGCAATTTTGATGTCTATGAGTTTCTAATGTTTAAAGGAAATTTTTGTCAAGGGAATTTATGCAATTTTGCTGGGAATGTCATGAACATGCATTGTACATATCTAAACTGCTACATGTGCATTATTTAATATTTTTGGTTGTGCATTTGGCAATATGTGATTATTGTGATTGTTATAGAGGCACAGTTGGAACGTCATTCCACGGACGTTGCCGAGACTTCCCGACATTAGCTAGGAAGCTATTGGTGAGTAACCTAGATAGTTTCTCGATTATTAATTGTTTATATTTTGCACTTATAGTACGGTGGAGAATAACGGTGGGCTTTGCGTTTGTTTATGCTTGGTTCTAGACTGGAGGTGTCCAATGTATTGGAAGATCATGTCATAGAAGTGCTATATGTGATCTGGAATGTGATTACTTGTGAATTACTTGTGTGAATGTGGTAATTTGGGACCGAATATGAAGTGGGCTTTATTTTATATTGCCATATGCATTCCATGCATAATGCATGATCAGTAATTGACAGTTGTGACTGGAGCAGCCACCGAGAGCTTAAAGCTTAATGTAATTGGGCCTCGAGCCCACAGTGGTTCAAAGCCTCAGGCTCACCGATTAATGCGCCCTTATTGGGACAGATTAGGGGCTCGGTCACAACAACGTAATAAATTGGAAAAGGGTCACATATGCATTACATATGCATTTGACTGAATATCTGTGATTTGAGTGAAAAGCCAAAGGCTTTGTGTTCATGTAAATAACCATGTGGTACATATGAATGAGTTGTTATGCTATAATTGTGTAATACTTTACTATGCATGAATTGGGTGAACCATCGATGATGGTTCCTCACTGAGTTCGCAAACTCACCCAAAATTGCAAATTATTTTTCAGGACCGAGAGAGTAAACTCCTAGCTCCAGAGAGACTTTTCCTGCCGTCTATATCGTGTTGGCAAGAGAAGTCATAGCTCACAGGTCAGTCAGCTGGGATCTTTTGGGGATGACCTAGTTAGGTATTTTGTATTAGATTTCTTTTGGAGTATGTACAGACAGTGAAAAATAGACAGATATGTACATTACTGTGTTCAATATTGATGCTTTATGATTTGATGCCATGTGAGGCATAGTAGTGATTGTTCGTAGTTCACCCTTATCGTAGGATATGCATCGGAATGACCTACGGGCATTCCGGTGTATACCCTATGGTAAGGGGGTGCTACATAAGTCCACTTATTGGTAGAAAATGTGACCTCCCATCGAGGCATGGTTTGCAGGTATCTTTAGTGAACAAATCAAATGGTTAAGCACTCAGCATTTTCTATCAATAAACTTCCCACCGTAGTTCTGTTGGTAAAAGTATGGACCAAATTATGGCATTTCTCAAAAAGTTGGGCATGAGATGCTTGGTAGTTTTTTTAGTGGGAGGGTCCTAGTTTTTTCTTATAATGGATAAGATGGCCCATCGTCACTTAGTTTGTTATAGATAAGAAAAATAACAGTCGTATAATGTTTTAATTTTTTAAGTTTTGTTAAATCTATCATCATGCATACATGCATCATGATTTTATGCAAAGTTTCAATATTGTTGACTAGTATGCTCATGTTTTAATAATTTATATTTTCATACATAATCAACCATAAAATGAATCCACTCACCCTGCTCTTGACTAATAACAAATTAGAAAATGGAGACAATTTTAATGAATGGAGACGTAACCTTAACATTGTTCTTCAATATGAACGTATTTCATGGGTGTTTATTGAAAATGAACCTACACCTCCAAGTGGAGATTTAACTCCTAAGCAAGTCCAACAACATGAGCATTGGCAGAATGCTGACAAGACTATTAAGTGTTATATTCTAGCTTCTTTCAGCGGCATGTTGCAAAAGTAAATTGTTTGTATGAAAACTACTAGTTTAATGTTCAATCACCTACATGCGGTTTTGGTTTGAGGACCAGCTCTGCAAGAGTGAAAGCTATCCAAACCTTTCATAATCTTATACAGAAACCTAGTGAATCGGTGTGGGATTACATGATGAAGGTAATCTCTGCAGTCACTGAGGCTTAGATGCTTGGGGTGGATATGGATGTGGACACGCAGATGATTATGATCATCAATAGGTTAAACTCTTTTTTTCAACAGTTTAAGTTGGACTATAAACTCAACAACAAGGATTACACCTTAAGTGAGTTAATGAATACCCTCTAGAACACAGAGGAGATATTGAATATCAAGGCTCAAGGGCCCAAAGCTAATGTAGCATTTTCTTATAAACCCAAGGGTAAGGGCAATCAGAAGAAGAAGGGTCCAATGAAAAAGAAGGCTCAAACATGTATATTATAAGAATCTAAATTAATGGATTCATAGTTGAATAATCAAGTTAGTTGCTTGATTATGATTTAGATTGTAGTATTGCGATTTATCTCCATATAAGTAAAGGAGTTTAATTAAAGGGAATGATGAGTTTCATACCATGGTAATAGTTGACTATCGATAATAGCACTATTAAATGTATCTAGAATTAAGTATGTTTTCAAGAATAAAATGGATTGCTACTTTAATCTTAAAACATACAACTTAAGCATTCGTTTATTATGGACCACAATCTTGATGAGTGGTAAACTCGTATGGTTTTTATTATAATTCTTGATATGATTGGAATGGATTTTTACAAAGTATTAATCCAGTGTCTGCATGTTGGAATTATCAATTGAAACATGTATCAGGGAACATTCACTCAAATAAAGAGTTTATAGTGCTATCATCACTTCTAGATGTTTTAAGGAGATTCGGTGATTAAACTGGCGCCAGTAATTTGATGGACTAGCTACCCATCAAGTCTTAACACCAAGATGAGATCTTATATGTTAATCACCATATAAAGTAAAACGGGAGATCTACAAGGAAAAATCAACATAAGGGTAAAACGGTAATTTTATCCTTTATTGTGTGGATGGCTATAATAAGATTCTAAATAGGTTTGCAATTGCGTTGTCCTGGATCTGACATCCACTAATTTGGAACTAAATTTGAAAGCCATATTTTGACCCAGACGTTCTCGAGTTGCCCCTAATAACCAACGAATGGCAAGTGCTTTTCCTTGTGTGAATCCTAGAGAACTTGATGAGTCGATCCGCCCACACGTCTTGCTTTTACTGCTATATCGGGAGTTATTCCATGTATTGCTTGATGAAAAATAGTAAAACAGATAGTCGATTTTTTTTCTATCTTTTACTGAATCTTTTTCATTGCTCGATAGATAATTGGATAGGCCAATGATTTTTTTCCATGTTTCATAATAGGTTTAACCAACATGTTAACTAATCGATTATGATAAATTGGATCGGATTGGACATAAAATATGTGTTCTCATAATATTTAATAATTCAATAGTTCAACTAATTGTCTTTAGTGGAATGACATTTAGTTAACAAGCTAAAATTAATTCTGAAAAGATTAAATTAATTTTAGGCTTATTAGAGCTTGAATTATCAAAACCCAATAAGATTCCCCACTTGCCTTCAAGGAAGATTATCAAGCTAAGTAAGAAACATAAATGGAGGTTTTAGAAGCCCATAATTGAATGTTGGGCTTACACTAATTAATGGTTAATTAAAAGCCCAAATGTTTATTTAGAAATGGGCTACTTTGGTTTAATGTAATTAATTAGATTAATGATATTAAAACAAAATTTTTAAAGGGGACAAGTTTATAATTCCAGTGGATTTCATGGTTTTAGATTTTGAAGCTGATTCAAAATGCTCTTTGATGATGGGCCACCCATTCCTCTACACAGGTAAAGCTTTAGTAGACGTCTATAGGCAAAAACTTATATTGTGTATTGGTGAGGAGAAAGTGGAGTTTTGCATTTGGACGGTTATGAAACACCCTATGGATAATGAGGTTTGTATGAAGGTTGATGTTGTGGATGAATGTGTGTTAAGTATGGAGGAAAGTAAGGAGAAAGAAATATCTTTTGATCCATATGAGGAGTTTATTGGTGAAAGTAAGGGCAAACAAGAAAGAGTAGAGAAGTTATTGCGAGAAACAAATCTAATTCCACTGTCTACTGTGAATCCACCAGTTCTAGAGTTGAAACCATTGCCTAGTAATCTAAGGTATGCTTTTCTAAGGGAGGGAGAAACCCTACCTATTATTGTATCCAACAATTTGACAAATAAATAGGAACAACGGTTGGTAGAGTTGGTGAAGAAACATGTTAGGGCGGTGGGGTGGTAGATTTTTGATATAAGAGGAATCAGCCTCAATGTAGTGATGCACAAGATTTACTTGGAGGAAGGAAGTAATTCTATGAGGGAATGAAAGAGACGATTAAATCCAAACATGAAGGAAGTCGTAAAGAAGGAGATCGTTAAATTACTAGATGTAGGCATTTTCTATCCTATTTCCGATAGTAAGTAGGTAAGTCCGATTCAGTGTGTGCCAAAAAAAGTAGGTATGAATGTAATTAGAAATATGGAAGGTGAGGTTATTCCCACAAGGACAGTAACAGCGTGGGGAGTGTGCATTGACTTCATATAGCTGAATTCTGCTACGTGAAAGGATCGTTTCCTTTTACCATTTGTTGATCAAATGGTGGAGAAAGTATCAGGTCATGCTTTTTATTGTTTCTTAGATGGATATTCAGGTTATAATCAAATTTTTATCTATCTTCAAGATCAAGAGAAGACCACATTCACATGCCCTTATGGAACATTTGCATATAGAAGAATGCCTTTCGGGATCTGTAACGCTCCAACAACGTTTTAAAGGTGTATGACAACAATTTTTGCTGATCTTGCAGAGGATTTTATGGAAATATTTATGGATGATTTTTCAATGTTCAGTGATTGGTTTGAAGCATGTTTGCAGAATTTAGGGAAGGTGCTTGCGCGATGTGAAGAATCAAGTTTAGTTCTCAACTGGGAGAAATGCCACTTTATGGTAAGCGAGGGCATAGTACTCGGGCATAAAATTTCTAGTAAGGGAATTGAAGTTGATAGGGCTAAGATCGATGTGATAGCAAAGTTACCACCTTCGATAAATGTGAAAGGAGTTTGATCATTCTTACGACATGTCGAGTTCTATAGAAGATTTATTCAAGACTTTTCCATAATTGCTCGACCTTTAACTAATTTACTTGTGAAAGACGTGTCGTTTGATTTTAATGTTGAGTGTGTACAAGCTTTTGAAACTCTGAAGGCGGCTCTCACTACTACACTAGTGTTAGTATCCCCCAATGGTCATTACCATTCAAGGTGATGTGTGATGCAAGTGATCATGCTATGGGATGTGTACTAGGATAGCGGAGGGATAGGAAATTGCATGCAGTCTATTATCCAAGCAAAACATTATCAGGAGCCCAATTGAACTACATAACAAATAAGAAGGACTTTTTAGCAATGGTGTTTGCATGCAAGAAATTTAGATCATACCTACTTGGAACAAAAACAATAATCTTCTCAAATCATGCAACACTGAGGTATTTATTTCATAAGAAAGGTGCAAAGCCAAGATTAATTCATTGGGTGTTGATATTGCAAGAATTTGACATTGAAATTAAGGATAAAAAAGGAGCCAAAATGTGGTGGAAGATCATTTATCTCGAATAGAAAAAAAAATCCAGACGATCAACCAATTCGAGAAGAATTTTCATATGAGAAATTTTTCCTTATTCAGCAGTTGGAAACCCCATAGTTTGGTGATATAGTAAATTATGTGGTAAGCAGTATCATTCCTTCTAATTTCTCTTATCAACAACAAAAGAGGTTCTTAGCAGATATTAAGCATTACCATTGGGAAGAGCCATATTTATTTAGAATTTGTGCTGATCGATTAATTCGGAGATGTATTTCGGAAAGTGAGATGTTGTCTGTGTTAAGTCATTATCACGATCCACTTTATGCAGGGCATTATGGTGGAAATAGAACTGTAAGTAGAATCTTGGAATGTAGATTTTATTGGCCAACATTGAACAAAGATGTGAGGGAATTTGTGCAAAGATGTGACAGATGTTAAAGAACAGGAAACATTTTAAAAAGAGACGAGATGCCATAATCGAGCTTATTGGAGGTTGAGATACTTGATGTATAGGGAATCAATTTCATGGTATTGTTTCCTACATCAAATGGAAACAAATACATATTAATGGGAGTAGATTATGTCTCCAAGTGGGTGGAAGCTAATGCTAACTCAAGTAATGATGGAAGGGTGGTGACAAAATATTTGAAAGGTTTGTTTGTGAGATTTGGGGTTCCACGTGTTTTAATCAGCGATGGTGGTTCTCATTTTTGTAACTCAAAGCTTAAACTTTTTCTTAAACGATATGGTGCGTATCATAGGGTGGCAACACCCTATCATTCACAAACAAGTGGGCAAGTGGAAGTGGTCAATAGGGAGTTAAAATGGATTTTGGAGAAAGCGATGAATAGAGGAAGGAAAGATTGGGAAATGAAGCTTAGCGATGCTTTATGGGCATATCGAACAACTCTTAAGACACAAATTAGAACAACTCCCTATAGATTTGTTTATGGTAAGGCATGTCATTTGCCTTTGGAACTTGAACACAAAGCATCCTGGGCTATCAAAACTCTTAATATGGATCGCAAAGTGGCGGGGGATAAAAGATTGCTGCAATTGCAAGAGTTGGAGGAGTTACGTTTCACGGCTTATGAGAATGCCAAGTTATTCAAAGAGCGAACCAAAATATGGTACAACCAACATATTAAAGATAAGCATTTCAAAGAAGGAGATTTTGTTTTGTTATATAAATCTCAATTAAGATTATTTCCAAGAAAGTTGCATTCAAGCGGGCCTTTCAAAGTCATCATCGTTTATGGGAATGGAGCTTTGGAACTAGATAATACAGGGGGTGAGAAGTTCAAGGTTAATGGACAAAGGAGTAAGCTTTATCTTGAAGGTCTTATTCATAGACCTAAGGAGGTAATGGCTTTTCAATTTAACCCTTGAAAGATAGGCTTCAGTCATGCTAAAAGACCTTAAAATTAGCATGTGTGTGATAGGAGTAAATAAAATACAAGTTTGTTTGTTTGTTTATTTGTTTGCTTTAGAAGTTCTTCTGTAGGAAACCCAAATGGTGTAATTGCGAGCCACTACAGTGCGATCGTGATGGTGGAATAATTCCTAGAAGCAACTAGGGTGCGATCGCGACAGAAGATGAATTGTGAATAACCATTTGGGTATGATCGCAAATCATAAGTGTAACATCTTGTTTCCATACAAAGGGTTTGAATCCTATAAATTGGTACATGTGAGAAAAAAATACATCTCATGCTCATGCATTATATAAGGTGTACATGCACATAAATAGTAAATTTTGCACAGGAAAATGACTGTACATGCGTTCATGACATTTCTCGGTGTAAGTGTTAATAAATGTGATTGTTATAAAAAATGTGATTTGTGTGTATGAAAAATTGAGTTGGAGAGGGGTATTGTAGTTTTTGAATTTTTGGAGAATTTTAGAAATTCTTTTGGAAATTTTGGGGAAATTTTTGGATTAGGAAAAATGTCAAGTGACAGACTGATTGGTTACTGGGAGGAGAAATTATTGTCCAATGGCACTGAAAATTTAGATACATGATTTTAGGATTTATTAATTTAAGCCATTGAAATTTGGGGAGAAATTGGATTTAGTTGGAAAGAGCTTCAAAATGTGACATGTGGCAAGTTGCACATGTTACTTGCCTAACATGCCACCTTGCTACGCTTTGTTTAATAAAAACCCACTTTCCTTTGGTCATTCTCGATGGTTCTTTTTTTATAAAGTGAAAAGTGTTTTAAAGCGAAAAGAATCCTCCATCATCTTTGTAGATCTCTTCTTTTTTGTTTGTTTTGGAATTTTGCTCATCTTTTCTTCCTCCTTTCACCTTGCTTTCTCTTCCTTGGGTTCACTAAAAATCCAACCTAAACCTCACCCCCTCTTGTTGGATGATGATGATCGTGTGTTGGAGGGAATTAGAGATTTGAGGTATTTTTGAAGAGTTGAAGAAGAGGAAGTTTAATTGTTAAGTCAAACCAGACTTCACGTATTAAATAATTTTGATAATAAACAAAGAGAAATATACGAAAGAAAAATGAGACGTAAAAGCGCATGTAAGAAAAGCGAGCGATACAAAAGGCATTTAAAGAAAAAGACGGAAGGAAAAGGATTTATACAAAAGCGTATTTATACAAAAAGCGATTTAAAGAAAAATGACTAAGAAAAGGAGGCGATACAAAAGGCATTTAAAGAAAAAGATTTAAGGAAAAGCGAGGCGATACAAAAGGCATTTATACAAAAGAAGACCAAAGAAAAACAGACGGAAGAAAAGCAGACGATACAAAAGCAGAAGAAAGAAAAGCAGACGGAAGAAAAACAGACGGAACAAAAAGATTTAAGAAAAAGATTTAAACAAAAAGCGAGGCCGAAGAAAAAAAAAAATGCGAAAAAAAAAAGCGATTTAAGAAAAGTATTTAAAGAAAAGCAGGCGAAACAAAAGCGAGCGGAAGAAAAGCAGGACGATACAAAAGCGGGCGGAAGCTTTACGAAGACAAAAAGGCAATATACGAAAATAAGACGGAAGAAAGAAACATCAGTTTAAGACGGTTACGGAGCTAAACTGAATAACCGTTTCTTTAAAGATTCAAGAAGCAGATAGTCAAGAAACAGTTGAAGTTCCGACTATAAATAAGAGTCGAGATTGAAGAAGAAATAACTTTTGGCAAAAGTGAATGAAACTCTGTGTATTCAATATCTGTCTATCTGAGAAAAAATTGCAAACTATTTTCGAGTGTATATTGTGAAGAGCAACTCTTTTGTAAAAGCTCTTTATCAGTTTTTCATTTTTGAAAAAGTGCTGAGATAGCTCAAGAGGCTAAGAGTAAAAGAATACTTTTTGTTAAGAGACCGAAGAGGCTCGGTCTAAAGAATACTTGTAATCGGTTTGGAGATAGTGAAAATCTCGGAAGAATATCGAGGATGGACGTAGCCCACGGTTTGGGGTGAACCAGATAAAATTGCTGTGTTTTTCTCTAACTCTTACTTTTCTTAAATCGTAGTTTTCATTATTAACAAAGTTTTCAAACTAGTTAAGAATTGATTTACGATAAGTTTTACGAAAGAACAAGCAATTGTTATTGAAGGGATTAAAGAAAAGTTTATCACAATTCAACCCCCTTCTTGTGTATCTTGGTCATATTATTACTCAATATATTAACGCGTGTGATTTACTTCAATTGGTATCAAAGCAAGGTGTTCAAGAATCACTCTAATAAAGTGTGAACTAAAGAAAATGGTGGAATCACACACGATATTGCGTATGAGCCTCGGTCACCGGACCTCCGGCATTCAATGGTGAAGACTACCACTATTGGAAGGATCGGATGAGATTGTTTATCGAGTCTACTCACATTGACCTTTGGGACATCATCGAGAATGGACCTTACACACCAAGATGATGATAAAATCCAATTCCACGAGAAAGATGGACGGTGAAGCGAAAGCAAGATTTCAACTAAACTCCAAAGCGAAATTTTCTTGAGTTGTGCATCGGCGAAGCGAGTATGACAAAGTACATGGATGCGATCATCGCCAAAGAAATGTGGGATACATTATCAATTGCACATGAAGGAACAAATCAAGTGAAGGAGTCCAAGATAAGTATTTTGGTGCATCAAGACGAAGTTATTCAAGATGAAAGAAAAGAGACTATTGATCAAATGTTTGGAAGATTCCAAACAATTGTTAATGGGCTAAAAGCTCTTGGAAGAACGCATAACGATCAAGACCATGTTGAAAGATTTTGAGGAGTCCGCCTAAAAGATGGAGACCCAAAGTAGCTCACTGACAAGAAGCCAAAGACCTAAGCGTCATCAAGCTTGATGAATTGCTTGGATCGTTGAAGATACGAAGTAGAGCTTGATGCGGAAGATAAGCCCAAAAGGAGAAGTCCATAGCGCCAAAGAAAGTCAAAAGAATCACAAAATCTAGAAGAAGAAAACAAAAGGAATACATCAAAGGCGTTAAAGATTGAAGAAGCAAGGATGATGATTCCAAAGAAGTCGAATCTGAATCAAGTGATGAAGACCATGAGCTATCTTTCATTTCAAGAAAGATAAGAAGAATGTGGAAAAGAAGTCCAAAGGAAATTCAACATTTAGAAGGAACAATGGCAAAGACGATGAAAAGTCGATAAAGCATCCATTACCTGTTATGAATGCAAGAAGCCGGGACATTACAAGTCCGAGTGACCAATGTTGAAAAGACAACCCGTATGAGTAGAGATAACAAGAAAAGCATAATGGCAACGTGGGAAGATCTGGATTCATCGTAATCGGATACAAGTTCGCAAGTCGTAACATGCTAACATATGTCCGTAGTCAAGAAGAAAGTGATGAGGAGATAACTTCCACTATAATGATATACAAGATGCATATTCGTAATTGTTAGAGGATTCTCATGCTATTCGAAACAAGACAAAGTGTTGAAGAAGAAATATGTAGAAAACCTCAAACATACTCATGAGATAGAGAGTGAGAATATAAGTTTGAGAAAGCAAGTTGAGGAATTGAATAACAACAAAGTTGTAGATAGATCTCAAGAGATTAATCAATTGAAAGCGAGAATTAGTAATCTCTCAATTGATCTAGCTAAATTTACTGAGATAGTACAAAAAGATGAATGAAATGATAGGAGAATCTGAGACATCAGGGGATAAAACTGGATTAGGGTTTACTAAAATAAGCTGAGATTACGTAGTAAAATCGGTTGCTCAAAAAATAAGAAAAGATATCAATCAGATTTTCGAAAGGTCATCAACATTATCATTCTACACATCATTATCATTCATTACATCGATTAACCCTAAAGGACCCAAGAGAATCTGGGTACCTAAAATAAAATAATATCTCCTTGAAATCCTTCGTTGGAAGAACCAGAAGCACCATTGGTATATGGACGGTGGATGCTCGCGTCACATGACGGGAAACAAGACTATGTTCCTAGATCTTCAAAGACAAGAAAGGAGGATCAATAACTTTTGGAGACAACCAACAAGGAAAGATAATCGGGTTTGGTAAGATTGGTAAGAATTCTCATGCATGCATTAATAACGCATTACTAGTTGATGGTTTAAAGCATAACTTGATAAGTATTAGTCAATTATGTGATTACGGTTTTGAAGTTTCTTTTAATCAAAAATTTTGTGAAGTCGAAACAAAGATGGTTCCATCTTCTTTCAGCCAAAAGACGAAACAATCTTTATAAAATTGATTTAGACGTTTTCGGCCTCAAAATATTTCATGTTTTTATCTATCAAGATGAAAGACCGATCCGCATAAAAACTAGGTCATGTTAGTTTTAAACATATTTCAAAACTTTTGAAACATGATTTGGTAAAAGGTTTGCCACAAATTGTTTTGACAAAGATTTCTTTTGTGAAAGTTGTCGAAAGGAAACAAGTTAAAACCTCTTTCTCTTCAAAACATTTCATAACTTCTTCTAGACCACTTGAGTTGTTACATATGGACTTATTTGGTCCAACAAGAACAATAAGTCTTGGTGGAAAGAAGTATGGACTTGTGATTGTTGATGATTTTACAAGGTTTTGTTGGATACTTTTCTATCACATAAAGATGAGTCTTTCAAGTGTTTTAGAAACCTTTCCATGAGATTACAAAATGAAAGAGGAATGTCTATAGCAAGCATAAGGAGTGATCATGGAGGAGAATTTGAAAATGAGAAGTTCAGAGTATTCTGCGAAGAAAATGGAATTTTTCATAACTTCTCTGCCCCAAGGACTCCACAGCAGAATGGAGTTGTTGAGAGGAAGAATAGGACGATTCAAAAGATGGCAAGAACAATGTTATGCGAGATGAATCTTCCTAAATACTTCGGCGAGAGTTGTCAATACAAAGATGCTACATTCGAGAATAGAGTGTCATTGTGACTAATGTCAAGAAAACTCCCTATGAGTTGTGGAATGGAAGGAGACCAAACATTTCTTATTTCCATCCTTTTGGCTGCAAGTGCACTTTTACGAACACAAAGGAAGCTCGACAAATTTGATGCGAAGACACTTTCAGGAATTTTCTAGGCTATTCTCTCACTTCAAAGGCATTTAGAGTCTTCAACCTCACCTCAAAGACTGTTGAAGAAACTATTCACGTTAAGTTCGATGATAGCTCTCAACCCAATAAGGAAGAGGAATCAGAAGATAATGCTGTTACAGTGCCCTTGACGCAGTGTAAGGAAGTTTCTTCATCAGGAACACTTCATGAAGAAAAGACAGATATCTCTAAGAATTTTAAGTTAAAGAAAGATTGGAGATACAAAAGCTCTCATCCTAAAGAGTCAATTATCGGAGAAACCTCAGAAGGTGTAAGAACAAGGTCCAAGTTTAGAAGAGAAGCCAACGTGGCATTTATATCTGAAGTAGAACCTAAAAAGATTGATGAAGCTCTAAAAGATGAAGCATGGATATTAGCTATGCAAGAGGAGTTGAATCAATTCAAGAGAATAAAGTCTTCCTTAGTTCCTAAACCCGAAAAGAAATCCATTATTGGTACTAGATGGATATTCAAGAATAAGCTAGACTAATCGTGAAAAGTAAGTCGTGAATAAGGCAAGATTAGTAGCACAAGGCTATAATCGCAGGAAGGAATAGACTATAATGAGACATATGCTCCAAAGAGCAAGACTTGAAGCAATAAGGATCCGCTTGCATATGCCGTTTGCCATGACATAAAGCTTTTCAGATGGATGTAAAAGTGCATTTCTGAATGGCTTTATAGATGAAGAAGTCTATGTCAAGCAACCTCCCGGATTTGAGGATATAAAGTATCCAGATCATGTCTATGACTTCATAAAGCCTTATATGGATCAAACAGCTCTAGAGCATGGAATGATCGTCTGAGCTCATTTCTTATTGAAAATGGATTTACTAGAGGTAAAGTTGACAAAACTCTTTTAGGAAGAACTTGTATAATGATTTTATTATCAGGCAAATCTATGTTGATGATATTATTTTTAGTGCCACCTCAAAAAGTTATGCATAAGCTTTGAAAATATGATGAAAATGAATTTGAGATGAGCATGATGGGTGAGTTAAAATTCTTTTTGGATTGCAAGTAAAGCAAACTAAGGATAAGATTTTTATCCATCAACAAAAATATGTCAAAGAATTGTTGTCTAAATTTGATATATGCAAAGGTTAAAAGTATGTCTCACACCGATCGTCCTTCAAACTTGTTGTCGAAAGGCGAAAGTGGTAAAAAGGTGGATCAAACCCTATTTAGAGGATGATTGGTTCTTTGCTTTATCTTTACGCAAGTAGACCGACATTCTATTCAGGTGTATGCTTGTGTGCAAGGTTTCAGCCGATCTGGAGAATCTCATTACATAGTCAGAAACTAATTTTGAGATATCTCGCAGTACTACCGATCTTGCTTAATGTATGAGAAAGGTAAAGATTTCAGGTTGAATGGATATTGCGATGCGGACTATGCCGGTGATAGGATTGAAAGGAAGAGCACGAGTGGTGGTTGTCACTACCTGGACCAAACCCGTGTCATGGTCAAGCAAGAAACAAAGCTCGATTGCATTATCAACCGCAGGCTGAATATATGTCCGCCCAAGTTCTTGTTCACAATTCACGTGGATCAAGTATCAATTGAGGACTACTCAATACAAGAGGAAGAGATTCCAATATATCGCGACAACACAGCGCCATCGACTTGTCAAAGAATCCAATTCAACATTCAAGGGTGAAGCACATTGAAGTTAGACATCATTTCTTGAGAGATTACGCTCGTAAGAAAGTTGTCACCACAATTCGTGGAAACGAAATTTCATGGGCGATATCTTCACAAAACCACTAAGTGAAGATTGCTTTAAAGAAATCGACGCAACCTCAATATGGTGATGTTAACGGACCAATCATCCGGTTTTCGCAAAGAAGAAGCAGATAGAGCGGAGGAGTTAACGGACCAATCATCTGGTTTTTCGCAAAGAAGAAACAGATAGAGCGGAGGAATTAACGGATCATTCATCGATTTTTAAAGACAAAAAGAAGAAGAAAGCAGAGTTAACAGATTGATCATCCGATTTTTCAAAAGAAAGACAATGAAACGGTGGAGTTAAACGGCGTTGACGGTTTCAGACTTAAAACTTCTTTCACAAAGAAAATTTTAGAGGAAAAAGGTCACGATCATCGAGAAGTTAATCGTTCTAGAATTTGCTATAAAATCCCTAAAACCGACGTTTGGGATCTCTAACAAATTCGAAATTGCTAGTTCTCTCCAAATCTCTCCAAAATTCTTCAAGCGAGTTCCTATTCACTCGTAATCAACAAGATGAATGTCAAGCCCATTTTGCGAGTTGATCCAGAGCAAGCTGGGAAGATTGTAAACTTTGAAGATCTAAGAAGGAACAAATGGATATAGATTTGGAGATAATAGCGGCAGGATGGAGAAACTTCTTTCAAATACGAGAGCAAGTTTATCTCAAAGAAGTTTATGGGTTACGAAACATACTAAAAATGTGGATAATACAATCGTATCGTATGTAGAAACACTCCTGTTATAAGAACCAAGGAGTTCTTTGGAAAGAGTCCTTGAATGTCCGAGTAGTGGAGTTCAACCTACTAACATGGTGAAATGGATGACTAAGTCAAGTTGAACGAAGATGAAGTTACTCGTCAACTTTATGGTCGTAACAACCCAACTGAAAGAAGAGCCTCTTGGCTTGTACCAAAGGTAAGGGTTTTGTTTCTTTGTTTTGTGTATTTGTGTGTTACCTAGGATAGGTTCAAGACATCAAGTCACTACTTTGGATGAAAATGTATCCTTCATCTCCTGAATCACCAACCAATAGATTTACCATTTTGATTTATCAATATATGGTTAAATCAATAAAGGATACAAACACTCTCCGTATGGGATGTTGTTGACAAGGATGTTTAAAGAATCAGAATCGATTGAGTCGGGAGTCGATGAAGGTATCTGTAAGAAGTTATATAGATTCTATATCGATTGCCAAAATGGGTCTAAGATTTTCAGACAAACAAGGACCAGAAGAATCAAGGAAAACAACAACTGAGGGGGAGCCTAAACCGAAGAAATCCTCTATGAAGGAGAGAAGATCACACTCGTGAGTCAAGTCAAGATTTGTTCGATTTTTGAATCAGTGACTTAAAGCGAAAGGAACCTTTGGTGAGTGACATTCATAAGCAAGCAAGAACGCCACCCACAAAGGAAACTGCTGACGATGAAAGAAGCCATCCTTCCAGAGATTCAAGTATGAGCGACTGAGATCAAAAGCTACAAAATCACTGTCATCAATCCTTGAGAAAGTTTCAGAAACTCAATCTCAAGGAAATGAAGGAAAAAGGAAAGTAGAAGATCCTGAGAAGAAGAAAGTTCAATCCAAGAGGTCACCAAGGTTAAAGAAAATGAGTGCAAGCAAAGAAGAAAATCCAACAACAGAGGCAAAGGCTAAGAAGACAAGGCTAGAAGAAATTGTTGTTGACATTTCTAAAAATCTCTGCATGTCTTCGTTAGTCTTTGTTGATCTTCCGAAGTTAATATGGAAGCCACATCGGTTTATGTGGAAGCTGTTAAAGAAGGCTACTTCAAAAGTTGTAAGTGTGATGACTAATGTTCCATCCAAGTATTTAACTTCTCAAAGAGAAAGATGGGAACATAGATTGGTTGTAAGAAAGGAGAAGAAGACCAAGTCAGTCATCATCAGAGACAAACCCAAGAGATTTGTCAAAACATTCTTCAAATCTGTAGAATATGATAATGGCATTTCTCATCCGCTGGATAGGGGTTACAAAATTTCTATGATCAACTCAAGAGAGTTGGGAGAGAACCATATCCACGAGCCATTTGGAGAGCGATCACTTCTTATCCTATATCGAGCAAAGACAATAATCAAGGTGGTACCGATCTTCAACCACCAAATTTTGTTGAACTCAATTATGAGAAGCTAAAGTCGAAAGTTCAACTCGAGCCAAGATTGGATGACATGTCCACGATCGATTGAAGAGGCGATAAAATTGATTGATGAAGCATGTAAGGAGAAAAGGAGTGGTAAGTCCATCTGCGTGTATCAAGATCCGTGACCAAGTCTAACTAAGGCCACAAGCAGATGATCCATGTGGAGGCAATATCGAATGGGTCAAGATTGTTCATTTCGATTGGCAACTCGAATGTTGTTTTACTATAATACGTAACATTACGAGAAATCGACTCGTGGGAGATCACTTCAATTGCAGAAGCTATGCCATGGTTTGGACGCACTTTTCAACGAATAAGAGATTCCTATGATCTTGATATCAATGAACAAGTCTGTATTTGTTCCTCCTCCTCTTCGCAAATCATTGAACCAAATGTCTTTAACAAGGAAGCTTATACAACAACAAGTGGCTATCGCTGAAAAGCAAGTTATTAAGACAAGTACTCGATTGCAGATGAATCATCAACTCTAAAGAAGCATGTTCGGAAGCTTGATAAAGATATGAAGAAGATTAAGAAGATCTTGAAAAAGTTGGTGAAGCAGATTGGAAAATAATTTTTGATCAATAACAAATAAGGGAGAAGGGAGAAGGAAGAGAGAAGGAGAAGGAAGAAATCAATTTGGAAGGATGAAGATAATTTTTATCTCAATACTCAGATAATTCACAAGTATATGATACTTTTCATATTTCTCAAGTATTTGTTATTATCAAAAGGGGAGAATGTTAAGTCAAACCGGACTTCACGATTAAATAATTTTGATAATAAACAAAGAGAAATATCTGAAAGAAAACAGATACACGTAAAAGGTATTTAAGAAAAGTGCGATACAAAAGGTATTTAAAGAAAATGCAGGCGATACAAAAGCGTATTTATACAAAAGGTATTTATACAAAAGGCATTTAAAGAAAAAAGATTTAAGAAAAGGCATTTATACAAAAGGTATTTAAAGAAAAGCAGATTTAAGGAAAAGCAAGACGATACAAAAGGCATTTAAAGAAAAATGATGTAAGAAAAGCGTAGGCGATACAAAAGGCATTTAAAGAAAAGGAGCGGAAGAAAAACAGATTTAAACAAAAAGGCATTTAAGAAAAGCAGATTTAAACAAAAGCGATTTAAGAAAAAGTATTTAAAGAAAAAAGATTTAAACAAAAAGCAAACTAAGAAAAGGGACGATACAAAAGCGCATTAAGCTTTACGAAGACAAAAGCGACGATCACGTAAAATAAGACGGAAGAAAGAAACATCGCTTAAGATGGTTACGAGCTAAATCAATAACCGCTTTAAAGATTCAAAAGCGAGATAGTCAAGAAACAGTTGAAGTTCCGACTATAAATAAGAGTCGAGATTGAAGAAGAAATAATTTTGGCAAAAGTGAATGAAACTCTGTGTATTCAATATCTGTCTATCTGAGAAAAAAATTGCAAAATATTTTCGAGTGTATATTGTGAAGAGCAACTCTTTTGTAAAAGCTCTTTATCGCTTTTCATTTTGAAAAAGTGCTCTGAGATAACTCAAGAGGCTAAGAGTAAAAGAATACTTTGTTAAGAGACACAAGAGGCTTAGTCTAAAGAATACTTGTAATCGGTTTTGAGATAGTGAAAATCTCGTAAGAATATATGAGGATCGGACGAGCCCACGGTTTGGGGTGAACCAGATAAAATTGCTGTGTTTTCTCTCTAACTCTTACTTTTCTTAAATCGTAGTTTTCATTATTAACAAAGTTTTCAAACTAGTTAAGAATTGATTTACGATAAGTTTTCCAAAGAACAAGCAATTGTTATTGAAGGGATTAAAGAAAAGTTTATCACAATTCAACCCCCCCTTCTTGTGTATCTTGGTCATATTATTACTCAATATATTAACGTGTGATTTATTTCATTAATTAGGTGAGAAAGATGTTTTATTTATGGTTTTGTAGTAAATTATATCATTTGTGATGTTTGTTCACTAAATTGCATAGGAATTGTGTTTGGAATATATGGGTGTGTGTGTGTGAATTTCTTGCTTATGTGAATGATGAAGGATATAGAATGTGATAAGTGTAATTTAGGGGTGGTTTAGATGTTTGGAAATGAATTGGTGTTGTAGGATTGTGTAGAAAATGATGGATGATGAAGTGTATGTTGCGGCCATTTTATGGATAAATGTTCAAGGGGAGGTCTTGCTTTGATTGTGGGTGATATATTGACTGAGTGCTTATTGGTGTAGAATTGGTATGGAAGTGATAGAAGTTGAGTTAGGTTAAAAAACTGGAAACTAGATTTGTGTGTGTTTTAGTGATTTGGCCATAACTTTTTCTATAATGGTGCAATTGGGATGATTTTTTGCTTGCATTAAACTAGAGGTGTTTGTCTAGATTTCTTGTAAAAGGAAGTGATGTTCAAGTTTGGCTTGAAGAGTTCCAAATTGTGACTTGAATGTGGCAATGTGAGTAGGGTTGAACAGTAGTTCCAGAATTGTATTTTGTGATCTGAAACTTTGGGAATTGTTCTGGATTGATTTAGGCAGATTTTGCTAAATTGGTCTTCATGAAAGTTATAGCTCTTCTTGATAGCTTTCTATCTCCATAAAATGTGTCATTTTTTGATATAAGGGTTGAAAGTTATGATCTGTTTACCTTAGTATATAATCCAAAGATTAATGTGCTTTGTTTGTGAAAATGCCTATAAGCGTAGGCTTTGTTGATACTGTGCTTTGAAGCAAATTCTGGACTGTTATGGTTTGAATTGGAGCAAGTAGCCTTTTGAAAGTTGTAGAGGAATTTCATAGTTTTTTAATGATGCATAATATGCCATCTTTGGATGTAGGAAGTGAAAGTTGTGAATGTTTGAAATGTGGATATAGTTTAGGTGATATTTAACAATATTTAAAAGGGCAGCGACAATCATGTGAGAATTTGACCTAGTTAGAGGTATAATTTGTTTCTAAGTTTTTCTTGAACATTTTATAATGTGTTCTGATCTTTTCATTGATATAAAGTTTGGAATTTTTGGACAATGGGATAGGAAGTTATGATTTTTAGAAGATTGTGTTACTGTTGAGGATGACACTTATATGGCCAGAAACTTTGATTGAGTATTTGACCCTTTTAGAGGTTGAATTGGCTTCCAAGTTTTTCATGAAAGTTGTAGACTATGTTCTGATCTTTTCATTGATATAAAACATGGAATTTGTGGACAAGGGGGTAGTGAGCTATGATTTTTAGAAGATTGTGGTACTGTTTGGGGTGTCATGTATTGAACAGTAAATTTGATTGAGTTTTTGACACCCTTTGAGGTGAAATTGATTTTCCATCTCTACACAAAAATTTTAGAGCTTTCTTTGCTCTTTCCATTGATACCAAGTTTGCAAAAATTGGAGTTCTGGATCAAAAGTTATTGAGCTTAGAAGTTGGGTTATCGGTGAAGAAGAAAGAGCATAGGTCCACCCGAATGTCACGGTCGTGCATGCGCACGATCACGATTTTGTGGATCCACCAGAATGTCGCGATAGTGCATGCGTACGATCCCGACTCCGCTGGTCCATCTGGATATCGAGTTCGTGAATGTGCACGATCACGACTTTCCTATTTGTTTAAAAAAGACAATTTTCTGAACATACTCCACTCTTTTGCTTATAACTTTTTCGTCTGACCTCTGATTGAACTGATTTATGAAGTGTTGGATTCGTAAGACACTCCTCTACCTCTCTATAGGAATTTCTGATTTTTGAGATTAAATTAAAAATGATGGATCGAATCAAAATGAGAGGGTCGATAATAAGAATATGAATTGATTATTTTCCTGGACATACGTCAGTGTTTTGGCAATAACCGGACCTATAAAGATCCGAATTGAATAATTTTGGTGTCCATGGATTCCGAAGACATAGGGGAACATTTTTTATTAAATATAGGTTACCTAGGTTATCTGATGTTGACGGTCTCATTGATCGGGAACGGTAGACCCGAAAGTGTGTGTTTTAGTAAATTTGACATAAGCATAAATTGCAAGGTTAATGACCTTAGTGAGGCTTAAACCTAGGAATAAGTGAGTTTGGATATGGGAATGGGTTTGTGATGATATTTATAGAATAATACCAGGATTATCATGAATATGCATCGTACATATATGTGCATGAATGAATGCATATAATTGCGCAAAATTATTAATGTGTGTGCAACGTATTGCATAAATGGGTTGTGCAGGTTAAAAGTCTGCAGTCAGGCGTTTCTAGAATTTTAAAGCAATTGCTAATCTAGAGCGTGCTGTGAGTAGATTGATATGGTCTCATTTTATTCTTTTTTCTGTTTTGTTTTATTTTGTATAAATTGATTACTGAATTTGATTGATTATTGGGTTTCCGGACAGGAGGTTCGATGATTGTGATACTGAGTTGTGATATTGAAGTGCTACTTGAATGTGAGTTGGATGACCTATGTGTATTGAATGTGATTGAAAAATGTGTTTTTGAATGTGCTTTATATGTGATAAGTGCCGGACCACGGTTCGATGACAAATGGGTTTTGAATGTGAAATTGCATATGTATGAGATATGTTTCTCAACTTTACTGTTGAGTGCCAGACTACGGTCCGATGACATATGAAATTGAGTGTATGGGATTGATGCATTTCATTGCATAATTGTATGAAATATAATGGTTGTTGTGACCAGAGTAGCTACCGATCAGAGCTTTAAGCTCAACGAGTGAAAATGAGCTTCGAGCTCATAAGTGATTCAGAGCCTCAGGCTCAACGCTTAACGAGCTCTGTATCCTCTAAATAGATAAGGGACAGTTGTTAACGAGCCCTTCATAGGACAGCTTAGACACTCGATCACAACAAGATAACAAATGAAAAGTGAGTCTCATGTGTATTGCATATGCATAGTATGAATGATTAAGTGTATCGAATGTGAATAATGTGAATGTGAATGTGAATGTGGAATGTATGAGTTATGTGTTATGTGACTGGATGAGCCATCGATGATGGTCACTCACTGATTTCATAAAACTCACCCAAAATTTGCAATTAATTTTTAAGATTTGAAGAATACCCCGTTAGGTAAATGAGAATATAATTACTGCATACAAGGGAAAGCTAGAAGTCGGGATCAGTTCGCGTCTACCTTGTGTCTTTTTCTTTTCGCACTGAATTGTATTTTCCGCAAAGTATTGTATTTAGTGTATTTGAATATATTTTGGTGTGTATAACTTAACGATTGGAAAAAGCTATGCAAAAGAGATTGATCATAGTGTAATGTGATTTTTTTTTGGAATGTGCAAATCGAAATTTTAGTTTATGAAAACAAAATTTTGGCAACTCTTGTAAATGAATTTTTTTTTGAATAAAAGTGGGCACAAAGTTGTGATTCTTGATTTGTGCTTTTTCTTAAGAAAAAAATAAATTATACTGAGTTTTTGACTAAGTGATGTAGCACGTCACCCTCGCGGGGCACGGATTCGGATATCACCATCGATGTCGGGTTCGGGTCATGCGGGAGTGGGGTGTTACATTTGTGTGGTATCAAAGCCCAGTAGTACTATCGTATATGGGCATTTTCTGAAACATGGGTCAAGTTACATGCATTTAAGTCATGACATAGCAGACAGTGGCAACTGATCCCTAGTCTGAGTCGCGTGAGCATGTGTTAAGTGTTTAAGTGTGAGAAAAGTGATGATATGTCAGAATGTGAGCCAATGAAGGTTTATAGGCACCTAGAAATAGAAAAAAATAATGGAAAATGATATTCATATGATACTGTGGTAATAAATCCTCGAATGTGACTACATTGGTATGGGTTGATTAAGGAAAGAAGTGATATATAAATTAATAATGAGACCTAAAGTATATAAACCGAGTTGAAAGAAGAAAAAAAATTTCTATAGCCTGAAGAGTGATAAGAGTTATGCTTTAGCATAAGAATATGTCTGTGTAATTGAGATAAAAATTTTAGGATGACTAGGTATCTATGATTCTGAAATGATTGTGGACGATAAAATGTGGATAATTGGAAATGAGAAAAAGTATATGGTTCGACAAGGTGGATAAAGATTCATTACATTTATGTTGGTGTGTGTATTATGGAATATGATATCGATATTGTACCGTAATGTTCTACCTTCAAATGTGATAGAGACGTGACGAAAAAAAAGAGGGAAATAAAATAGTTATAAATGACTTTACAAATGATGACAAGTGATGAATGATATGTAGTATGGAGAAAGTTAGAAATGCACCTAAGTTTAGATTTTATGTACGCACGCTGATTGAGCCAAATCTATACTATCAATTGGCCCTGTTTTATTAAGTAATTATGCACTTGTTGACTCCTAATTCATGATTTTTGTGCTTAAATTGGTTCCTCATATCGAGCTTTTATAATTTGAACATTGTCAGTATTTTGTTGTCATTTGATATTAATTTCTGCACAACTTTTATTGGGACAATTGGGACAATTGATACTGCAAAGGTGTTGTATTTTTGTAGGAACAATGGAGTTAACAAGAGAAAGTCAACACGTCGTGAGAAGCCATCCATTAGTCGGGACTAACCAATCGTAGACATTCGCCATGATTTAATTTATTTGGTATAAATTAATTCGTCATGACGAAAGTGACAATTTTATGCGTCATGATTTAACTTTATTCATTAGTTGCGATTTAATGTCTGATACCCCGACCCTTAAATAGCAAAATTATCCTTTATTAGACCCTACCCTTGCAGACTTCCTATAAAACCTTCATTTTAGGTTAAATGAGGACGGCCGCATTCCCGAGGTAGCTCTCCATCCTTCGCCTTCTCTATTTTTCGATAGTTTTGTTTCCTCTGCTTGGTGATTGATTGCCACCTCCGCATTTACATCCACCATCATCTTCTTCATCTCTTCCGTCATTCGTCGCACCCATTCTCAACTGTTCATCGTTGGAGTCATGGACCGAGGTGATATTCTAGTAGTGATGGACTCACCCGGCATCATGCGTGGCTAGGGCATTGGATCTCCTGAAGATGTAGCAACAGTTTGAGTTCCATGAGCTTCAAGGGGTAATCAATCGCTATTTTGGATTTCTGTCGTATTTTTGTAACAACTCCGAGTTGGAGATTGCATTGTATGACCGAATGAATCTTGCTATAGTTTAGTAGGATGTTAAACTTTGATCTATGTTAAGGATTGGTTTGTGTTGAATATTGTGCCTGAATACATGAAGTCTCATGTATATCAGTCAGATTTTGCATTAATTAATCTAATCTGCGTAGTTGTGTTTGGTTGTTGGTTGTGTTATTATCGATTGATTTATTGCATAAATCATTTCATACCATACACTATGGTTTTAATAAGATTTAATTAATCGAGTTGATTAATTAAATTCTTGGACTTAACGAGTTGTAAAGGTTATGTTTTCAAAACTTAGTGGATTTCAAACCCGACATTTATTTTGAACGATGATGACCCGAGCCACATTTTCGTGGAGAACATTAGTTAATTGTTTTCAATCTTAATTATTTCAAATTGTCTTGCCTTTTAAAAATCCCAAAACATTTATTTCATACTTAGCTTTCTTTAATTTTAAAGATCAAGCCAAAACCCCTTTAATTGCTTTAATTACATGCATCATTAGACTAGGCTAGTCTTAAGATCAATGCTACACTTGGTTCCTCGAGAGTCGATTCGAGGTTGCACCCGTGTTGCAATTCTTGGTATAAATTGATTTTGATTGGTTTCAAGGATCAATCTTGAATTGAACGATAAGCGCGATCAAATTGGCGCGTGCTTGGGAGCCAAAGTAATTGGTTTTCTAGGTTAGCCAAGTGTTTGTTTTACATTATAGTTTTGTTGTTTGCATTCATTTTGCATTTAATAATTTTGTTTTATTCATTTGCTTCAATCTTTTTAGTGTTAATTCTGTTTGGTGAGCTTAATTACGCTTTTTCTTTAAGTGTTTAGTTTGATTGTTCTGCTTATCGTGCCTAATTTGAGTTATTGTGCTTTCTTTGTGATTCTTGGTCATGATAAGTTCATCATTCGTCGCAACGAAGTTCATACATTCGTCGCGACTAATATTCATAATTTTGTTCATTACGCAATGAAGTTCCCACAGTCATGATTTAACAAGAATGAATTAAACCCTTTCGTCTCATTGTCATTTTAGTGAGCTAATTTAGGAGAACTTCTTTTGTGCATGCCCGTAGACTTAGGTTAGTTCATTTTCAACATGAAATTGAGCGATACTTAAGGAAACGTGAGAAGGATGTAAGAGAGCAAGCAACCCTTAGCACATTAGAACATCAAGTAGGAGAAATGGTCGAGCATCAAGAATTTCCGGTCACCAACCTAGAACGGAGATCATGGATTAAATGGTGATCGTGAAAGAGTCGATGAGAACATAGGAACAACAAAGCGAGAACGATCAGAGAAGCTACGACCTCAGACGTCAATTATGAACCCCTTCACCGCAGCCTGCCCGAACTTCGACGTGAATTTCGAAGTTAAGGGGCTATTGATCAATTCTCTCCCTAAATTTCACGGTTTGGCGGGAGAAGATCCCTACATGCATTTACAAGCGCTGACAATGATTTGTCAAAGCATGAAACCCGTAGGAGCTCCCCTAGATCATGTGCTGTGGAAGGTGTTTCACTTATCCCTAGAAGGAAAGGCCCAGGAGTGGTACATGAGCCTCCCAAGGCATGTCGCGAATGCCTACCATAGTTGGGCCAACTTGAGAAAAGCTTTCCTGGAAAAGTATTTTCCAGCCTCGAGGACGTCATCAATGAGGAAAGAAATCTATTCTGCCAAGCAAGACTATGACGAGCCCTTGTATGATTTTTGGAACAGATTTCAGGATCTGTTGTCTCGGTGCCCCCATCATCAAATTCCTGATGAACAGCTTGTTCAATATTTTTATGATGGGGTGAAGAATCAGGTAAAGGGAATGTTAGATCTTTTGGGAGGATCGTTGATTGACCTCACCGCACTCAAGCGTGGGCCTTGATCAAGAGGATGGCCTCAACCATCAATGAGATAGTGCTCGTGATTCCAAGAATGTTCATGAAGTAGGAGCGATGTCGGCTCAGACAAAAAGGATGGAAAGCCTAGAATCAAAGGTGGATTCCCTAGAGCATAGGATAACTTCACAGTTGTCCTCGATTGCAAGCTGAGCTGAAGAATTTGAATGTGCATCGCCCTTCATCTTCCATCGAATCGGCCGCACCTAGTTGCGAATCTTGCGGATCGGTGATGCACATAACCGTGTTCATCCCGGAGGTATGAAGAAGTCTCGCAGCGGTGTACCCGGGAGACAAAATCCTAAGTGGGATCCGTACTCCAACACGTATAATGAAGGATGGAGATCTCATCCTAACTTTAGTTGGAGGAGTAATGAGGGAAGAGCCCCCAACCGTTTTCAACAAGGGAGTGGAGCTGGAACATCTACAAACCAGTTCCCTGATCAGCAAGCATTGACGGTGCAACCACAATCGCCAAAAGAGGACACCAACCAACTGCTACATGGTATGATGACGTTGATGAAGGAAGAAAGAGCCTCTATGGCTAATCAATTCAACGCCATCGCAAACTTAATCCAGCAGGACTCCTCGAAGAATGCTGCGCGTTTTACTGCCTTGGAAAAGCGAATGGATCAATGGGAAACCAAGGCAGAAAACCTGAACTCATACGTCACTCAGTTATCCAACAACTTGAGTGAAAATCAAGCGAGGAGTAGCGGATCAATTCCCTCCAACACGGTCATAAATCCGAAAAGCCTGAACGCAATTGAATTAAGGAGTGGAAAGAAAGTGCAATTTAGCATTCCTAAAGAAGAAGAATGCGCCGAAGAAATTGAGGTTGAAGAGACACCTCAAGTAAGAGAAAAGAAGGCTGTGCGATCAGAGAGTGATCGCGAAGAGGAATTGCTGAAGAAAAAGAAGAAATTAACCATTGAGGAAACAGAACAACCATCAAGCAGTCCAGGAGAAAGTGCTGCAAAGGAAAAATCTAGTGGAAATGAAGCAACACAAAGGGGAGTCAATCTGAAGGACCTTCCCTTCCCAAATTCCTACTTGATGAGCAAGAAGGTCAACGAACTGAAACATGAAAAGGAAATTACTGACCTATTTGGGAAGGTGGAAGTGAATGTGCCCCTTTTGGACCTGGTTAAGAGAGTTTCGGCCTACGTTAAATATTTGAAGGACTTGTGCACAAACAAGCGTAAGTTTAGGCCGAATGAGAGAGTCCAGGTGAGCTCAAACGTGTCCGCATTATTCAAGCCCCAAATTCCTGTGAAGTGTCAGGACCCAGGATCGTTCACCATTCCTTGTGTCATAGGAAAGGTGACAATTGGAAGAGGGTTGCTGGATTTGGGAGCGACAATCAATGTGATGCCAAAATCTGTCTATGAAGCCCTGGGGGTTAAGAGCGTAAAACCTACTTCGGTAGTGTTACAGTTGGCTGACAGATCCTTCTGACATCCTGTGGGCATCATTGAGTACATTCTGGTCCAGGTGAAAGGATTAGTGTTCCCTGCCGATTTTTACGTGCTGGATATGTCTACTGAAGTGGTGCAGGACACTTCTCTAATCCTTGGACTACCCTTCCTTCGGACGACAAGTACAATGATCAGTATGAAGGAAGGGAAGATCACCATGGAGGTTGGTGATCAATACATTAGCTTCAACATGTATGAAGCTATGAAACACCCTAACGAGGATTACTCCTTGCTTGGGGTGAATATGCTTGATGTTGTAATCGATGATGCTTGTTCTGAATTTGCAGAAACTTTAACCCCGACCACTAATGATCTCTTTGGAGGCCGTTTCTATTTTGATGATAGTGCAGGTGCTTATTCGGATACGGGAATGGAAATGGAGCTACCCAGGACCCAAGATGTTGACATGAAGCTTGGATATCAACCGCACGTCCATCCCGAGCTACAAGACCCGCCTTGAGTGCCAGGTTTTCTCTTTCCTTCATTTACAATATAATTGTGCTTATGTTTGATACCAACGTGCATATTGTTGAGCATGATTATATTATTTAAGTGTGGGGGAGAGAACCATCCAGTAGGAATAGCTGTAGTCAGGTAGGATTTCTATTTTTTGTCTCAATAAATTGATCCCTTTATGTTGGATCTGCATGTTTCTTGTAGTTAAGCATGATATAGATAAAAGAGAATGGTTGATTTGTGCATGTGAATTGATTGATTGAAAGTTTGTGCAATTCGAATAGGATCTTTAGAATTTGCATTTTGTTTGGGCGGTTCGTCGCAACGAACGTACCTGCTCGTCGCGACGCTTCTAGGGCTTGTCTCTTTTTCGTCACGACAAACGCGTCGTTGGTCGCGACGAATAGTTCCTGGTTTGCCCCTCTGGACCGTTGGACTTCTCTTTTGTCCGGAGCCCTTTTCAGTCTTTTCTCCTTTGCGTCTTTTCGTCTGCTTCCCTCCTTATTTCTTCTTCTTCTCCTTCTCTTTTCTCTTCTTCTTCTTCTTCCTCGCTTCTCCCTTCGTCGCAGTCCTCGTCGTCGCTCCCAGCTGTGCCCCCTTGCGTTTGAAGCTCCAAACCTTCTCAAATCTTCTCCCATCTTTGTTTTTGACCTTAGGTAAGTGTTCTTATTCTTTCATTTTGTCCATTGTCGTTGTTATTTGTTAGATTTAGGACGAACAGCGAGCGTTGTTCGCCGCGTCTGTTTGCAGAATCACCGTTCGTCGCGACGAGTTTCATACCGCCGGCGAACGTACGGTGCTCAGATTCACTGCAAATAACATCTTGTAGGTCGCAGCGAATGGAAGAGGACTTCCCTCGTCGCAACGAACTCTCATGTTCGTCACGACGAATGGGGAGGACCTCGACTCGTCGCGACGAATGATCATTAGCCCATGACGAGGAGGCTGATTTCGTAGTTTTCTCAAGAACTTACTTGTTTCTAACGTTGTGTGTGCAAGATCATGCCTCGAATGAAGCAGGCCTCTTGACCCGAGCAGCAGCCTTCCTCTTCCGATTCCTCCGACCACACTCATTCCCCTTCTCCGCAACCTCCCCGTCATCCTCATTTTTCCGATCCTTCCCCTCTCGCCTCGATGGATCCCGAGTATGATCGGTGGCCACTCGTGTTGCCGGCCGGGATATACTCAAAGAAAAACCTTCCTCTCACTCCAACAACCAACCTTTTGTGGGACAACTCTTCCAACTCGAGTTGACCGCCTTGCCCGACCTCGAGCAGTTGGCAACCTCACCTTCGTCGCCAATATTACTCCTATGCTCGCTATTCCCACACCTACTGAATTAGTTTTCGGGTGTCTCTATCCTCGATGCTTTCTCCTCTGTTATCATCCGAGAACATTTCCATCTCCTGTTGTCTCTCATTGCCATTATCTAGACCTCATCCAGTAATTCTACCCCGGATGATGTCATTAGTACTCTACGCCTGCAGGACTCAAGTGGCTTCAACCGGGGCTCTCAACGGTATATCCGTCGGTCCGACCTCCACCCTCAAGTCAGCACTTGGTTGCATTTCATATGCAACAACATCCTTCCTACCTCCACCTCACAAATATCCCTAAAGAACAGCCCTATATATACCTTCTCATGGTGGGGTCACCATCAATCTTGCCACAGCCATAGCCTCCGCCCTCCGCCAATGTGTTCTGGCCACCAATATCTGGCATTACCTTCTTTTTCCCCACCTCATTTCCGACTTGTTTCGGGCCTTTCGAGTTCCGGAGCATTCCGCCGATCTCACCTTCGAGCCCGCTCCTCCTTTTGTTTACGTCCATCTCGGTCGCCCTCGCAACCTTCCACCCCCTCCTCCTGCCCAGCCTGCTCCCGCAACTCCTTCCTCACCCTCTCCCGATCCTCTAGTCCCTCCAGTTTCCCCCGAGGCTCCGCCTCATGTCCCTTCTCCACCTCGTGTCTCTTCTCTGGTGTCTTCCCTACCTACCGCCCCCCCTGCTCCTTCCGAGGTGGCTCTGCTCCGAGACGACATCCACCGGCTTGAGGCCCAACTGGCCGCTGACCGTGCCCTGCTCACTTCCGTCCAGGCGCAGCTGGCTGCTGATCGTGAATTCAATAGCGCCATGCTCTCCATGATTGCAGCTCACCTTGGGTTGCCCCTTTCGCTTCCCGCTCCGGTCTCTGCTGCTGCTCCTAGTTCCTCTGCCGCTGCCCCTCCGGATCCGCCAGTTGACGATCCTGCAGCATAGTTTAGGCTGTTTGTTTTCCTTTCTTGTTGTTGTTTTTCTGTATTTTCTTTTCTTTGTTGTAATTTTTAACTAGTTCTTCGGATCCTTCCTTTTGTCCACTTACGTTTTGAGCTTAATGATATATCCCCATTTCTCTTTTGTCAATTTTTGTTTCATGCTTCTATGTGTGCCTTGCTACTTCTGCCATTGTGGACAATGCCATGTTTAAGTGTGGGGGAGCTAGTTCCCTTCTTATATTTTGCATTGCATGCCTATTAGAATTTGTGCATAATTTTATGGGCCCTTTCAAATTTTACTGATAAATTTGAAACTCAATCAAACATTTTCTGCACCTGTCCTTTTGTGCCCTTGCATGCAAATCATTTACAAGTTTCAAAAACAGATACTTGAGTTTTTAAAAATACTCTCCATTCTTCGAACGATAATTGGATCTGGCAAAATTTTAACTTTTGAAGTTTTCAAAACAAAGTGAATGGGAGCATGCTAACAAGATAGTATTGTCAGTTTTTAAGACTTGAGATTGATCATTGGGACAAAACCCTTGTTGGAAGGATATTCAAGCCAAATTCTTCTTCTACATCTTTGTGTGTGCATCTGCTTAGTTCATACTTCTCTAGAACTTGTGTTAATTTTTACTCAAAGCTTGATGGACTATAATTTTGTTGATATGATAGAGGCGTTCCTTCTTTCAAATTTCTTTCCCCAAACACCAACCCTTAAACACTTTTCCTTTGCTAGCCCTCGAGCCTTTATTCTATGAGCATTTGCATACATATTCAGATGATGTCAGTAGTCTGTGTTTTGTTATTAGGTTAAAAAAAATGTTGGAAAATGGAAAAGTGTTAGTCTTGTGTATCCCAAAAAGGGATTAGCATCTCAAAATGAGATAGTCAAAATGTGAAAAAAAGTCTATATTCAATTTATTTCAGTGTTTAATTTTAGTTTGGCTGTTGACATCAGTTCCTCATTTAGCGCATGCTCATATTTTTTCTTTCTTTCACTCCATCCATTAAACTAGCCCTCCACTCATTACAACCCTGAAAGACCTCTTGATCTTCAAAATGATAGTCCTTATAGTGGAGAAATAAAATTGATACAAGCCTATGGTAGGAGATGCATTAAGCAGATGGAGAGAAAATATCCTCAAACACAAGTGAGTTGAGCGTAAACACCACATCCCGAGTGATCCTCTTTTGTTCAATCTCATGTGCTTAAATTCTTTCAGTGTCTGTTTTATTAGCACTCTTTCAATTTGTTGCGTGTGAATTCTGATGAAGTGGATTGCGTCATTTCTGTTATTATTTGAGCATGGACGGAATTTTCTTTCACTCTTGTACCTTTTTGACTCTTGAAAACTTTGTCCAGGAGTACAAAGGTCTAAGTGTGGGGGAATTTGATTGAGCCAAATTTATACTATAAATTGGCCCTGTTTTCTTAAGTAATTATGCATTTGTTGACTTCTAATTCATGATTTTTGTGCTTAAATTGGTTCCTCATATCGAGCTTTTATAATTTGCACATTGTCAGTATTTTGTTGTCATTTGATATTAATTTCTGCACAACTTTTATTGTGACAATTGGGACAATTGATACTGCAAAGGTGTTGTATTTTTGTAGGAACAATGGAGTCAACAAGAGAAAGTCAACACGTCGTGAGAAGCCATCCATTAGTCGGGACGAACCAACGCAGACATTCGCCGCGACGAATTTATTTGGTATAAATTAATTTGTCGCGACGAGTGACAATTTTTATGCGTCGCAACGAACTTTATTCATTAGTCGCGACGAATTTTGGATACCCCGGCCCTTAAATAACAAAATTATCCACTGTTCCGAACCGGCCCGCGCAGACTTCTTATAAAACCTTCTGTTTTAGGTTAAATGCGGACGGCCGCATTCCTGAAGTAGCTCTCCATCCTTCGTCTTCTCTATTTTTCTGATAGTTTTTGTTTCCTCTGTTTTGCAGATTCGGTGCCACCTCCAGACGACGTCCACCATCATCATCTTCATCTCTTCCGTCATTCGTCGCACCCATTCTCAATTGTTCGTCGTTGGAGTCATGGACCGAGGTGATATTCCAGCAGTGATGGACTCACCCAGTATCATGCGTGGCTAGGGCATTGGATCTCCTGAAGATGTACCAACGGTTTGAGTTCCATGAGCTTCAAGGGGTAATCAATCGCTGTTTTGGATTTCTGTCATATTTTTGTAACAACTCCGAGTTGGAGATTGCATTGTATGACCGAATGAATCTTGCTATAGTTTAGTAGGATGTTAAACTTTTATCTATGTTAAGGATTGGTTTGTGTTGAATATTGTGCCTGAATACATGAAGTCTCATGTATATCAGTCAGATTTTGCATTAATTAATCTAATCTGCGTAGTTGTGTTTGGTTAAGTTGGTTGTGTTATTATCTGATTGATTTATTGCATAAATCATTTCATACCATACACTAAGGGTTTTAACAAGATTTAATTAATCGAGTTGATTAATTAAATTCTTGGACTTAACGAGTTGTAAAGGTTATGTTTTCAAAATTTAGTGGATTTCAAAACCCGACATTTATTTTGAACGATGATGACCCGAGCCACATTTTCAGGAGAACTTTAGTTAATTGTTTTCAATCTTAATTATTTCAAATTTTCTTGCCTTTTAAAAATCCCAAAAACATTTATTTCATACTTAGCTTTTTTTAATTTTAAAGATCAAGCCAAAACCCCCCTTTAATTGCTTTAATTACATGCATCATTAGACTAGGCTAGTCTTAAGATCAATGCTACACTGGTTCCTTGAGAGTCGACCCGAGGTTGTACCCTGTGTTGCAATTCTTGGTATAAATTGATTTTGACCGGTTTCCAAAGATCAATCTTCGGATTGAACGATAAGCCGCGATCACACGCGTTTAAGGAAAAGATGACAAATCAAAGGAGAAGAGTGAATACACTCAAAATGATAGTTCAATTATTATGAAATGATGTTGCATTAGAAAAGGTAAATGCTGGAAAACTGGAGTAGAATCGTTGTTAACACATGTGTTAATGTGAGTGATCGCGGCTCTGTCGATGCGATCTTGCGATCGATCCTTGGAAACCGGTCAAATATAATAAATTCCAAGATTGCGGTATAGGTTGCAATCCTCGGGTCGTCTCATTTAATTGGAACCAAGTGAAAAAGGTCTAACCTAGCCTATATGTCAAAAATTGCAATGGAAGTTGATAAAATGGGGGTTTGGTATTTTTGTCAAACTGGTAAACTATTCAAAACTGAACAAAAAAATATATATATAAGAATATTTTTGGAATTTTGTAAATGATGCAATTAACAAAATATCTGATAAAAATCAAATTGATAAAATCCTCTTGAAAATGAGGCTCAGGCTATCACAGTTCAAGAATAATTTTCAAGGATACAATCCACTAAGTTTCGAAAGATCAACCCTAAAGGACTCTTTAGGTCCAAAGATTTAATTAATGAACTCCATCATTTAAATCTTTGTTAAAAACCTTAGTGTGAAAATAGACAAGCAATTGCAATTGGTCAATTGAATAAAACACAACAATCTCAATCAAACACAACTAGGCAGATTGAAGACCGTAAATACAATATCCAATGACATATATGAAACTTCATATATTAAGCATCAAGATGTTCTGCAAATTACTTTGTCCAAATCCAACATAGTTATCAACACACGGTTAAACTATAACAATGCTAATCTAAATATATCGATGCAATTCTCTAACTCAGAAGTCACACAAATATAAATAGACTTCAGATACTATGTGATTACTCCCCTTCGAAGCTTCAGTGAACTCAAGCCATTGCTACATCTTCAAGAGGAAGGTTGGCTTAGCTACGCATGCGGTTGATCCCTCTGATACTGGAGAATGAACGATGCTCATGTTGGCAAAAGATGCTGACGGTAGTGATGGCGACGGTGGTGATGATGAAAATGTGAGGATGGAATCGAATGTCGTCTCCTTCTTCTGCTTCCAAAATCTGCGTCTTCGAAGTTTTTCTCTGTCTCTCGTCTCCCGTCTCTCTGATCTCTTCTTTCATGACCTAAAACGGCAAGTTTTTATATGATGGAGCGCAGGCCGGGTCGAACAGTGAGATAAACTTTCCATAAAAAGTCGGATATCCGCTCGTACGTCGCGACGAATAAAATAAACAAATCAAATTCGTCGCGACGTGTACAATTGCCTGCTCATCGCGTCGTGTGCATCGCCGTGCGTTGCGACGTGCGGAAGTGCTGTGCTCGTCGCGTCGTGTGAGATGCCATGCGTCGCGACGTGCGGAAAGATCTATGGCTGTTGACTTCCTGACGTTGACTCCTTTGTTCCTGCCATAAGATAATAACAACAATTTGCGCATTACAATTGTCCCAATAAAATTGTAGAGAAATAAGTATCAAATCATGACAATTTACTGACAAATTAAGAATTGAAAGAACTCGATATGAGGAACCAATTTAAGAACAAAAAATCATCAATTAGGAGTCAACACATGCACAAGCAGCTATATAAATGCAGCCAATTCATAGTATAAACTTGGCTCAATCAAATTCCCCCACACTTAGACCTTTGTACTCCTGGACAAAGTTTGTAAGAGTCAAAAAGAATACAAGAGAAAAAGAAAATAACAGCCATGCTCAAAATAATAAAATGAAATTGACGCAAGTTACTTCCTCAAAATTCAACCACAGTAAAATGAAAGAGTGCTACTAAAATAAACATCGAAAGAATTCAAGTACAAGAGAATGAACAGAAGAGATAGCACTCAAGATATAGTGTTTTCGCTCAGCTCACTTGTGTCTAGGGATATTTTTTTCTCAATCTACTTAATCCATCTCTTACAATAAGCTTGTGTCAATTCTATTTCTCCACCACTAAAATTATCATTCTGAGGATCAAGAGGACTTTGAGGGTTGTAATGTATGGAAGGCTAAATGAAATGGATGAACGGAAAGAAAGAAAATATGAGCATATGCACTAAACAAAGAATTGATTCCATAAACAGGATGTTTCTTTATTTGTTGTTCATGCAACATATGTTGCATAAATTGTTATTGAACTTGTTTTTCTTCTTTTCTTCTTCTTTTCTTTATATATATATATATATATATATATATATATATATATATATTTAATTTTGCACATTTTAGAGACATTGTCTCTTTCTGGACACTTTTTTATTTTATTTTATGAAAAATAACTGATGACACCACAAAGATATGAATGCAAATGCTCATAATAGGAGGGCTCAAAGGGGCTGGCAAGGGATAAATGTGTAGTGGACAATGTTTAGGAAAATGGGTTAAGAAAGGAACGCCTCTATCATATCAACAACAATTCAGTCCATTAAGCATTAAGTAAGAATTGAAACAAGTTCTAGAAAAGAATGAAATAAGTAGATGCACACAAAGATAGAAGAAAAGTTATGGCTCAAATATCCTTCCACAAGGGTATAATCTCCATGTACAATCTCAAGTCTCAAAAACTCACAATGCCACTTTGTTAGCATGCTTCCATTCACTTTGAATTGAGAACATTGAAAGCAAGATTTTGTCAAGGTCAATTATCATTAAAAGGATGGAAGGTGTTTTCAAAAACCCAAGCATCATTTTGAAACTAGTAAAAGCTTTGAAAACAAAAACCACAAAAGTCTAGTGCGAGAGAAATTTGAAATGAGTGGAAGAATTAAGCACAGAATCATTCATGCATGAGTATTGCGTCGCGACGTGTAGAAGCAGACGTCGATACGTATGGACGTCGTGACGTATACAGAATCTGAAGAACGTTTCGCCGCGACGTGTGGACACTCGTCGCAGCGAAGAAGTGCAGAATGACAGAAAGAATAGAAAATTCACCAAGTTTATCAGCAGAATGCACCAATTGGCCAACAATTCATATTTTCCTCAATGAAACATAATATCAACAGTCATACAATGTGAAAAATAAATGAGGAAACAACTCCCCCACACTTGAAGCACACATTGTCTTCAATGAAAAGTAGAGGAAAGAAAAGAGCAGAAGAAGAAGGCACAAAAATCATAGATTGATCATGAAGTGGATTAAGTCAAATACAAAAGAAACAAAAGAACTAAAGAACTAAATACAGGAAGAAAAGACAACAAAAGAAAAGAAATACAATGAAAGAAAAGAAGTACAATAACAGAAAAGAACTAAAAGACAAAGCTAAGTCGGAGGATCATCAGCTGGTGGGTCCGGAGGAGCAGCGTGTGAAGTACTAGGACCAGCTGAAGGATCCTGAGGAACAGGAGGGATGGACAGCTGCAGGCGATCCGCAATAAGGGTGAACATCGTCTAGTAATACTGGCGGTCTGCAGCCATCTGAGCCTCCATACGTCGCAAGTCGCCGCGAAGAAGGGCGATCGAATCAGAGGAGGCAGAAGGGGAGGGAATGTGATCACGAGGAGGAACCTCGGGTGGAGTAACAAGAACAGGAGGGGGAGGAACAGGGGTAGGAGAAGAAGGTGGGGAAGGGGTAGAAGGGGTAGGAAAGCCACGAGGCTGACGAAGACGGATGTACCTGAAAGCAGGGGCAGGCTCGAAGGTAAGGTCGGTCGGATGTTCCGGGACCCGATAGGCCCGAAACATGTTAGTGATGAGGTGAGGAAAGATGAGAGAATGGTTGGGGTTAGTGGAGAGGATACATTGACGAAGGGCAGAGGAGATGGCATAGGCGAGATCGACTGGCCGACCGACCATCAACAGATAAATGTACAGGCCCTGCTCCTTAGGAACCATGGCTAGGTGGGAAGTAGGGAGGATGTTGTTGCAAATAAAATGAAGCCATGGACGGGCTTCAGATCGAAGGTCAGCGCGGCGGAGATAACGCTGAGCGCCCCTGGGTTGATACCATTCAATACCCTCAGGGCAGAGAGTATGAAGAACATCATCCCACGGGTACTCATGTATGAGCTCCGCGTAGTGGCAACGGGGTGTGGGAGGAAGCTGATAATGCTCCCGAATAGAGATGGAAGTAAAGGCACGGGGAATGGAGACACCACCAAACACAATGCCATAAGAGCTCGAGTAAGGGCACGGGTAGTAATCTTGGTGACGAAGGTGATGTTCCCAGAGGTACGGGTATGGGCAAGGGTGAGGAGGTTGAGTATGAAGAGTTGGCGGAAAAATGGGTTAGTGGCCGGGGTCAAAAGAAAAGGTTTTTCCTTCAGTATGGCCCGGCCTCGGTTTGGTAGCTGTGGCAACATACTTTGATCAACTGGGAAAAGAGGAATGGGTAGGGAGAGATGGTGGTGCGAAGAATGTGAGGGTTGAGGAGAGGGAGAATTAGCGGAGAAAACCCCAAGGAAGGTGGAGAGACGGCGGGATGAGGGAAGCGTGTGGAGCATAAATAAACTCATCAAGCGAAAGTGCTCAGAGAAGGAAAGATATGAGAAGGGGTCGTGGGACGCTGGGACTTGCTAACGTTCTTTGTGCGAGGCATAACCTGCAAACAAAAAGGAACAGAAAAGAAAAATCAATAAGGAATTAAGCACAAATCAGCCTCCTCGTCGCGATGTGCTGAAGCAGACATCGCGGCGAGACAAGGTACTTCATACGTCGCAACGAGGCAATGCACTTGTCGCGGCGTATGGCGATTTTCTTCAGACGCTTCGCGGTGAGCAATCGCTCGTCACGGGAAACCTAACTCATACCTACTAACAGGGAAGACAAAAAATAAGAAGAAACAAGACAATGGGACACTTACTGAAGTCGAAGACGCACGAAGGAAGGCGGAAGTGGGTACAGCAACACTGAGAGGGCGAACGGAGAGAGCGAACAGAGAGAGTGAGAGCAACGTAGACGGCGGGAAAAGAAGAGATTAAGAAGAAGAAGAAGAAGAAGGGGAAGCGGCAAAAAAATTTGGAACGTCACAACGTGAAAAGACAAGAAGGGCTCCAGACAAACGCGAAGACCGCAGAACATAAGGGACAAAAAGGGTATTTCAAATGATGGGACGTCGCGGTGTCAGAGTGTGGGCATGTCGCGACGTAGGCGCCATATGAACAAGATACGTCGCGACGTATAAATGAAAATACGTCGCGAAGAGGGCATAAAGAGGAACGAGGTACGTCGCGACGTATAAGTACAAATACGTCGCAGCGCCTCTGCCCGAAAAGAAAGACACAATCCTGACTTAATCCAATCAACTATCAATCTAAAACAATCAATCTCCCAAGAATTTATCCTCCAACAATTTCATGCTTTCATTAGAAAGATATAAAGCTAACAAAGGGAAAGCAATTTATTCGAACAGTGAAAAGAAATCCTACCAAACTACAACTAGTCTACTGGCTAGGTTTCTCCCCCACACTTAGTCAAGATATTCATGCAACACAAAAGTTTTCATCACTTCCAATCAGGATGCATGAATAAAATGAGAATGCAGGTAGAGAAACAACCTGATCTCATGGAGGGTCCTGAAACTTGGGATGGTCATTCGGCTGAATTCCGAGATTCATCCCAGCAGCTTGGTTCTTGTGTAGATCCATGTCGAACCCCTTACTTGAAGGTTCTCCTGCAAAATCATCAGCAAGCAAATGTTCTCCAAAAAGATTGTCAGTATAAGATGTCAAAGTTTGTGCAAAATCACAACAAGCATCATCAATGACCGTGTCAAGCATATTTACTCCAAGCAGAGAGTAATCCTCATGGGGGTGTTTCATCGCTTCATACATGTTGAAGCTTACCCTTTGATCACCAACCTCTATGGTTATCTTTCCTTCCTTCATGCTAATTATGGTGCTTGCTGTCCGAAGGAAGGGTCGTCCTAGAATCAGTGAAGTATCCTGCACAACCTCAGTAGACATGTCAAGAATATAAAAATCGGCAAGAAACACTAAACCTTTAACTTGGACTAAGATATCTTCAATTATCCCCACCGGATGCCTGAAGGATCTATCAGCCAACTGGAGGACAACAGATGTAGGTTTAATACTCTTCACTCCTAAGGCCTCATAAACTGACTTAGGCATCACATTTATTGCTGCCCCCAGATCTAACAAAGCTCTACCGATAGTCACCTTCCCTAAGGTGCAAGGGATGGTAAAAGATCCGGGGTCTTGACACTTGACAGGTATCTGCGGCTTAAACAATGCAGACACATTGGAACTCACTTGCACTCTCTCATTCGGCCTAAACTTCCTCTTGTTAGTGCACAAATCCTTCAAATATTTTGCATAGGCCGGAACTCTCTTCACTAAATCTAGCAAAGGCACATTCACTTCAACTTTCCCAAACAAGTCAATGATCTCTTTTTCATGTTGTTTTTCATTTAAGCGCTTACTCATCAAATAAGAGTTTGGAAAAGGAAGGTCTTAAATACTTACCTCCTTACCTGTGCTAGATTGCTTGCTCGATTCTGCACTTTCTGCTTTATCATTGGAACTCTCTGAAGTAGTTCCCTTTTTCCTTGAAGCTTGCTTCCTCTCTCTCAATAGCTCTTCTTCCCTCACACTTTCTGATCTCTTAATCTTATCCTGTGGTGGAGGTACTGGCTCACTCTCAATCTCATCCTCACATGGCTCTTCATTATCTTGAGGCTTAAACCTCACTTGCTTCCCACTCCTGAGGGCAATGGCATTCAAACTTTTTGGGTTCATCACAGTATTGGAAGGAATGGTCCCACTGCTTTTTGCCTGATTCTCACTCATATTGTTAGACAACTGAGTGACATAGGAATTGATGTTCTCTGCTTTGGTCTCCCATTGTTCCATTCTCTTCTCCAAGGCGTTGAACCTGGCAGCAGTCTTTGAGGAATCTTGTTGAATCAAAGAAGCAATAGCATTAAACTGGTTAGCATTGGAATCCCTCTCTTCCTTCATCAAGGTCATCATACTGTGGAGCAACTGATTGGTATCCTCCTTTGGTGGGACTATCGTGGCTTCTTTGTTGATTAGGAACTGCTAGTGGAAGTGCCAGCTCCTCCCCCTTGTGAAAATCTGGTAGGCGCCCTGTTCTCCTCATTCCTCCAACTGAATCTAGGATTAGCCTTCCATCCTTCATTGTATGTGTTGGAGTATGGGTCCCATTTCTGATTCTGCCTGCCTTGATACATTGCCGAAACTTCCTCATATCGTCCTGGGCAAACACTCGAAATATGCATTACCGACCCACAATTTTCACAACTAGGAGCGGTAAGCTCTGTTGAAGTAGTAGAGCGATGCACATTCAAATTTTTCAGCTCGGCCGTGATGCAAGACAGCTGTGATGTTATCCAATTTTCCAAGGAATCCACTTTAGATTCTAGGCTCTCCATTCTTTTAGCTTGAGTCGTCAAGGCTCCTAACTCATGCACTCCTCTTTGGTCTCGACCGCATCATTGATGGTTTAAAGCCATCTTCTTAATCAGATCCCATGCTTCCAAGGCTATAAGGTCAATCAGAGAGCCTCCAGATGCAGCATCTAACATACCCTTCTCCTGACTCTTCAACCCATCATAAAAGTATTGCACCAATTGTTCATCAGGAATTTGGTGATGGGGGCATCTGGAAAAAAGATCTTGGAAGCGATTCCAATAATCATATAGTGACTCATCGTACTCCTGGCGGGCTGAGTAAATCTCCTTTCTTATGGAAGATGTCCTGGAAGCTGGAAAGTATTTCTCCAAAAAGGCCTTCCTCATATTGGCCCAGCTATGGTAAGCATTGGCCACATGCCTAGGAAGACTCATATACCATTCTCTTGCATTCCCTTCCAAGGATAAGTGAAAAACCTTCCAAAGCACTTGATCCAAGGTAGCTCCCACTGGCTTCATACTCTGGCGGATCATTGTCAAAGTGCTCAGGTGCATATATGGATCCTCTCCTGCCAAGCCATGAAATTTAGGAAGATAATTAATCAACAAGCCTTTAATCTCAAAATTAACATCAAAATTAGGGCAAGCAGCAGTAAATGGATCATAATGAACATCGGAAGTTGTTGCTTCCCTAATTGTCCTACGTCTCTGGTTCTCATTGTTTTCTCCCACTCTCTCATGCTCACAATTTCCTCCATTAGTCCCATTTCTAGGTTGGTGAACAGGATAATCAGGATTCGGAAAAATATTTGGATTCTCAGCCATACTTTCACTATCTCGCTCAACTACTCTCTGTCTCTCTTATTCTTTCCTTTCTTTCCTAAGTCTCCTCAAATGTCTCTCAACTTCAGGATGGAACTGAACAAGTCTACCTCTCCTGGGCATGACCAAAAAGCAATCCAAAAGCAAAAGAATGGTAACAAAAATGCTCACAGTCACATAAAATCAGTTAAAAGTGAAATGCGATGAATGTGAGAGTATGAATGTATGAGTGTATGTATGAGAGTGTATGCGTCGAAAATGTGAAAAGTAAGAGATATAAATCAAAGTATGAAGTATGCTTTTGCAAAGGAGAATCAAACCTATACTATGAACAAGTGTGAAAATTAAACTATACTAAATGCAAGCAAAAATAATGATTCCTATTATCAACGACAAGTCAAAAGAATGACAATGGCTATCCGATGGTAAACCAATTTCTTGGTTCCTAAGAACGGCGCGTAATTTGATCATGGCTCTATCGATGCGATCTTGCGATCGATCCTTGAAACGGTCAAATATAATAAATTCCAAGATTGAGGTATAGGTTGCAATCCTCGGGTCGTCTCACTTAATTGGAACCAAGTAAAAAAGGTCTAAGCTAGCCTATATGTCAAAAATTGCAATGGAAGTTGATAAAATGGGGGTTTGGTATTTTTGTCAAACTGGTAAAGTAATCAAAACTGAACAAAAAAAATATATAAGAATATTTTTGGAATTTTGTAAATGATGCAATTAACAAAATATCTGATAAAAATCAAATTGATAAAATCCTCTTGAAAATGAGGCTCAGGCTATCACAGTTCAAGAATAATTTTCAGGGATACAATCTACTAAGTTTCGAAAGATCAACCCTAAAGAACTCTTTAGGTCCAAAGATTTAATTAATGAACTCCATCATTTAAATCTTTGTTAAAAACCTTAGTGTGAAAATAGACAAGCAATTGCAATTGGTCAATTGAATAAAACACAACAATCTCAATCAAACACAACTAGGCAGATTGAAGACCGTAAATACAATATCCAATGACATATATGAAACTTCATATATTAAGCATCAAGATGTTCTACAAATTACTTTGTCCAAATCCAACATAGTTATCAACACACGGTTAAACTATAACAATGCTAATCTAAATATATCGATGCAATCCTCTAACTCAGAAGTCACACAAATATAAATAGACTTCAGATACTATGTGATTACTCCCCTTCGAAGCTTCAGTGAACTCAAGCCATTGCTACATCTTCAAGAGGAAGGTTGGCTTAGCTACGCATGACTCCGGTTGATCCCTCTGATACTGGAGAATGAACGATGCTCATGTTGGCAGAAGATGCTGACGGTAGTGATGGCGACGGTGGTGATGATGAAAATGTGAGGATGGAATCGAATGTCGTCTCCTTCTTCTGCTTCCAGAGTCTGCGTGTTTGAAGTTTTTCTCTATCTCTCGTCTCCCGTCTCTCTGATCTCTTCTTTCATGACCTAAAACGACAAGTTTTTATATGATGGAGCGCGGGCCGGGTCGAACAGTGAGATAAACTTTCCATAAAAAGTCGGATATCCGCTCGTACGTCGAGATGAATAAAATAAACAAATCAAATTTGTCGCGACGTGTACAATCGCCTGCTCGTCACGTCGTGTGCATCGCTGTGCATCGCGACGTGCGAAAGTGCTATGCTCGTCGCATCGTGTGAGATGCCATGCGTCGCGACGTGCGGAAAGATCTATGGCTATTGACTTCCTGACGTTGACTCCTTTGTTCCTGCCATAAGATAATAACAACAATTTGCAGTACCAATTGTCCCAATAAAAATTGTAGAGAAATAAGTATCAAATCATGACAATTTACTGACAAATTAAGAATTGAAAGAACTCGATATGAGAAACCAATTTAAGCACAAAAAATCATCAATTAGGAGTCAACACATGCACAAGCAGCTATAAAAATGCAGACAATTCATAGTATAAACTTGGCTCAATCAGTGAGGAAGAAAGTGCAGGCCACGATATTGGCCTACAAAAATAGGTTTCTGTTATGATCATATGGAAAACCCCAATCATGGACAGGAACAAGGATATAAATGTGATCTAGAGTCAATTGGAATGTAAATATCATTAGCGAATGTTATTAATTGGGGACTTGATATAAATACATCTCTAGGTAAGATGTAAGGATTTTGGATGGTATCTACCAGGGTGTTAGAGTAAAAGAAATTGCTTAATGCCTCATTGAGCCTTATTATTGAGGATGTTTTGACCATATAAGTCATGATACGAATTGATCTTATTAAGATCATATGAAATGTTGAAATTGGTTTTCTTGGGGTGCTAAGAATGACTAATAAGCAATCATGGGAAATAGTTGATTGACAAGGAATCGTGGACAATATTGAGGAAAGTACTAAGAAATCACTGAGATAGGGTCTGTAAATCGGTTGATTCAATTTAAAAATGATCAATGAATGAACAAATTTGAAGTGAATAAATAGTGAGTCAAAAATGAATATTGGAGTTACATCCATAGTGAAGACTCAAGCATAGGAGTTAGAAAAGGCTATTGAGAGTGTATACAGTTTCTTGTAGGGATGGCAATTGTACCCGAACCCGATGGGTACCCGATAAAATTACGAGCAGGTAGTATAGGAGCAAATTTTTACCCGTGTAAGTAGTATGGGGGTTAGCAAAAATATCCGTCGGGTATCGGGGCGGGTATGGGGATACCACCCCCCATACCCATTTACCCGTTTACCCGTTATGTAGTAATTACAATTTTGCCATTATATTTATATACATACAAACCTAGTAATTAAATAAAGATAAGCTTATTTAAATTCAGTATGTATGTATGAATGTAGCATGAAAATTTAAAAGAAAAACAAATAGTCCATTCATATTAAATAAGCTTATCTTTTAAAAAAAAGAGGCGAGTAAACGGGTACCCGATGGGGGTCAAACCCCCAACGGGTATGGGTATGGGGGGTGCCAAAAAATCCCCGACGGGATGGGGGCGGGTATGGGGGTGGTGGCGAGTTCATGGGGCGGGTACGGGGGATGGCATACCTGCCCCATACCTGCCCCGTTGCCATCCCTAGTTTGTTGATGTAAAGTATCCAACTACGTAAGTGGATTTGTGAATTCGAGGTGAATTTAGGTCCATATTATAGTCGGTGTAAATATGTGTGGAATGTGTCACCAACATATGAAGTTATGCTTGCAAATAAATTGCAATGTGTGAAGAAATTGGTATGAATGAGCAGACCTTGGAATAAGTCAATGCGAAACCAGAGGAACTCTAAAGAATGGAGAAAATTATTCTAGAGAGATAAGTAAATGGGAAGATTGAAAATAACATGTGATAATACTACTTCACTGAGGAATTAGTTACTTAAGGAATTACGAGAACTAACCATAAGCACGATGAGTTTGATGTTATATCTATTGGAGTTAACAATACCCCGATAGTATTATGATCTTTAAGATTAAAGTGATCTAAGAAAAAGTATATCAGTCTGTGACTATGATCATAAAGATAAAGAGAATATATTGAATACTCGAGGAAAAAATGTAAACCGTGTTAGTGATGAAAAAAACAAAATATATAACTGCAGTATTAAGTATGCCATTCAGATTTGGAGATTTTGTAGTATATACAATAGAGTTTCCCATTAGAGATCAAGATGGAATTGGTTGCAATAGTATAAAATGATTTTGTGTACCTAGGGACAAATATAGCCTCATGAGCTAAATTTTGATATATGACTTGAAATTTGCTGCAATAGTAATTGGTTTGAAAGCTTGGAGACATAATATGTAAGAAACATTTTGGAAATACAGATGAACATACAGATCAGTAGAGATTGAGGTAAGAATTGAATTGGAAAAAGATTGAAAGGATTATGCAAATGAACATGTCCTAATGAAGCTAGTGTTTCAATCAAATGCATTGAATTGAACATTCAATAGCAGAGTACCACATATGTGGATATTCAGGTTACTAAATCTAGTGCAAGAAAGAGTGTATAATGTTGAGTTAAAAAGGAGCAAAAAGGGTAGTATTAGCTGTTGGATCGCGTACGGTCTGAGTATTCACAATACACTGCAGAAAAACCATACAACAACATGATGTATAATCGAAAATACCAAGGATGTACGAAAATACCTTGTTTTCGTGAATAGGTTGCTTCTTTTTCGGATTCCAAGACACTGCAAACGCGAATGCCCTCTACCGGTATCCACACGAGTATGCACGATCCGGGCTGCGGCTATGGTGTGCTAGCACGTCCTGAAACGCTTTCCGAATGCCGCTTTAATTTTTCTCTCGGATGGCGGCTAGGGTTTTGTCTTATCTTCCTTAACCTAATGAGACCTAAGCTTCTCTATTTATAGAGAAACCCTAATCCCATTTAGGCCCCATTAAGTTTCGGCCCATTATATCATATATAATAAAAGCCCGACAACTTAATTCGATCTAGCCCAATAAATATATCTAAATATATTTATTTAACACCTAATAAATTAGGCCCAAGAGAATAAGCCCAGATCACATTACTCTTTGTGTGCGACCCTGTAGGCTCATTTGATGTTGGCAATGGGCTTGATCACACTTCAAGGACCATAAGTCATAAGCGGCCTCTAGCAAGACATTATGACTACCCAAATCAAACGAGGATCGATAATCCGATTTAACCTATAACTATGGTTATAGGCTCAGTCCTTTTGTAACACGATATCAAGATTAATCACAAGGCATGGTACATGTCAACCTTTGATTAATCATAGTTTCTTGATCCCCAAGTTGACTGATTATAACAAATGACATTGATGACTCTTCATCAATTCATTTGAGCACGGACATGCATTTCTTCAGTCACACTTGTCAAGAGGCCCAAATGATATCTCTCTCATTTAAGAGAGGTACAAATCTCATCTACGTCATTCACATCCCTCCGCATGATTCATTTAATGTCCAACATAAGACTATTTGTTATTCGGTTAAAAATAACTTAGTCTAATATCAAAACACTAAATTCCTTATGTAGGGAACCATGATGACTTCAGGTCAAAGGACTAAAGTCAAACCATATAAAGAATCACTAATGACATGAAATTGTAACATCCCGTTACCGATGTGAGGGGCATATTGGTAATTGGGACTGGATAGGAATTTTTACTGCTTATATTCATTGAGTATATTTGAGGCCTCGGATTTTAGAGGAACAGATCATTTTGCGCATGCATATGCGTAGTGACATGCATTCATGATTTTTCCGGCAATTAATTGTGATTATGTTTTGAATGGTAAATCATGTGAGATATGAGTTATTGGGTTTGTATAGTTAAATTGGAGTGAGAATTGAATTTTGGAGATTTGAAAATTGAAATTTGAGTATAGGATCATGTGATTTATATTTTTGAGGATTTATAGGAATTCTTCCGAAATTTTTAGAGTTTTGAGTTTGGACCTGAGAAATGTCTTAGAGACTGACGGATTAGATTCCGGTTCTGAAATTGATTGGCAATTGGTTTAGAAAATTCAGATTTGTGAGTTTAAGAATTTTTGTGATGAGTAATTAAAATTTGGAGACTGAAATTTAATGAAATTGAGGACTTAAGCCTTAAGAGTTATAGGTTGAAAATTTACCTTTATATTGTTCTAAGTTCAAATTTCCTCCTTATTTCACTTTGAAAACCTAAGACAAACTTTCCTTTCTCCTTCCTCTTCCTTTGACGATTCTGTCAGACCCCGATCCCGGGAGCCCGACTGTCCCGGGATGTGAGCCCGAGTGGAGCCCATCCCCGAGACACTTGCCTTGCTGAGACCTTAAACTTGACACTCTTACTCTTACTATAGTACCATAGACGTCGGAACCCGTTTTCGGAGCCCAACTTTCGTTGTCTTGAAACCTTGCGCTTATAATCTTGCAGGATTCTTAATTGTAACTCCACCTTCGTGGCAAGCACACACCATGTATACACTAAAATCATGAGTTGACTTATTCATATAATTTGTAGCTTTATGTCTCAAGTTCTCCCTGAAACAAGAATCACCTTAATCGGAGTCATATACTCAAGATACACTCTAAAAACCTAAGAGAGTTAATACCCGAAACATGCCCTCTTAACTGACCTTTCACTTGTTTTAGAACAAACTTTCTCAATTTAACTCCAATTGATACTGGATTTTATGGAGTGAAAGATATGTGTCTTATAAATCCAATGGTTCAAGCCTCACCTCATTTGGAGGTCGTATGAGGGAAATATGCCCAAAACAACGGACCATGCTCACTTCCGAAATCGAATCGAAACTCTTTTGGCGCGATTGCTATAACTTTTAATCTATACCTCCAAATATTTTCGTTCTTTCACCATATGAAAGTAGACATCTATATCTACAACTCTTATGAAGGCTACAAAGGTTGATTCTATCTCCTACATTCTGCAGCATCCTATTTTTCCATCGTCTGATTTCTATCATCTGGTTTTCTATCGTCTGATTTCTATCATCTGGTTTTCTATCTTCTGATTTCTATCATCTGGTTTTCTATCGTCTGATTTCTATCTTCTGCTTTCTTTCCTTCTGCTTTTCTATCTTCTGATTTCCTTCCTTCTGATTTCTATCTTCTGATTTCCTTCCTTCTGCTTTTTATATTCTGATTTCCTTCCTTCTGACTTCTATCTTCTGATTTCCTTCCTTCTGCTTTTCTATATTCTGATTTCCTTCCTTCTGCTTTCTATCTTCTGATTTCCTTCCTTCTGATTTCTATCTTCTGATTTCCTTCCTTCTGCTTTTCTATCTTTCGATTTCTTTCCTTCCTTTTCTATCTTTCGATTTCTATCTTCGCTTTTCTATCTTCTGATTTCCTTCCTTCTGATTTCTATCTTCTGATTTCCTTCCTTCTGCTTTTTATCTTCTGATTTCCTTCCTTCTGATTTCTATTTTCTGATTTCCTTCCTTATGCTTTTCCATCTTCTGATTTCCTTCCTTTTGATTTCTATCTTCTGATTTCCTTCCTTCTGCTTTTTATCTTCTGATTTCCTTCCTTCTTATTTCTATCTTCCGATTTCCTTCATCGCTTTTCTATCTCCGATTTCCTTCCTTCTGCTTTTTATCTTCTGATTTCCTTCCTTCTGATTTCTATCTTCTGATTTCCTTCATTCTGCTTTTCTATCTTCCGATTTCTATCTTCTGCTTTCCTTCCTTCTGCTTTTCTAGTAAGGATCATATCTTTTGACTTCGAACTCCAAATTTAGCAAACGATATACCCTTGGAAAACTTTAAACTCCTACTACAATCTTCATGAAGACTCATTGATCTAATTCATACCCGAAGAGGGTCTAATATTGAGGCAAAGTACTGTCAAATTTTAGGAAAATTTGACAGCACATCCCCCCTTAAAATGCAACTACCCAATTTTCAATTCTAAGACTTCCACCTACATAAAACTCATCATACAACCTCATATAACATGATTCAATTGTCTTAAACATACATGGATTTCTCAAAATACATTAAAACTGAACATTTTTGCTTCCATAATTCATTCATTCCATCTTCATCAAATCATGTCATATTCATACAATGCTTTAGTGGGCATTTCAAGCCCAATTACAATGAAGTTTCAAAATACAATATCTTGGCAACCATATAGTCTCATTTCATGAGTCTATATGGGCAACTCTTTAGGAGTCCAAAATGTTGGATCATCCTATGCCACAATCGGGCAGCCGGGCGAAGGCTTCATGGTCAACGTGCACGTGACAGTTCTTAGGATAATACCTTACCCACATAACATAGCAATCATGAATCATACAAGGAAATTGGACTGTTCTTGTCCAATTCATTGTTTCTTTGAAATCATCTTTTCATACATCGTTCATGCCTTTCATTATATTCATTCAACAAGTTTCTTCATGACAGTTTCAATCATCATCAAGCATTTAATACACTCACATTCATCATTCCATCACACACATTTAGTACAACAACCAAGTGATCAAAGCTCATTAATGTCATGCATTTATTTACATTTGTAGCTTATATACATAAAGATAAATATGAAACCCACCTTTTATCATTGCTTAAACTTGCCTAAGGAAGTTCCTCTCCTTGTTCTTCTCCTCTTTTTTGTCCTCCTTCAAACATAACAAGAAAATAACCCCATATCAACATAGGGTTTAGAAATTGAAATACCTAAAAATCTAAATCATGAAGTTCATAAGAGAATCACTAGACCCATCTTATTCTTCATCTTTCTAACCAAAAACTCAAACAAAAACTTAACCTTAAACCAAGAACTTACCTTAAATCCTTAACCAACCAAGTGGTTTCTTGGTTCAAAGTGAAGCTTAGACTCTCCTCCACACTTTTTCTTCTTGGACTTTCTTCAAAAACCCACTCACTTTCATGGAAATGCCAAACCCTAACAAGCCTCTTCTTTCTCCTTTTCCTCCCTCCTTTCACGACACTCTTCTTTCCTCTCCCTCCAAATTTCGTTTCTATCTTCTTTTCCTACAAAAATCACTTATCTCCTTCCTTATATACTCCTTTCTAAATTACTTAAGCCCAATAAGCCTAAGCCCAACTTACTTCCTTCTTCTTTCTTCTTCTTCTTTTTTCATTTCTCCTTGTTACTTACTCAAGCCCACTAACTCTTTTCCTTCAAGCCCATTGCATTAAATTCCTCTCTTCTTTCTCACTTCATTTGGACCCAAAACCCAATTAATAAATTAATTACACCTAACTCACCTAAGTCCAACTAACATATTTAACTTCATAAATTCTTCACCTAACTCATTAATGCTATCATATATTAATTTATGACACCTTAATTAATGCTAATCTAACTTAATCAATTTAATCTAATCATGATTAATCCTAAAAAAATTTTGGGGCTAACATTTCTCCCCCCCTTAAGAAATTTCGTCCTCGAAATTCTTACCTGAGTCATTGAAGAGGTGTGGATACTTCTCCTTCATTGCATCCAAAGGTTCCCACGTCGCCTCTTCAACTGCATGATTCCTCCACAGGACCTTGACTAGCTTGATTGTCTTGTTCTTGAGGATCTTATCCTTGCTATCCAGAATTGCCACAGGTCTTTCCTCATAACTCAAATCATCGCTCAGCTGAACTTCTGAGGTCTGAATGATGTGAGAAGGATCTGATCAGTACCTCCTCAGCATCGAGACATGGAACACATCATGAATCTGCGACAATTCTAACGGCAATGCTAACCTATAGGCCAACGGCCCAATCCTCTCCAATACTTCATACGGACCCACATACCGAGGGCTTAACTTCCCCTTCTTACCGAATCTCATAACTCCCTTCCATGGAGACGTCTTGAGGAACACCTTGTCACCCACTGCATATTCCATTTCTTTTCTGTTAGCATCAGCATAGCTTTTCATTCTGTCCTGGGCGGCCTTAAGTCACTGTTTGATTACCTCCACTTTCTCAACTGTCATCTAGACCAACTCTGGTCCCACTAGCTTCCTCTCACCTTCCTCATCCCAGCATATCGGAGTCCTGCATCTTCTGTCATAAAGGGCTTCATAAGGAGCCATCTCAGATGCTCGAATGGTGCAATTGTTGTAAGCAAATTCGACCAACGGCAAATGATCATCCCATGCTCCTCTGAAGTCCATGAAACATGCTCTAAGCATCCCCTCTAGAGTCTGGATTGTCCTCTCAGACTGACCATCCGTCTGAGGATGAAACGTCGTACTGAAATTCAGCCTAGTTCCTAATGCCTCCTGCAGACTTCCCAAAATCTCGATGTGAATCGTGGATCCTGTCGGATATTATAGAATCTGAACTCCATGCAACCTTACCACTTCATCAATATACTTCTGGCTAAGACTTGCAATGAATCTGCATTTGCTTGATTGCCGAAAATGGGCTGACTTGGTTAACCGATCAACTATAACCCAAATGGCATCATGCTTTCACGGGTCCTAGGCAAACCCATCGAAAATCCATCGTGATCCTTTGCCACTTCCATTCAGAATGGACAATGGCCTTAGCATGCTGAAGGTGCACGGTGTTCACCTTGACCGCCGACACACTAGACATCCGCTCACATATTCATTCGTCCCTCTTCATGCTTTTCCACCGAAATGTTCCTTCAAATCTCTGACATTACGGTGCTTTGCTGGGTGCATGGAATAAGGCGCATTGTGTGCCTCATCCATGATTTCATCCTTAACTGCTTTATCATTCGGAATACACAACCTGTTTCCGACTACCATTAGCCCATCATCCCTTACTTGCACTTCTGACTGCTTACCATGTTGAATTCCATCTCTCAACTTACTTAATTTTGTATTCTGCTCCTGCAACTCCTTGACCTTCTCCCTAAGGATAGGTCTCACTCTGAATTGAGCAATAACACCATCCGATTCATTCTGCTTTAAACTGATCTTCAACTTTGCCATCTGTTCCAACAGAGGCAAGTAAACCGATTGCACATAAGCTATGGATGACTTCCTGCTCAAAGCATCCGCCACTACATTCGCCTTGACTGGATGATACTCTATCATCAGGTCATAGTCCTTGAGCAACTCCAACCATCGTCTCTGCCTTAAGTTCAACTCTTTCTGACTCATAATGTACTTAAGACTTTTGTGGTCCGTGAAGACCCTTGTCTGAACCCCATACAAGTAGTGTCTCCAAATCTTTAGGGCAAAAATTACCGCTGCTAACTCCAAGTCATGAGTCGGATAATTCAACTCATATGGCTTCAACCGCCGTGAAGCATAAACTATCACTTTGTCATTCTCGATCAAGACACATCCTAAACCCTTCCTCAAGCATCACAGAATCAGATACCCCTGGTCTCCATTGGGCAAAACCAATACTGGAGCACTTGTCAATCTGTTCTTGAGCTCCTCAAAGCTCTTCTGACATTCCTCACTCCATATGAACCGCTGATTCTTTCTTAACAGTTTAGTCATAGGGGCAGCTATCATTGAAAATCCTTCTACAAATCTCCTATAATAACTTGCCAAGCCTAGGAAGCTTCTTACCTCTTTCATTTGCCTTAGGCTCTTGCCAATTCACCAGCTTCTACTTTCCTCGGATCAACATGAATCCCTTTCTTTGGAAATCACATGTCCAAGGAAAACTACTTCACGCAGCCAAAACTCACACTCATCGAATTTGGCATACAGACTCCCGCTGTCTCAATCTCTCGCAATACAATCTCGAGATGTCGTTCATGCTCTCCTTCATCCTTAGAATAGACCGAATGTCATCAATGAACACAATGACAAACCGATCTAAGAATTCATTAAACACCCTATTCATCGATCTATGAAGGCGGTGGGGCATTGGTCAATCCAAGGGCATGACCCTAAATTCATAGTGCCCGTAACGGGTCTCGAAGTCGTCTTACTTACATCGACTTCGATTCGGAGTTGATGATATCCACGATCTTAAGTCAATCTTGAAAGACCCTTGCTCCTCAGAATGATCAAATAAATCATCTATCGGTGGCAACGGATACTTGTTCAATTGTCATCTTGTTAAGCCTTCTATAGTCTATGCACATCCTCCACGCTCCATCCTTCTTCTTAACAAACAGGACCGGAGCTCCCAAGGTGAAGAACTCGGCCTGATGAACTGCTTCTCCAACAATTCCTGCAATTGCTCCTTGAGTTCTCTCAATTCAACTGGAGCCATTCTATAAGGTGGTATGGAGATTGGCGCGGTTCCGGGAATCAAGTCAATTTCGAACTCAATTTCCCTCACCGGCGGCAACCCTGGTAATTCTTCTGGGAATACATCAGGAAACTCCCTCACAACCTGATAATCTTCTAATCTGCCCACATTCACTTCTGAATCCACTACATGCGCCAAAAAGGCCTCACACCCTTGGCTCATCATATTGTCAGCTAACATAGCCGAAATGATCCTCAAGACCGGCACTGGCAGCTTTCTGTCCCCCTTGAAAACCACTTTTTGATCATTGCCCAGATCAAACTCTACTTCTTTCAAACTACAATCTAGCTTCACTTATACTTCTCCATGACATCCATCCCCAAAATGACATCCAACCCTTGAAGGTCTAGAGGTAGTAGATCTACTACCAGTCTAGCACCGTCGACACTGAGCTCACAATTCTTATAGATCATACTAATCACCACCTTACCCCCTAAAGGAGTACTAACAACCAGAAAATTGTCCATAACCTCAGGACACACAACATGCATATTCATACTTGCAGATACAAATGAATGGGTGGAGTCAGATCAATCAACACATAAACAGAGAGTCGAATAGCATAGCCATACTGTCACTACTCCGAGCGCCGCAGCTTCTTCCCCTGGTCATGGCAAAGACTCGAGCTGGTGCTCGACTGCCCTCTAGGTCTCCTCGCCGGATATCCTTCCTTGCGGTTCTGAATCGCCCACACCATGTACTGGTCGAGATGCCACTGTTTCTGCTCTTCTTGGGGCCTGAGACTGAGACTCTTCCTGCTCGACCGCCTGGGGACAATCTTTGATTCGATACCCCTTTGGCCATAGCCAAAACATGCTCCTATCTTCAGCAGACATTCCCCTTGAAATCTCCCATGTGATCACACGGGATTCTCTACTGTCCATCCTGGACTTGCCGACCGAAGCTTGCCTTTGTAGTAGCCCTAGGTCGCTTACTCTTAGTGGGGCCATCGCTACCCACACCACTCTGCAGATATCTTGAGTTCTAATGCTCCTAGCAGTTTGGAGCACTCATGCCTTTTCTGGAGAGCTGCTCTCTGTTCTTCCTCTTCTTAGTCACTTCAGCCCGGATGTTCTCAAATTTCTCAGCTTGAAGAGCAACATCCACCAGCTGCTGGTAATCACGAAAGTTGTGGATCACCACTTTTTCTCGGATCCCTAGGTGTAATCCACCCTCAAATTTCGGCATTTGTCTTCTTCAGTTGCCACGATATTGGCTGCATACCGTGATAACTGAGTGAACTTCAATTCGTACTCTGCCACACTCAACTCCATCGAGCGAGATTCAAAATTCCTGGCCTTATCCCGCATGTAGACCATCGAGAAGTACTTCCTCGAAGGCCTCTAGGAATTCCTCCATGTCGATCGGAGGTACTTCCCGATCTATGGGTCTCGACTCCCACCAAGGTCAAAGTGCATCCCTCGCGAAGTCGATCGCATAATCGAGCTTCTCATCATCATTGCACTTCATCGATTTAGGACCCTCTCGGTCCTCTTCACCATGCTTGACTTCCTGGATTAGTGGTCCCGTGAAGTCAATCGCTCCATACTTGAGCTTATCATACCGCCCGCTCTTCTCTCTGGGTGGTACTTGAGTCTGCCTTCCTTGGCTCATGGCATAAGTGAAAGCTTGGGCTAATGCTGGAAGAACTGGGATCTATAGGTTCACTGAGGAGGAGGAGGTGGAGGCGGCTCATGTTACACACTTGGTGCATCGAAATCGGAAACAGGAATGGTCCCTGCATCCTGCGGAACATACGACTCATCCGTACATCCGCGCTGAGAGCTGGGTCGAGATTGAGTTCCTCGAGTTCTCTTTCGAGGCGGCATTACTCCTTCAATTTAAAAAAAAATCAGTGAAAATCTTTAGTTCACATAAAACAAATTCAATTCACTCATTTGAAAACAATGTTGCATGTTATGCATTTAAAACAGTGCACATACTTCACATAATTCATGTAGGAAAATGCATGCTGACTTGACCCTTAGACATCCCACTAAGGTTCCTAGGAAACCCTAAACCTGGTTTCGCTCTAATATCACAGATGTCAGACCCCGATCCCGGGAGCCCTACTGTTCCGGGATGTGAGCCCGAGTGGAGCCCATCCCCGAGACACTTGCCTTGCTGAGACCTTAAACTTGACACTCTTACTCTTACTATAGTACCATAGACGTCGGAACCTGCTGAGCCCAACTTTCGTTGTCCTCAAACCTTGCGCTTATAATCTTGCAGGATTCTTAATTGTAACTCCACCTTCGTCGCAAGCACACACCATGTATACACTAAAATGATGGGTTGACTTATTCATATAATTTGTAGTTTTATGTCTCAAGTTCTCCCTGAAACAAGAATCACCTTAATCGGAGTCATATACTCAAGATACACTCCAAAAACCTAAGAGAGTTCATACCCGAAACATGCCCTCTTAAATGACCTTTCACTTGTTTTAGAACAAACTTTCTCAATTTAACTCCAATTGATACCAGATTTTATGGAGTGAAAGATATGTGTCTTATAAATCCAATGGTTCAAGCCTCACCTCATTTGGAGGTCTTATGAGGGAAATATGCCCAAAACAACGGATCATGCTCACTTCCGAAATCGAATCGAAACTCTTTTGGCGCGATTGCTATAACTTTTAATCTATACCTCCAAATATTTTCTTTCTTTCACCATATGAAAGTAGACATCTAGATCTACAACTCTTATGAAGGCTACAAAGGTTGGTTCTATCTCCTACATTCTGCAGCGTCCTATTTTTCCATCGTCTGATTTCTATCATCTGGTTTTCTATCGTCTGATTTCTATCATCTGGTTTTCTATCGTCTGATTTCTATCATCTGGTTTTCTATCGTCTGATTTCTATCATCTGGTTTTCTATCATCTGATTTCTATCTTCTGCTTTCTTTCCTTCTGCTTTTCTATCTTCTGATTTCCTTCCTTCTGATTTCTATCTTCTGATTTCCTTCCTTCTGCTTTTTATATTCTGATTTCCTTCCTTCTGATTTCTATCTTTTAATTTCCTTCCTTCTGCTTTTCTATCTTCTGATTTCCTTCCTTCTGCTTTTTATCTTTTGATTTCCTTCCTTCTGATTTCTATCTTCTGATTTCCTTCCTTCTGCTTTTCTATCTTCTGATTTCTTTCCTTCTGCTTTTCTATCTTCTGATTTCTATCTTACCTTTTCTATCTTCCGATTTCCTTCCTTCGATTTCTATCTTCCGATTTCCTTCCTTCCTTTTTATCTTCCGATTTCCTTCCTTCCGATTTCTATTTTCGATTTCCTTCCTTCGCTTTTCCATCTTTCGATTTCCTTCCTTCCGATTTCTATCTTCCGATTTCCTTCCTTCGCTTTTATCTTTCGATTTCCTTCCTTCGATTTCTATCTTCCGATTTTTCCTTCATACCTTTTCTATCTTGATTTCCTTCCTTCGCTTTTTATCTTTGATTTCCTTCCTTGATTTCTATCTTTGATTTCCTTCATTTCGCTTTTCTATCTTCCGATTTCTATCTTCGCTTTCCTTCCTTCGCTTTTCTAGTAAGGATCATATCTTTTGACTTGAACTCCAAATTTAGCAAACGATATACCCTGGAAAACTTTAAACTCCTACTACAATCTTCATGAAGACTCATTGATCTAATTCATACCCAAGAGGGTCTAATATTGAGGTAAGCTTGTCAAATTTTAGGAAAATTTGACAGCACATCCCCCCTTAAAATGCAACTACCCAATTTTCAATTCTAAGACTTCCACCTACATAAAACTCATCATACAACCTCATATAACATGATTCAATTGTCTTAAACATACATGGATTTCTCAAAATACATTAAAACTGAACATTTTTGCTTCCATAATTCATTCATTCCATCTTCATCAAATCATGTCATATTCATACAATGCTTTAGTGGGCATTTCAAGCCCAATTACAATGAAGTTTCAAAATACAATATCTTCTCAAAATGCAACTAAAGCATTGTTTTACAAAAATAATTTCAAATACAAAATCAAAAGAAAAACTTGGAGTAAATGCCTTTAAGCTTGCTCCTCGGGATCCTGCTCATTTCCTGGAAAATTCTTTTAGGGGGTGAGCTGTCGCTCCGTGGGTAACACATTTATATTTATATATCAAGCAGTCCTATTAGTTATTCATACTTTTAGCAATCTTTCAATACAATCATAATACATGCATCATGCAATGTTCATCAATACTCAAACATAATTTCTCACAATTCAAACATTCATCATTCTTGCATTTTCATGTATTTACATATGAAACACATCAAATGGCTCGGTAAGTCCTTATTCTTGGCAACCATATAGTCTCATTTCATGAGTCTATATGGGCAAATCTTTAGGAGTCCAAAATGTTGGATCATCCTATGCCACAATCGGGCAGCAGGCGAAGGCTTCATGGTCAACGTGCACGTGATGTTCTTAGGACAATACCTTACCCACATAACATAGCAATCATGAATCATAGAAGGAAATTGACTGTTCTTATCCAATTCATTGTTTCTTTGAAATCATCTTTTATACATCGCTCATGCCTTTCATTATATTCATTCAACAAGTTTCTTCATGATAGTTTCAATCATCATCAAGCATTTAATACACTCACATTCATCATTCCATCACACACATTTAATACAACAACCAAGTGATCAAAGCTCATTAATGTCATGCATTTATTTACATTTGTAGCTTATATACATAAAGATAAATATGAAACCCACCTTTTATCCTTGCTTAAACTTGCCTAAGGAAGTTCCTCTCCTTGTTCTTCTCCTCTTTCTTGTCCTCCTTCAAGCATAACAAGAAAATAACCCCATATCAACATAGGGTTTAGAAATTGAAATACCTAAAATCTAAATCATGAAATTCATAAGAGAATCACTAGACCCATCTTATTCTTCATCTTTCTAACCAAAAACTCAAACAAAACTTAACCTTAAACCAAGAACTTACCTTAAATCCTTAACCAACCAAGTGGTTTCTTGGTTCAAAGTGAAGCTTAGACTCTCCTCCACACTTTTTCTTCTTGGACTTTCTTCAAAAACCCACTCACTTTCATGGAAATGCCAAACCCTAACAAGCCTCTTCTTTCTCCTTTTCCTCCCTCCTTTCACGACACTCTTCTTTCCTCTCCCTCCAAATTTCGTTTCTATCTTCTTTTCCTACAAAAATCACTTATCTCCTTCCTTATATACTCCTTTCTAAATTACTTAAGCCAAATAAGCCTAAGCCCAACTTACTTCCTTCTTCTTTCTTCTTCTTCTTTTTTTCATTTCTCCTTGTTACTTACTCAAGCCCACTAACTCTTTTCCTTCAAGCCCATTGCATTAAATTCCTCTCTTCTTTCTCACTTCATTTAGACCCAAAGCCCAATTAATACATTAATTACACCTAACTCACCTAAGTCCAACTAACATATTTAACTTCATAAATTCTTCACCTAACTCATTAATGCTATCATATATTAATTTATGACACCTTAATTAATGCTAATCTAACTTAATCAATTTAATCTAATCATGATTAATCCTAAAAAAATTTTTGGGGCTAACAGATTCGATCTTGTCCCCCTTGGAGATTTTGTTTGTTTTTCCTTTCTTTGTGGTTGAAGAGCTGCTAGAAACTGTGGAGAGTTTGATGTTTGGATTGGCTATGGAGGATCATCGTGGTTGTTAGAGGATTGAAAGATTTTCGGAGATTTTAGGGTTTAAAGAATCGAGCTTCGATTTGGTAAGTTTTATGGCTTTAATGTTGATATTTATTGTTGTTTGGTGTATTAATGAGTTTAAATGTTAGAAATATGGGTAGTTGTGAGTGTTTAATGTTGGTTTATGGAGAGAGAAAGATGAAGAATCGGTTGGAGAAGACGAAGTCGTTCGCACGTCGCGATGCCTGCAATTGGCCTCGCCGCGACGAGTCATTGTGTGCTCGCCTCGACGAGTGGACCAAGACGCCGCGACAAGCGTGTGGATCTTCGCCACGACGAGCGTGCTTTCACGCCGCGGCGAGAATCCCTTTCCATGTCGCGACGAAGGACCCTTGGTCGCGACGAGGGACAAAAATCTGAATGAAATCAATTTAGTTTTGAGGCATAATTTATGGTATAGACCTCCAATTGAAGTGATTCTGGATTCGTTGTGAACTAGAGAAAGAGTTCTATGATTGAGGTAAAGAAAAAGAGTTCGAATTTTAATTAACGCGTTCCCAGTCATAGAAAGAGAGTTGATTATAGTTCCCATTGTAACCTAAGAATTTTATTATGACTATGAGAGTTTAAATTGGAGACTTATGAAATTAATGGATGATATGGATCTAGTGAATAGTGAGGCAAGAGATTGCAGAATTGGGTTTTAGCGCCGGGAAATCATGAACATGCATCGTATAGTTTTGAATTAAGACATGTGCATTATCGAATTTCTTTGATTGAGCATCTAGTGATGAGAATTTGTTTAAATTGTTATAGAGCCACCGTTGGATCGTCAGTCCACAGATATTGCTGGGACTTCCTGGCAATAGTTCAAAAGTTACAGGTGAGTAACCTAGTTGGTTCCTCAATCTTTGTGTGTTAAATGTTCTATGAATAGGTGAGTTGTTTGCAAATGTGAGTGCTTGTAACTGTGAAATAGATGTGCTGAATTATGAGTAAATGTTTTGAATTCGATAAATATAATCGATTGATACATATATATGTTATTGATTGTGCAAGTGTGAGTGCATGCTAGACATGATTGAAATCGGTAAATAAACAGTTGTGACTGGAGCAATTAGTGATCAGAGCTTTAAGCTCGATTATCAGTGAAAAGGGCCTAAGGCCGAAAGGGAATAGTGCATACCCAAAGGGCTCTCCTATCCCTAGTGTGAGCGAGCAGTAGTGCATACCCTGAGAGCTCTCCTACTTGCCTAAAATGCGAATTACTGTGTAATGTGCCCGAATTGGGACATTATTGACGCTCAGTCACAACACTGACATAAAATGAGAATTGACATGCATTATGCATTTGAATGTATTGTGAAAAGTGAGAATGCGTGTATTATGTGACGATTGCGCAGTGACATATCTGAGTTATGTTATGCTGAAAATATGTAAATTGTCTGATAGTGTTCCGAATGTGTTATCGTGTGGTTATGTGATATATCGTATGTATATGCATGAGTTGGGTAAACCATCGATGATGGTTTCTCATTGAGTTCACAAACTCACCCAACATTGCAATTATTTTTTAGGACAGCACTAGTAGATTCCTAGCTCCCATGATAGACTCTTTCTGCTGTGTTAGTGCGTGGGCAAGAGAAGCGATGGCTCACAGGTCGGTCAGCTGGGACGATTTTTTTAGGGATGGCTTAGTATAGACTTTTGTATCAGTTTCCTTTTTGAGATACTGTATTAAGATTGTAGGGGACTGATAGACTTGTCTATATTTCAGTTAGTAATGTGAAATGAAAGATTATTGTGGTTTTAAAATTTAGTGATTTGCATAATCCGGTTTTAAATTGTATTGATGTCATGCGAGTGTTTAGTGATTGTTTTCGATTGTAGCACTTCCTTGCTGTGAGATATGCATCGGCACGACCCACGGGCGTCCCGGTGCTTATCCTACGGTGAGGGGGCGCTACAGAAACCATGTAGTATTCTTTATGTGGGTCGGTCCAATATATGTTCTCTAACATATATCTATGTTTCTGATTTGATATCTCATATCCATGATCAGTAAAACGTGATCATCAATTAGAACACATACTAGTCTTAATTCATTATTGTTCCACCAATAATGATCGACCAGGGACAGTCTAGAATAGTGTTATAACGCTTATGGTTTTACTATCAAGTCACATACTTGATGACATAAGTCTAATACTATTCATGGAATGTAAATCACATTACATAAACGAAATACATGCATATATAAAGGAATACCTCATAATATATTATTAACAAGTCATAGTGTTAATACATGAATCACAAATATCCATTGGCCTAGGGCACACTACTAACAATCTCCCACTTGCACTAGGCCTAATCGATCAGATATCTAATACCCATAGACCTCGTATGACTCTCATGTTTAGACTGTGGAAGAGGCTTAGTAAGTGGATCGACAATGTTGTTATCTGTGCCCACTTTGCATATCTTCACGTCTCCTCTCCCAATGATCTCTGTAACCAGATGGAAACGTCTGAGTATGTGTTTGGATCTATGATGTGAGTTTGGTTCCTTAGCCTATGCTATAGCCCCATTATTATCACAATAAAGATCTATAGGACTTGCAATGCTAGGAATAACTCCAAGCTCAGTAATGAACTTCCTGATCTATACAACTTCCTTAGCTGCATCCGAGGCAACAATGTACTCAACTTCAGTTGTAGAATCAGCAACAGTGTTTTGCTTTGAACTTTTCCATCTCACTACACCTCCATTCAAACAGAACACAAAACCTGATTGCGATCTAAAATCATCTATGTCAGACTGAAAACTAGCATCAGTGTAACCATTTACAACGAGCTCTCCTTCAAGTCCTCCATAGACTAGGAACATATCCTTAGTTCTTCTGAAGTACTTAAAGATATTCTTAACTGCTATCCAGTGACTCTCACCATAATTAGATTGGTATCTACTTGTTATGCTCAATGAATATGAGACATCTGGTCGAGTACATAACATGGCATACATGATAGATCCAATTGCTGATGCATATGAAATCTTACTCATGCGCTCAAGCTCTTTACCTAAAGTAGGACAATCCTTCTTAGAAAGCTTGATTCCATGTGACATAGGCAAGAATCCTCTCTTGGAATCTTGCATCTCGAACCTTTCAAGATCTTATCTATGTATCTACTCTGACTTAGGCCTATAAGCTTTCTTGATCTATCTCTATAGATCTTAATGCCTAAAACATAGGCAGCCTCACCTAAGTCTTTCATTGAGAAACGTTTCCTTAACCAAATCTTGATACTCTGTAAGGTTGGAATATCGTTTCCAATGAGTAGTATGTCATCAACATATAAAGCTAAAAAGACAACAGCACTCCCACTAACCTTTTTGTAAACACAAGGTTCATCTTCATTCTTAATGAATCCAAACTCTTTGAAAACTTCATCAAAACGAAGATTCCAGCTTCTTGATGCTTGGTTCAATCCATAAATGGATCTTTGAAGCTTGCATACCTTTCCCGAATTCTTAGGATGGACAAAACCCTCAGGCTGTATCATATATACATCCTCAAGTAAGTTTCCATTAAGGAAAGCTGTTTTGACATCCATTTGTCATATCTCATAATCATAGTATGCAGCTATGGCAATAAGAATTCTAATGGATTTGATCATGACCATTGGAGAAAATGTCTCATCATAATCAATTCCATAAACTTGTCGATAACCTTTAGCAACAAGTCTTTCTTTATAAGTGTGCACATTTCCATCCATGTCGAGTTTCTTTTTGAAAACCCATTTGCATCCAATGGTCTTCAAGCCATCAGACGGATCAATCAAAGTCCAAACTTGATTGTCATACATGGATTGCATCTCTGCTTTCATGGTCTCTAACCATTTAGCAGATTCTGGACTTTCCATAGCTTCTTGATATGTTGTGGGCTCATTATGATCGATGAGCATCATATTATCATCATCAGTAACGAGAAATCCATATCTCTCGGGCTTATGACGAATCCTATCATATCTACGTAGGCCTTGTGTTGTTGAAGGCTGCTCATCAACAGCTTGTGAGCTCGCTTCAATCTCCTTTTCACGCTCAATGTTATTTTGTGAAACGTGAATTTCTTCAAGTTGTACTTTACTCCCACTGTTTCCTTTGGAAACAAATTCCTTCTCTAAGAAAAAACCATTTCGAGCAACAAACACTTTGTTCTCTGATGGGATGTAAAAGTAATATCCTTTAGTTTCCTTAGGATATCCCACAAAATAACATTTTTCAGATTTGGGTGCCAACTTGTCGGCAATTGGACGCTTCACATAAGCCTCACAACCCCAAATCTTTAGAAAAGATAAATTGGGACGCTTCCTAGTCTATATCTCATAAGGTGTCTTTTCTACTGCCTTTGAAGGAATACGGTTCAATATGAATGCTGTTGTTTCTAAACCATAGCCCCAGAAATATTTTGGAAGATTTGTTTGACTCATCATTGATCGAACCATATATAATAGAGTTCGATTTCTCCTTTCAGAAACACCATTCCATTGAGGAGTTCCTGGAGGAGTCAATTGTGAAACAATTCCACAATCCTTAAGATAATCATCAAACTCTTGGCTTAAGTATTCACCTCCTCGATCAGATCGAAGGATTTTAATTGTTTTGCCAAGCTGATTTTGTACTTCATTCTTATACTGTTTGAACTTTTCAAAAGATTTAGATTTGTGCTTCATTAAATAGACATACCCATATCTACTGAAGTCATCTGAAAAAGTAATGAAATACAAATAACCTCTCTTTCAGCTCTTCCAAATGGAGTTTGCAGTTCCTTTTCCAATGACCAGGTTCATTGCAGTGAAAGCAAACTCCCTCCTTGGTGCCTTAGTCTTAGCTTCGGGCTTGGGCTTGGAATTGGACTTGGGTACTTTACCTTTGTCCTTCGCTGTGCCCTTCTTCTTGAAAGCTTTTCCCTTTTGAACCACAAAAACTTCATTGTTGGTCTTAACCTTTCCCTTTAAGTTCTCTTCAGCAGTTTTTAGCATCCCATGCAATTCATCAATGGACTTCTCCATATTATGCATGTTGTAGTTAAGAATGAACTGATCATATTCATCAGTCAAAGATGCTAGAATAAGATCAGTTGCCAATTCTTGACTAACAGGTGCACCTAATTTCTCAAGATGATGAATGTAACTCTTCATCTTGAGAACATGAGCAATCACGGGTGTGCCAGGAGTCATCTTGCATGAATTCAATGCCTTAGTGGTTTTAAACCTCTCTTGGCGTGCTTGCTCTTGAAACATAGCTTTCAATTGAGCAAGCATGTCATAGGCTTCCATTTCCTCTAAATCCTTCTGAAGGTCAGAGATCATGGCACCTAACATAAGGCATGACACATCCGTAGAGTCATTGATATGCTTCGTGTAAGCATCCTTTTGAGCCTTAGGTGCAATTGTTGGTGGTTCCTCAGGGATGGGCTCTTCTAATACATAAAGTTTTCTTTCTTGCTTAAGAACAATTCTCAAGTTCCTATACCAATCTAGGAAATTTGTTCCACTAAGCTTTTCTTTCTCTAGGATAGATCGCATGGAAAGGTTTCTGGATGGAGTATCCATAATCTACAAAAATTATGCAATAAGTGTCAACATTCATATATTATGAGGTATTAGCTCCCACTCAAATAAATAACCCTCAATTGATAAATGGGAGAAACAAGATCCATATTTCACTAAGTCCTAAGAAAGCTTTGGCTTAACACTCAAGACTTAGTTATTTAGGTAGAAAACTCTTTTCAATTACATCACATGTAACTCTTGATGGGTTTATGTTAAAATACATCTTATGTACTGCATGTATGTAAAAACCCAATCTTATGCCCTAAGCCCAAAACCGTTTTGATAGCTTAGTTAAGTTTAACCATACTTTACCTATGAATAGCACCATTATTCAAATGTCTTCCCTAGATGATCCCTACATGCCTTGCTTTGGCAAAAACCCACATAAGGATAATCTAGAGATAAACATTGGTAAAGATTTATGGAAGGCATATAAACTTAAAATTATGAAGAAGGTCGTTCTTAGTACATTATGAAGGCTACTAATCCTATTAGTAAGGGTGTTTGTACTATGCTATTTCTAATCCTATACTACAAGATACTTGAGTATATATATATTAGAAGTATAGAATAGTAACTTACACATGAATATAAACATTCAAAAAATATAAATAAACATATGTAACATCACCCAGAATATATAACACATAACGAACAATCAAGCGTAGGGGAAGCAGCCCCTTCTTTGGGCTTGTCGATCATTGGAAGAGATGATAGTCGACTGGTCGACTTGTGCTAGTCGACTGGAACCAATTTCAGTCGACTGGAACAAACTTTTTTTGCTGAAAAACTCATCTTCGCTCTTCGATCGGTCATTCGAACGCTTCAGTCGATTGGAAGAATCTGATTATTGGAGTATCCTTGTCCAACATGGATACTTGCGGTTTCCTATTCCACATCCATGTCTTCCATGGTGGAAACCCTAGCAGCCACCACCTTTCGGTCAAACCCTTCATGCTTGTCATATATTCCCATCAGTACCAAGAAAATCAACAGATTCGAAAACAATATGCATGAAATAAAAACACTTTCGTATCACGCAACCAAAAACAAAACGTGAGCACATGTAATCCAAAACATGCATATTTTTCATCTCTACAGAATCCAAATCTGTAAAACACATGTAATCCAAACATGTATATATTTTCGATTATACAGAAGCCAAAATCGTGAACACATGTAATCAAAAACACGTATATTAATGATTTTACAGAAGAACCTGGCTTTGATACCACTATTAGATCGTGTACGGTCTGAGTATTCACAATACACTGCGAAAAAACCATACAACAACATGATGTATAATCGAAAATACCAAGGTTGTACGAAAATACCTTGTTTTCGTGAATAGGTTGTTTCTTTTTCAGATTCCAAGACACTGCAAACGCGAATGCCCTCTACCGGTATCCACACGAGTATGCACGATCCGGGCTGTGGCTATGGTGTGCTAGGACGTCCTGAAACGCTTTCCGAATGCCGCTCTGATTTTTCTCTCGGATGGCGGATAGGGTTTTGTCTTATCTTCCTTAACCTAATGAGACCTAAGCTTCTCTATTTATAGAGAAACCCTAATCCCATTTAGGCCCCATTAAGTTTCGGCCCATTATATCATGTATAATAAAAGCCCGACAACTTAATTCGATCTAGCCCAATAAATATATCTAAATATATTTATTCAACACCTAATAAATTAGGCCCGAGAGAATAAGCCCAGATCACATTACTCTTTGTGTGCGACCCTGTAGGCTCATTTGATGTTGGCAATAGGCTTGATCACACTTCAAGGCTCATAAGTCATAAGGGGCCTCTAGCAAGACGTTATGACTACCCAAATCAAATGAGGATCGATAATCCGATTAAACCTGTAACTATGGTTATAGGCTCAGTCCTTTTGTAACATGCTATCAAGATTAATCACAAGGCATGGTACATGTCAACCTTTGATTAATCATAGTTTCTTGATCCCCAAGTTGACTGATTATAACAAATGACATTGATGACTCTTCATCAATTCATTTGAACACGGACATGCATTTCTTCAGTCACACTTGTCAAGAGGCCCAAATGATATCTCTCTCATTTAAGAGAGGTACAAATCCCATCTACGTCATTCACATCCCTCCGCATGATTCATTTAATGTCCAACATAAGACTATTTGTTATTCGGTTAAAAATAACTTAGTCTAATATCAAAACACTAAATTCCTCATGTAGGGAACCATGATGACTTCAGGTCAAAGGACTAAAGTCAAACCATATAAAGAATGACTAATGACATGAAACCATGTAGTATTCTTTATGTGGGTCGGTCCAATATATGTTCTCTAGCATATATCTATGTTTCTGATTTGATATCTCATATCCATGATCAGTAAAACGTGATCATCAATCAGAACACATACTAGTCTTAATTCATTATTGTTCCACCAATAATGATCGATCGAGACGATCTAGAATAGTGTTATAACGCTTATGGTTTTACTATCAAGTCACATACTTGATGACATAAGTCTAATACTATTCATGGAATGTAAATCACATTAAATAAACGAAATACATGCCTATATAAAGGAATACCTCATAATATATTATTAACAAGTCATAATGTTAGTACATGAATCACAAATATCCATTGGCCTAGGGCACACTACTAACATTAGCTATTGAAAAGTAACATCAATTTTGCAAAAAGGGACTAGGAAAGCCCAAACTGAGGATTCGAGGAAGTATGATTGGATTAAGAAGTATGTGTAACACTTGAGAAAGAGACTGTTAGGGAAAATACAAGAAACAATCGAAGCTAAATGTCCTAGTAAGAGTACATTGAAAGAGCAATTGATGGTGAAGAATGTAGAACCGAGTGATTACACGTTTGAGTTGCCAATAGTCTTGACTATTGGAGACAAGTGTAAAGGTTATATTTTGGAGTTCATAGGAACATGGGATTAATGTATAGTGCAAGTTGACTATAAGCACAATAATCGTTATCCTGGTGATATCATTAGAATACTCTATGAGGCGTTAGACGACAAAAAGAGTCGTTCACCTTACATTGTAATGGAGAGGGCCTAAAAAATGATTAAAAGCCAAAACAAATTTGGGATACCGTTAGTGAGTGAAATGAATCTGGAATCAGAATAAAATGGCTTTTGAGAGACGAATAAATTTTGGTGGATCACGTTGAAGTTATAGAATATATTGAGAAAGATTTGAAAGTTAAGTGTATTAACACCGATGAGAAGTGAAACAGATGATTTGTCTTGGAGAGTATCACCTTTTACAAGGTGTAATTAGATGGAGATTGTTGGACCCCGATCTTTTAGTGGAATTTAGAAATATCAAATGTCTTAAATGAGTGTTTTTGTATATGTATTGTGTTATAGATTTGCTTACTATATTGTGTTCATGAGGGTAAATTGTGTGTTTTAAGTTCAGAAGGAATTCTGTGTAAATCTATGATGATTTTGACCCAGATGTCTTAATAAAAGTTATAGATGATCCTCTTAGCTTTCCGACGCTATATAGTATGCAAATTTAGGATATCGGAGTGAAATGATATGATTGCTACAAGTTATGATGTTGCATAGGAATTGTCTACGATGACAGCTATGGTAAATGATAGGAAATGGGAGTTTTAATGAATCAAATGGATTGGGATTTGAGAGTTTTATGAGATAATGTTGGAGTTTGGATTGTTATGAAGTGTTTAGGCATTTGAATAAGTGAATTGGTGAAGATTATAAGAGTATATGATGTTAGATGGAGGTAGAAAACATTGGAGAGGGTATGGGTCACGCATGTCCGTTAAATGGACATGGATGTCCGTTTAACGGACCTTCTCGGGCGAAAAGGACCCTCATCCCAATGTATGTCCGTTAAATGGACATTCTCGGAAGAAAATTGGGGCCCGTTTGGTTCCACTTCTGTTTTTCTGTTGCTGTTTTTATTTTCTGTTTCCTGTTTTTGGTTTCTGTTTTTTTGCTTAAACAAATGAAAACATGTTTAGTTGAGATTTGTAACATAAAAATTGAAAATAAAAACCTATTTGGTTGAGATTTCTAATAAACTTATTATTATTATTATTATTATTATTATTATTATTATTATTATTATTATTATTATTATTATTATTATTATTATTATTATTATTATTATTATTATTATTATTATTATTATTATTATTATTATTATTATTATTATTATTATTATTATTATTATTATTATTATTATTATTATTTATTAATAATAATTATTATTAATAATTAGTAATTATTGTTATAAATTTTCTACTTACTATTATTATTATTATTATTATTATTGTTGTTGTTATTATTACTATTATTATTATTTAATTATTATTATTATTATTATTATTAATTATTGTTATAAATTTTCTACTTACTTTGTTTTATTATTAAACTCATTATTATTAATTATTGTTATAAATTTTGTACATATTTTTATTATTATTATTAAATTCACGATCATCATCATCATCATCATCATCATCATCATCATCATCGTTATTATTATTATTATTATTGTTATTATTATTAAGTTATTCTTATTCTTATTAATTTTATTATGATTAATTTTATTATTATTATTATTATTATTATTATTATTATTATTTTATTTTTATTGTTAATAATAATAATATTAATTATTGTTATAAATTTTCTACTTACAATTTTAATACTATTATTATTATTAATTTTATTATACCAAATTAATTATTTTATTATTATTAATTATTAATTATTATTAGTTATTATAAAATTTATTATTATTATTATTATTATTATTATTTCGAGATAGAAACCAGGGTTATGTTGGTTTTTTGTCGAAGAAAACATGTTGTCAAAATTCAAAGAAACGATGTTTTTTGGTTTCTGTAAAACTATTGTGGTTTTTTTATTTTCAGAAACAAAAAATCGCAACAGAGTAAGCCATACACGTTTTACTTACCTGTTTTTCTTTTTACAAAAACGACAACAAAAAACTGAGAAAAAAAACAAAAACAAACAGCCCCCGAGTTTTTAACCCGTATGTGTCCGTTAAACGGATAGCCATGGGTCAGCTTGCGGAAATGGTGATTTTTGACCATTTTAGAGGCAAAATATGACTTTATGGTCTTCATGAAAGTTTTATATCTCGAAATCGTATTTCCAATGGTCCAAAAACGAAAGTAATCTGACATTAGTAGTGAAAGTTATGACAATCGCGCCAAGAGAGGTTTAAATTGACTTTGGATGTAAACATGGTTTACTCTTTTGGGCATAACTCCTTCGTTTCGATTCGTATTCCGCTTTTCATTTATATTCGTCCGTTCTTTTGTATTAAGAATTAGTTTCTTTCCGATTGGGATCCGATCCCGAGATCGGGTCCTAACATTTATGGTATCAGAGCCCAGTAATAGGATCTTACTTGGGCGTATGTGTATGAGTGACTAGCGTGAAAAATTGATAAGAGTTTGTAAGGATAAGATTGATTTTATGAGAATGTGATATTGATGTGAATAAATTTGCATGAATTATTTGAAGAACCTAATTTGATTGTTTGATTAAGGTGAAGAGTATGATTGATTTTAGGAATGTGTTAAATGAGATTGGAAATTCTTGATGAATTGGGATGATGTGACTTCGAATATATGTGAGACGCAAATATGGATACTTGAAAGACGAGCTTGATGATAAGAATGTATGTATAGAAGTTAAAAATATTGAGATTGAATGGTTTTGGTCCATATCAAGGTTTTCAAAAATTGGACCATTGGCATATGTTAAGAAATAGTAGTTTGATATGATAGTGATGATTCAATCTCATAAAGAAGTGAAATTTTATGAATAAGTTAAGAATATTTGTGATAAGGAATTTAATAAGAAAGTGAGTGATTATGGTCATTTAGAAGCAAGTATTTGATGATTACTCAAGTATAAATTTCGAGGACGAAATTCTTTTAAGAGGGGGAGAAATGTTGGACCCCTATCTTTTCGTGGAATTTAGAAATATCAAATGTCTGAAATGAGTGTTTTTGTAAATATATTGTGTTATAGATTTGGTTACTATATTGTGTTCATGAGGGTAAATTGTGTGTTTTGAGTTCAGAAGGAATTCTGTGTAAATATATGATGATTTTGACCCAGATATCTTAATAAAAGTTATAGATGATCCTCTTAGCTTTTCGATGCTATATAGTATGCAAATTTAGGATATCGGAGTGAAAAGATATGATTGCTACAAGTTATGATGTTGCATAGGAATTGTCTATGATGACAGCTATGGTAAATGATAGGAAATGGGAGTTTTGATGAATCAAATGGATTGGTATTTGAGAGTTTTATGAGATAATGTTGGATTTTGGATTGTTATGAAGTGTTTAGGCATTTGAATAAGTGAATTGGTGAAGATTATAAGAGTATATGATGTTAGATGGAGGTAGAAAACATTAGAGAGGGTATGGGTCACGCATGTCCGTTAAACGGACATGGATGTCCTAACGGACCTTCTCGAGCGAAAAGGACCCTCAGCCCAATGTATGTCTGTTAAATGGACATGGATGTCTGTTTAACGGACATTCTCAAAAGAAAATTGAGTTTTTAACCCGTATGTGTCCGTTAAACGGACATACATGTCCGTTTAACGGACAGCCACGGGTCAGCTTGCGGAAATGGCGATTTTTAACCATTTTAAAGGTGGAATATGACTTTATAGTCTTCATGAAATTTTTATATCTCAAAGTCTTCTTTCCAATGGTCTATGAACAAAAGTAATCCGACATTTTTAGTGAAAGTTATGACAATCGTGCCAAGAGAGGTTTAAATTGATTTTGGGTGCAAACATGGTTTACTCTTTTGGGCATAACTCCTTCGTTTGATCTCCAAATGAAGTACTTCCTGAGGCTATAGATTTCTAAGACATGAATTTACCACTCCATGAAATTTGGTAGCTTTTGGTTTTGAGATGAAAAAGTTTGATTGTAAGAAAGTGAGAGTTCAGTTTAGAAAGCATGATTGAGGTATAAACACACTTTGGTATTCTAAGCATATCTTGAGCTATAGAGCTCCGATTGAGGTGATTCTTGCTTCAAAACAAAATAGAGACTTAGAGCTATGATTTCTATGAAATAATCAAGATGTGATTTTGATGTTTGATTTGTGTGCGCTGACAACTATTGTGGAATGTCAGCAAATGACCTATAAGGTTTTAAGCACAAGGTTTAAGACTTCCGAAGTTGGGCTCCGCAAATGGGATCCAACGCATTGTAGTTGCGGTCTCCCTCCGTTCGACGCTGTTTTGTCTGCTCCTTTTCCTCATGTGACGTCGTTTTTCTTCTGTTTCTCTCCCTTGCGTGCTACGATGCCATTTTGCTCCTTCTGATTTTGGGTTTATTGCTTCCACTTCCGACCTCTCTCAATCTTTTGCTTAAAAATTTTCCATCCGACATCCGATTGATTTAGTTTTTGAAGCGTTGGATTCCTAAGACATCCCTTCATCTGTCTAGGGAAAATTGTGAATTTTTTAGATTAAATTGAGGTTGATTAAATTAATCAAAGTGAGATGGATAATTTTCTAAACATGGTTCAGTCTTTTGTGAAATTCAGGATCTCTAGAGATCTGATTGATTTGATTTTAAAGGAAAAATAAAATTAAGACATGGGGCTACCAATCATATGAAGGAATTGAATTTCAATTTAGCCCGTAAGATTATCAATTTCTGACTTGAATTTCATATAAGTGTTCAGTCTTGGATTAGTAAGATCTGAAGGTATTTTGGACATAACTTTTGCTCTAGTAAAAATGAGGTGATTCTTGATTTGGATTAAACTAGAGAACTAGGAATACAAATGTTATGAAGGATTTGAATTTCAATTTAGTCTTTAAGAATGTCAATTTTCGGATGGAAGTAAATCACAGGAAATTGTGTTAACATAAGAATAGTCCAAAATGTTTAGAGTATAACTTTTGGTGTAGTGATCCAAATTTAATGATTTTGGTGTCATTATGAAATTAAAAAAATAAGGAACAATTCTCTAGAAGGAACTTTTGGCTAATTCCTTCAAATTGATGAGTAGAAAATTGTCCTAAAGTATCTTGAATTAAATTGAGCTTTAGGGGCAATTTTGGAAGAGTACATAAAGAGTTAAGATATTAGGTTAAAATGGAGGGGCAATTAGGTCTTTTTACCCTCATTTAATGACATGGCCATATAAAAGAGAGGAGTTGTCGTTTGGTATAAGGAGAGGCACGAAAATTAGAGGAAAAAGAAAGGAAAGAAAGAAGAGAGAAAGGAGGAGCTTCGGTGGAGGAAGAAGAAGATGATGCTAGGGTTTCGGATTTTTGGGGTTCCAAGCTCGATTTTTCGATGATTCAAGGGGGAAAGAGTGGAGGATGATGAAAGCTTCCTCCCAAGCTAAGACAAATTCGAAAATGAAGAAGATTAAGGTAAGAGATTAGTTTTGATCTTTGAGTTTTTAATGGGTTTTTGGTTAGATAGCTTAAGATTGGTATGGTTTGTGATATTTAAGCTCAATTTTAGTGATTGCTTAGTATTATTGGTTTAATTTTGGGTGATAAATTAATTAGGGTTTATGTTGTGAATTAGGATAAATTAAGGAAAGGCTTTGGAGAAATTGAAGCATTGGGCAAGCTTCAGGCACGGAATTGAGGTGGGTGATATGTTTATTTTTCGAATTATAAGTTGATTATGAATTTTCAAAAATTTAAGAAGTGAAATGTTTTACAAAAGAATTATTATTTATGTTTTCAAAAAATAAAGAAAGGAGTATTTAATTGTACTGTTTCCAAATGTTTTGGAAAATTGTTACAAGTTTTAAAATGTTTTGATAAATTAAGAAATTTTCTGAAATTATGGAAATTGATTACAAAGGTTAGATTTATTGTTTCAAGTGATTTGATAAATTGGTAAAATTTCTAGAATTCATTATGCTTGAAAGTTTTTTACTTATGAAAATTAATACATTTGTTCATTTATTTATTTATGAACGATTTTGATCAGTTATCAAAGCATTGCATGCTTTGTTTATGAATTGTTATAAATCAAATATGATTTGGAATTGTTATGAAATTGATTGATAAATTGTGGTTTGTTAGATGACATGTGCATGGAAAATTGCTATATGAAAGTATGTGCATTTGTGAAGGTTAATGTGTCTAGTATGACACAATATGAAAAAGCTAAGTTTTCGAAATGTGCCTTCGGACAATCCGATTTTCAAGTATGAATTATGTGTTATGTGGGTTTGGTTAGGTCTCATAAGTTTGAGTCAGTGCACTGTCTCGTTTTTAAAAAGGCTTCTCCCGCCTACCTGCTAGTGGCACTAGAGCTCCGATTTCGGACTCCCATAAGTTACGACTACACTGGACCGCTATACGGGAAAGTGTAGTATGTTCTGTTCACGGCTGCACAGGACCGCTATGCGGGAATGTGCAGTACGTTCTGTTTTGGACCGACCCTAATCGTTTGATATGTTATATATTTTGATTTGTGTTTATATGTGATTGCATTCATGTTTTTGAAATTGACTATGAATTATGAAACATTTGAAAATTTTGAGAAATGAAAAGTGAGCCTTCAACCATGAAACTTTAGAAATTGTTTGTGATTGATTTGCATAGTTAAAAAGTTTGAAAATGAGCTTTTGGATAAATTTCTGATTGTGAAATGTTTAAAAATGGCAAACGTCTTGAAAAATGGTTTTTGCTTATTGTTCGTTTTATAAACATATTACCCACGAGCCATGAGCTCAACCCCCTCCCCTTTCATCCCTATTTTCAGGTATTCGAGCAGGAGATCGGATGAAAGAAGGTCAAGACTTGTGTTCGATTTCGTTTGTTTTGTGTTTTATGTATTTGGGATTTTTGTATCGGTTTGTATAAGGCTTGATTTGCCATTAACGTATGACAAGCAGTCATTTCAGGATGTATGTGATTTATCAAATTGTGTCCATAGTGAGTATGATGTATATGAATTCTGGAATTGTGTATTGAATTAAGTTATGGTTGGGATGTGTGTATTATTATGATTATGATTTGTATATTGAATTGAGAAATGAATATAAATTGGATTTGGATAATGTGTTTTGGATTGGGATTGGATTCCGGACGGGAGGTCCGAGGAGTTGTGTGGTTTAATTGAGCTGGTTTATAGAAGTGATTTTAAAACACTTTTCAGGTTTGGGTTTATGAAAATGCAACCGTTATGCTGCCGAAATTTTATGGTAAAGAAAGAATAAGTAAGAATAAGATTTTTTTTAGTAGCTTGATAGTTATGATTTGTTTATGAAGAATCAAATAAGTTAGGTTTTGTTTGAGAATGAATTCTCAAAAAGGAGAAAAATTGTATTGTTTTGAAAGAAATGAAAGGAATGAAAAAGAAAAAAGAATGTCGGGACCTGACCCGTAGACCGGACCCCAACTGTTGGATCCCGTGACCAGAGTCCAACTCTTGAGCTACTAGTCGACTGGGATAGATGCTGGTCGACTGGGATGGGTATTTTTGCTGATTTTAGTCGACTGGAACACTTTATAGTCGACTGGAATACTTTATAGTCGACTGGAACACTTTATAGTCGACTGGAATACTTTATAGTCGACTGGAACACTTTATAGTCGACTGGAACTTACGAAGAATAACCTCCACTCTCTGAATAGTCGACTGAAACACTTTATAGTCGACCGGAACACTTTATAGTCGACTGGAACACTTTATAGTCGACTGGAACTTACGAAAAATAATCTCCGCTCTCCGAATAGTCGACTGGAACTCTTTATCACCTTGTCTTGTGGGGTTTATTTCACAAAACCCCTTGCAAGATTCACTCATTCCACTACTAAAATACTTCATGACAGCTCCAAACATCAAAATTATTTTATCATTCAACCATTTCTTGATTGATATGTCCATCAACCCTAAATTCCTACATAACCATCATAACTCTCAACTTCCCACTTCTAACCACTTGACACTAGCATCTTTCAAAACTCATAACTTCTTATTCCTAGCTCCAATAAGTGCATACTATACCTCCATGGAAAGATAACAAGATGAACTACAATTCTCATGAAGTATGCTAAGGCTAACTCCATCGTTTATCAAAGTAAAAACTCAATCAAATGCATTGTCATGCCATTAACCAATGTAACAGTACAATGTGCAACATGAACAGTAACTGAATGTGTTCTAATCCTCATAACTTTTTAACCCTAACTCCAAATGAGACAAACGATATACCCTTAGAAAGCTCTGAACTTATACTACAATATTCATGAAGACCTCTCAATTCAATTCAAACACTAAACTAGTCTAAAATCAAATGGAAGTTGCTGCACAATTTTTGGGAAAATTGGACAACACCTCCCCTATTTTATTCCTAACCCAAATATTCAATCTAAGGCTACAACCTGCATGAAACTCAATACTCAACCTCATTCAACATGTTTCAATTCTAAGGTATCTCCCAATACCATTTAAAGCAACAACCACACTCTTAATCATCTAATCATGTCTAAACTATAACAATGATGCAATTGTCTTAAACATACATGGATTTATCAAAATACATTATAACTGAACATTCTTGCATTCATATGAAATCATAAGTTATTACAAAGCTTTAGGGGGCATTTCAAGCCACTCCATCATAACCCAAAAATACAAACTTGCCAAAAACATCATTTGCTCAAAATGCATCTAAAGCATTGATTTTACAAAAGTTAACTTGAAAACACATCAAAAACACAATCTTGGAGTATGCCTTGAGCTTATTCTTCGTGATCCCGATCTTCACCTGGAGATGGGAAGGGAAGGTGGGGGTGAGCTTTCGCTCGTGGGTAACACGTTTATATTTATGGAAATAAGCAAAGTTCATTGAATTACTTATGATTCAAACAAATTCTCAAACAATCTTATAAGACATGCATCAATCATCAATCACGCACTTTTCAATATTTGCAACAATCATGTAATGTTTATCATCGTTCATACAAGTAAGCACAAAACACAACATAATTGGCTCGGTAAGTCCATATTCATGGCACTACATAATCTCATTAATGATCTTATGTAGGCAAAATCTTGAGGAGTCCTGAAAGGAACATCCTTGCCACAATCAGGCAAAGGTGAAGCCTTATCATGGTCGACGTGCACGTGACATTTCTTGGAGACTATACCTTACCCACATAACATATACTTCATGCATTCAAAACCTCATGTTGCCCAATTGGCATAGTCTTGAAATCTCATTTTCATGCACATGTCATAATTCTCAATTCATCAATCTCATTTCAAATCAATCATCAAAACCATGCTTATTCATCACAAGTCAACTCAACCATTATAACAATTCCATAACAAATAGCATTTATGGCTAAACTTCTTACATGAGCATAATCATAAAACAATTCACAAGCATTTATAGCATCATTAAGACTCACTCAAAAGTAGTTGGAAAACAATTAATTACATTGGTTAAATAGCATTTATAGCTTATAAACATAAAGATAAAAGTGAAACCCACCTTATATCCTTGCTTAAACTTGCCTAAGGAAGTTCCTCTTCTTGTTCTTCTCCTCTTTCTTGTCCTTCTTCAACCATAACAAGAAAATAACCCCATATCAACATAGGGTTAGAAATTGAAAAACCTAAAAACCTAAATCATGAAATTTATTAGAGAATCACTAGAACCATCTTATTCTTCATCTTTCTAACTCAAAACCTAAGTAAAATCTAAACTTTAAACTCGTGGCTTACCTTGGATCTCTACTTAACCAAGTGATTTCTTGGTTCAAAGTGAAGCTTAGACTCCCCTCTTCACTTTTTCCTCTTGAACTTTCTTGAAAAACCCTCTTGATCTCTTGGAAATCCAAGCCCTAGCCAACCCTCTCTTCTTTTTCTCCTTCTCTTCTCCACTTCCACGAACTCTCTTCTTTCTCCCTTTAAAATTTCGTAAACTCCCTCTTCCTTTCCCTACTCACTTAATTCCTCCTCCCTTTATACTCCTCTTTTATTTAACTTAAGCCCAACATCCAACTCCTTCCTCTTCCTTCCTCCACATATTCTCTTTATACTACTTAAGCCCATCTATCTTTAGGCCCACTTAATCTCTTTTCTTTCTCTACTTCATGAAGCCCATTGCATTTAATTTTAACCTAACTAACCAACTAACATATTAAATTTCATTAACTCATCACTTAACCCCTTTAATGCTATCACATGTTAAATAAATCTCAATTCAATTTATGCTAACTCAAATACTTAATTAATCTAATCATGCTTAACATTAAAAAAAAAAAAAATTTTTGGGGCTAACAAAGAATTTGTACCGGATTTCGGATATTTCTTAGTCTATGTTTCCAACGCTACAAGTTTGTTTTATTTACAAGTTTGAGTTCTTGGATGTCAGAAATTTGTAATTCAATTCGATTTCATCGTTTGATTGTTTTGATCCCGAGCCAATTCGATTCCGCTTTCGATTTTGTTATCTAATTTTTTGATTCGATTTTGTTTTGATTCAATTTCATTCCGATTGTTTCGTTTGCTGATCTGATCTTTGTGTTCTGTTTTAAGATCCGTTCCCTGGATTCGTTTCGATTTGTCATTTGCCTTTCGTTTCGTTTCGCAAATTTTCGATTCGTATTCCACTTTTCATTTGTATTCGTCCGTTCTTTCATATTAAGAATTAGTTTCTCTTCATTTTCGCTTTGTTTTCCGATTGGGGTCTGATCCCAAGATCGGGTCCCAACAGAGATATAGGAGTAAGTAAAAAAAAAAGTGGTCAATCTAAAACTATGGTAATAATAGGACTCTAGATTTGTGAGTAATTATTAACCATAAAAGAAGTGTTAAATGCATACAGTGGTATATGGATATGGTTAGGAAGTATTGTTATGATCCGATATATGTGTTGTTGAGAGACTGGAAGTAAAAATTTGAGTACGATGAAACTCATCAAGGAACTAATTTAAGAAAGTGTGATATCTAAACAAGGGATTGAGAGACCTATTGAATTTATCAACTGTGGTCTTATGGAAGAAAACATTGAGTGGTAAAGTGAGATAGGAAACGGAGGAACGTATGTGATAATAGTACCCCTAGCTTCTTCGTAAATCAGAAATGAATTTCGAGGACGAAATTTCTTTAAGGAGGGGAGAATCGTAACATCCCGTTTCCATACAAAGGGTTTGAACCCTAGAAATTGGTACATGTGAGAAAAAAACACATCTCATGCTCATGCATTATATAAGGTGTACATGCACATGAATAGTAAATTTTACACAAGAAAATGACTGTACATGCATTCATGACATTTCTCGGTATAAGTGTTAATAAATGTGATTCTTATGAAAAAAAAATGTGATTTGTGTGTCTGAAAAATTGAGTTGGAGAGGGGCATTGTAGTTTTTTAATTTTTGGAGAATTTTATAAATTTTTTTGGAAATTTTGGAGAAATTTTTAGACTAGAAAAAATGTCAAGTGGCAGGCTGATTAGTTACCGATAGGAAAAATTACTGTCCAATGGAACTGAAAATTTAGAAACATGATTTTAGGATTTATTACTTTGAGCTATTCAAATTTGGGGAGAAATTGGAGTAGAAGTTGGATTCAGTTCGAAAAAGCTTCAAAATGTGACATGTGGCAAGTGACACATGTCACTTGCCTAACATGCCACCTTGCTACTCTTTGTTTAATAAAAACCCACTTTCCTTTTGTCATTCTCAATGGTTCTTTTATAAAGTGAAAAGTGTTTTAAAGTGAAAAGAATCCTCCATCATCTTCGTAGCTCTCTTCTTCTTTGTTTGTTTTGGAATTTTTCTCATCTTTTCTTCCTCCTTTCACCTTGCTTTCTCTTCCTTGGGTTCACTAAAAATCCAACCTAAACCTCACCCCCTCTTGTTGGATGATGATGATCGTGTGTTGGAGGGAATTAGAGATTTGAGGTATTTTTGAAGAGTTGACGAAGAGGAAGTTTAATTCGGTGAGAAAGATGTTTTATTTATGGTTTTGTAGTAAATTATATCATTTGTGATGTTTGTTCACTAAATTGCATGGGAATTGTGTTTGGAATATATGGGTGTGTGTGTGTGTGTGAATTTCTTGCTTATGTGAATGATGAAGGATATAGAATGTGATAAGTGTAATTTAGGGGTGGTTTACATGTTTGGAAATGAATTGGTGTTGTAGAATTGTGTAGAAAATAATGGATGATGAAGTGTATGTTGCTACCATTTTATGGATAAATGTTCAAGGGGAGGTCTTGCTTTGATTTTGGGTGATATATTGACTAAATTGAATGCTTATTGGTGTAGAATTGGTATGGAAGTAATAGAAGTTGAGTTAGGTTGAAAAGCTGGAAACTGGATTTGTGTGTGTTTTAGTGATTTGGCAATAACTTTTACTATAATGGTTCAATTGGGATGATTTTTAGCTTTCATTAAAATAAAGGTGTTTGACTAGATTTCTTGTGAAGGAAGTGATGTTCAATTTTGGCTTGAAGAGTTCCAAATTGTGACTTGAATGTGGCAATGTGAGTAGGGTTGAACAGTAGTTCCAGAATTGCATTTTGTGATCTGAAATTTTGGGAATTTTTTCTGGATTGATTTAGGCAGATTTTGCTAAATTGGTCTTCATGAAAGTTATAGCTCTTCTTGATAGTTTTCTATCGCCATAAAATGTGTCATTTTTCAATATAAGGGTTGAAAGTTATGATCTGTTGACCTTAGGATATAATCCAAAGATTAATGTGCTTTGTTTGTGAAAATGCCTATAAGTGTAGGCTTTGTAGATACTGTGTTTTGAAGCAAATTCTGGACTGTTATGGTTTGAATTGGAGCAAGTAGCCTTTTGAAAGTTGTAGAGGAATGTCATAGCTTTTTAATGATGTATAATATGCCTTCTTTGGATATAGGAAGTGAAAGTTGTTAATGTTTGAAATGTGGATATGGTTTAGGTGATATTTAACAATATTTAACAGGGCAGTCACAATCATGTGAGAATTTAACCTAGTTAGAGGTAGAATTTGCTTCTAAGTTCTTCATGAGCATTGTATAATGTGTTATGATCTTTTCATTTATTTAAAGTTTGGAATTTTTTGACAATGGGATAGGAAGTTATGATTTTTAGAAGATTGTGTTACTGTTGAGGATGACACTTATATAGGCAGAAACTTTGATTGAGCATTTGACCCTATTAGAGGTTGAATTGGCTTCAAAGTTTTTCATGAAAGTTGTAGATTGTGTTCTGATATTTTCATTGATATAAAGCATGGAATTTTTGGACAAGGGGATAGTGAGCTATGATTTTTAGAAGATTGTGGTACTGTTTGGGGTGACATATATTAAGCAGTAACTTTGATTTAGTTTTTGACACCCTTTGAGGTGAAATTGATTTTCTAGCTCTACATAGAAATTGTATAGCTTTCTTTTCTCTTTCCATTGATACCAAGTTTGAAAAAATTGGAGTTCTGGATCAAAATTATGGAGCTTAAAAGTTGGGTTGTCAATGAAGAAGAAAGAGCGAAGGTCCACCCGAATGTCACGGTCGTGCATGCGCACGATCGCAACTTTGTGGATCCATCAGAATGTCGTGATCGTACATGCGCACTATTGTGACTCCGCTGGTCCATCCAGATATCGCGGTCGTGTATGTGCACGATCGCGACTTTCCTATTTGTTTAAAAAAGGCAATTTTCTGAGCATACTCCACTCTTTTGCTTATAACTTTTTCGTCCGACCTCCGATCGACTTGATTTTTGAAGTGTTGGATTTGTAAGACACTCCTCTACCTCTCTATTTGAATTTGTGATTTTTTAGATTAAATTTAAAATGATGGATCGAATCAAATTGAGAAGGTCGATAATAAGAATATGAATTGATTATTTTCCGGGATATACGTCAGTGTTTTGGCAATAACCGGATCTATAAAGATCCGAATTGAGTAATTTTGGTTTCTATAGATTTTGAAGACATAGGGGAACATTTTTTGTTAAATATAGGTTGCCTAGGTTATTTGATGTTGACGGTCTCATTGATCGGGAACGGTAAACCCGAAAGTGTGTGTTTTAGAAAATTTGACATAAGCATAAATTGCAAGGTTAATGACCTTAGTGAGGCTTAAACCTAGGAATAAGTGAGTTTGGATATGGGAATGGGTTTATAATGATATTTATGGAATAATACCGGGATTATCATGAATATGCATCGTACATATATGTGCATGAATGAATGCTTATAATTGCGCAAAATTATTAATATGTGTGCAACGTATTGCACAAATGGGTTGTGCAGGTTAAAAGTCTGCAGTCAGGCATTTCTAGAATTTTGAAGCAATTGATAATCTGGAGTGTACTGTGAGTAGACCGAGATGGTCTCATTTTATTCTTTGTTTTGTTTTGTTTCATTTTCTATAAATTGATTACTGAATGTGATTGATTATTAGGTTCCGGACAGGAGGTCCGATGATTGTGATACTGAGTTGTGATATTGAAGTGCTACTTGAATGTCAATTGGATGACCTATGTGTATTGAATGTGATTGACAAATGTATTTTTGAATGTGCTTTATATGTGATAAGTGTCGGACCACGATCCGATGACAAATGGGTTTTGAATGTGAAATTGAATATGTATGAGATATGTTTCTCAACTCTACTATTAAGTACCGGACTACGGTCCGATGACATATGAAAGTGATTGTATGGGATTGATGCATTTTATTGCTTAAGTGTATGAAATATAATGGCTGTTGTGACGAGAGTAGCCACCGATCAGAGCTTTAACTCAACAAGTGAAAATGAGCTTCGAGCTCATAAGTGATTCAGAGCCTCAGGCTCAACTCTTAACGAGCCCTGTATCCTCCAAATAGATAAGAGACAGTTATTAATGAGTCCTTCATGGGACAACTTAGGTACTCGATCACAACAAGATAACAAATGAAAAGTGAGTCTCATATGCATTGCATATGCATAATATGAATTATTAAGTGTATCAAATGTGAATAATGTGAATGTGAATGTGGAATGTATGAGTTATGTGTTATGTGACTAGGTGAGCCATCGATGATGGTCACTCACTGAGTTTGCAAAACTCACCCAAAATTTGCAATTATTTTTCAGGATTTGAAGAATACCCCGTTAGGTAAACGAGAGTGTAATTACTGCATACAAGGGAAAGCTAGAAGTCGGGATAAGTTCGCGTCTTCCTTGTGTCTTTTTCTTTTCGCACTGAATTGTCTTTTCCGCAAAGTATTGTATTTAGTGTATTTGAATATATTTTGGTGTGTATAACTTACTAATTGGAAAAAGGTTTGCAAAAGAGATTGATCATAATGTAATGTGAATTGTTTTTGGAATGTGCAAATCGAAATTCTAGTTTGTGAAAAAAAAAAATTTGGCAACTCTTGTAAATGAAAATGTTTTTGAATAAAAGTGGGCTCAAAGTTGTGATTCTTGATTTGCACGTTTTCTTAAGAAAAAAAATTTTATACTGAGTTTTTGACTAAGTGATGTAGCACAGTACTCTCGCGAGGCATGAACTCGTATATCACCATCGATATCGAGTTCGGGTCATGCGGGAGTGGGGTGTTACAATAAGGGTACGATCACAACCATGACATTACACTGAAGATACAACTAAGGCGTGATTGAAGCTGGTTGCACTACTCGAGGTAAAGTTAAAAATTTAAACTTTTCCTCACTTCCTAACCTAAATTTAAGAGTCTTCAACTACCTACACATCTCTTTAACCTATTTAAACATATATTGGGGGAGTTTTCTTGTGTTATTTCACTCTTAAAACCCTAGTTTCGAAAGTCTTGTGTAAAGAATGGCAAGAGGACCATCCCCTTCAACATACACTAAAACCAAATCACCTATTGAAGAGGATGTCAAGAGGAAGGATGGTAACATCAAAGTCTAAAGGGAAGGGAAAGGCAGTTATACAATTGATGTTGGATCTCTCAGCACAATATTCTACCCCTTTTCCAATCTTCTCGCAAGAGGAAGGGAAGAAGTATCAAAAGGTGAAAGGTAAAAGAATCATTGTTTTAAGGTATTTTGATTGGGAGACGGTGACACAGTTAGGTGTGAAGGACAACCTTCTAGCCATAGCTGATCGATTGGGATGGTTGTAATTGATTATGAGAAAATGGGAGATTTACGAAGAGTTAATACACGAATGCTATACAACTTGGTAGTGGAAGGGTCAAAATTCATAAAATTGAAGTTTAGAATGGGCGGTCAAGAATAGGTGATGGATGCATTAATGTTGGAAAACTTATTTGGATTGCCACAAGTTGGATTGACTAACCCAGCCGGTGAATTTTTCCTGGGGGATTTCTGGAGAATAATTACGAGGGTTTCATCAGAATATTTAGTTCAAAACGTCCCAAACTTGTTTATTCGGGATGTTTTGTTGATCCTTCTTTACAAATTCATGGCAATATCCATTTTCAGTAGGGTAGAGAGTAATAAAGTGTCAAGTTAGGAGCTATATGCTTTATGGTGTGCCTCAAACAACACAGCATATTGTACATCCTTCCACCTGTTGAAAGGATTTATACAAATGGCACAGCTTTCAAGCACAAGCTAGGATTGGGATATATTTTGAAAGCATTAGCTCGATCAGTAGGTCTCGACCTCACAACCATGAAATGTGTTTTGACAGAAGTTTTCAACCCAAGATACTTACATATTTGTGGACTGTCGAGTTTTGTTGGATGTAGTTTGCGCCCTTATAATGAGCGAGTAGCCATTAAACGTCGAGAAATAAGGGAGGCATGTTCTAGTGATGAAGAGGAAGAAAGCAACAAGTCACAACAACATGAAGCACAATCCCCAATTCCCACTACCGATGTTGCTACAGTTTTGGAGATGCTCAACCGTTAGGAAGCTGCCTCAACTACCAATAGCAATAGGTTAATGACAATTGAAGAACAATGGCAAATATCCAAAAGAAACAACGGTATCAAATAAATAAGTTGAAGAAATTCTTCGCTGCGTCGAATATGGAGGTGCCATCACCTACACCTTCACCACCAGGTTCTCCTGTTCTTTAAAAACCTTTTAATTTTCTTTTTATGCAATTTTACATTCGCTGTGTGTTTGTGATGTTTCTGTTTTATTGTTCTTTTCTAGGTTATGAGTTTATGACTAAGACAGTGACATGCCAAGAATTTTGAACTTAGCTTGACTGATTGTTAATTTCATACATGACCTCTTAATCATTAAAAATTTAGAAAATATTTATAATGATCAGTTGAGGATAGTGCGCATACTAGACTAGTTTTGGTATCTTTGGCAAAATTATTTGTATTAAGTTCGTGCTTGTTAATTATGAATATCGATGTTTACTTACAATTTAAACTTGAGGATGAAACAAAAGCATGTGATAAAAAAATATCTTGCTCCGTTGTGCTAAGGGTGCCCGCAACTAGCCTTGGACATATGAGCAGTGCTAGTAGCCACTTGATGATGAAAGTGAACTAGGTCTTGTGCATTTGAGTATGCTCTTCAGTATGCATTCGATTGAAAAAACTTTTCATCTCGAGCAAGCGTCTTAAATTGTGTTGGAAATAAGGTCTCTTCATCCTCATTACACAATATTACCAATTGATAATGTTCCAACTATGGTTTTACAACGACTTGATTCTAATAATGATGTTATTGGTGTTGTTTATTGCTCTTGTATACGTACTATTCTCAATTTGATTTGAGGGAGCTTTTCTATATTTTTGGTAATTAAGGGGTTGTAGGAGGTTCACAATCATGTCAAGATTGGTAAAATATTCTTTGGCATCAAGTTACCTGAATCATTTCTTGTGTTTATTTTCTACTGTCGTTTTGCGTGCTTGTGGACAAACATAAGTATAGTGGTGAGTATAAAAAACTTGATGAGTTATAAAATAGTAACGCACTCGAATCCCTATTGCAAACGTATGGGTTATTGTAGTATGGTTATCGTTCCCTCGAGCATCTATACTAAGCACCAATTACATTCTTTCCAAATTGTTCAAATTAATAATAAAAGAATTAAAAGTTGAGAAGGATTTAAATAAAACAACGATATTGAAATCACCAGGACAAAACTAATTGTAAGAAATGGAATTGTTTTTCACGAATTCACAAAATTAAAAGCTCCAGAGATTGTTTCAACTCCTACTAAATACATTTGAATTCTATTATTCTACTACCCTAAGTTTCTTAAGAAGTAAATCTTCTCTCTCAAGCTTGAATTACCTACTTTGTTTTATCGCAATGCAAATCTCTCAATTTGAATATAAATGAAACAGAGATGAACCACATAACTTTTGAAGAATAAAACTTAGACACTAATCTCTTAGCATGAAAGTTATATTTGTATTTACTCAACTCTCATTAAGATCTAACAATAAAAGAAAAACTATTCATAAGAACAATAACCATACATAGCAGATGTTTAGAAAACAATATTCACCATAGAGTTTAAAACAAAAAAGAAACTAAAAAGCACTCATAATAAATGAACTAAAATTTAAATGAAAAGAAACAAATGTTCATATGCCCTGAATTACAACGCTACAGAGCTCCTATTCCTCTATCTTCTTCCTGCTTTTTCCCCGTGCTTCTGTTCTTCATACCACCCTTTTTTTAATATTACTTTGTGCCTTTTTCCATGATTGTCCATATCCACTAAATTGTAGTAGCTTCCCCCGACATTCTTGCACATTAAGGACTACTTTTAACCGTTCACCATTAGTTGAAACACGTGAGGAATGTTGCGAATTGCGATCGCATTTGACATTTGCAATCGCGTCTGTATGTCAATAACCTATCTTGCAATCAGACTTCCTCAATGCGATCGCACCATGCTGACTTGCGATCACACTGAAGTGATTTGCAATCGCACTGTTGGATCCCGTGTTCGGAACCCAACTACTTATACAGATTTCCACGTACACATACATGATTCCTTAGAAAACCTCGACTAATCCGAAAAATCCCGATAAATTTTTTTTCTCATCTTATTCATCTTAAAATTCATTTTCATACTAATTTGTTCTCATTCCTTTTCACTTTATTCTATAAACCTCAATCTTAAGCTGAACAATTTCATAGCTCACTTCAATCATTGAAAGAATTAAAACCTTGTTTAAGCTAATGACCATATGAATAGTGAAATCGTACCAAAAGAATAGTAAATCAAAATTTTCAAACGTTCATAACTTTTTCATCTTAAGTCCAATCATGACCCATTTTATCTCGTTTTCAAGATCTTGACATTATCTACAAACTTCAAGAAATCTACCCATTTCAAATTCAAGCTCTAACATAGTCTAAAACCTAAGTGAAGTTTCTGTCCATTTTTAAGAAAAATTGGACAGCACCTCCCCTAAAATTGATCTAGCCAAAATCCTAATCTACCCATCCAAGCTCCAAACCTGCATAAAACCACTTCTATCTTCCAACTCAATAGCACAGCCCATCTCCAACTCAAAGGGCCACATTGCAATCTTAAGAATTCTAACCATTTCAATCCATACAACAATACCAACTCATCTTTTTTTTTTCTGCTTTTCCAATCTTACAGTCATACATTAACTTATACATTACATTTGAACTTCAAAATTTCAAAGGATATATAGATATATAAAGTACATTTGGAACCTCAAAACCTTATGATTTACATGACAATAAACTAATACAACTCATCAAAGGGCATTTAGCCCGATTACAACTAATTTAACAAAAACAACGAATAGAGAATAAACTAATGCCTTTCTTTTACAACATAACTTCAAAAGCAAGATGCATCGAATTTGTTTCAATCTCGATGCGGAACTCGATTTCTTGTTCAAAACCTGAGGAGTGAGATAAGGGGGGGTGAGCACGACGGCTCCGTGGGTAACAGTCTAATAATTAAGCATAAGCTAACACATGCATCAATAATAATAATTTCAAGTCGATAACTATCAATTTCATTTTCTAACAAATAAAAACAATTACAAAAATCACTAAATATCAGATAACAGCACAAAAGCACATATCAGATGGTTTGAGTGATCCTAACAGGACGTACTACACATGTTCGACAAGCGACCATGTGTAGTCAGGAATGAGGGAGTCCGATTGAACTCCTATGCCACTAAGCAGGCAAAGTGAAGCCTATGACAAGTGCGCACTTGTTAAATGTAGGGATCACTACAAACCCAACAAAATCATACATGATCATATTAGGCATTCTTCCTAAATCTCATATTCACATTCTTTTCCATTATTCATCAAGCTTTGCCACGAATGGCCATTTCAACAAGATACGCTCACATATACATGTAATTCACATATTCGGAATTTTGATCACTTAACAAACAATATTACTAATCTTTACACACAATAGTGCATAGAACGTTGCAAGAGATGCACTCAAATATCACAAATAATCCTTTGTTCAAAATTTACAAATTATAGGAATATAGCCTAATACTTAATGATTAAAAGTTACCCACCTCTTATCCTTTGGCTTTGCAATTTGTCAAATTGTTCTTTTCCAATCTTCACTTGCCTTAAGAGACCTAAACAAAGCATAACAAGGTCTAATTACCAAAAAACTCAAATGCTGAAATTTTTCAAGAATGTGAGAACTTGACTTTAAACTTACCCAACTTTGCCTATTCATTACTAAACTATAACCATCATAACCTATCTCAATCTTATCAATTATTTTCTAGAATCTCATGCCTTAAAGCCAACAACTCAAATCTGAAATTTTACGCTTTTTGTTTCTAAAATCCTTCTTCTTTCCACTTTACTCTCCAAGAAACCTCTTACATCTTCCTTTCTAAGCAAGAAAGGCCAAATTCTAACAAAACACCATGAATGAATAAAGAGACATATGCTGGAAATTTTCCCAAACCTCCATTTCCATCTAATTCTCCATACTAAGCACTTCAAATATACAAGTCATTCATTCCAAGGTGATGTGAACCATTTCTATTCACACTTCAACATCTCATACCCAATTCTGAGTCCCTATATGATCATACAACACAACTCATATCCTTTTTAATTACACTAAACACTCAAATGAACATGATCAAGAACATCCATTTACAACTATCTCCACATTCCATCTTAGTACTTCACTTACCCTACATTCATTCATTCAATAACCCAATCAATAACTCAAAACTAATCATGATGTAACCTCTAGCATTAAACAAGAACCAAAACAAAACATATATAGCTACCCTTTATAAACCTCTTCCTAACCCATCTTACCCATACTTTACTTAAACCAATAAACCAATAGCATCAACACGTATTTAAATAACCATCAAGATTTGAAAATCTCTAAGTTTAGAACCCTTCACAACAATTCTGATTTTCCAAACTCAAACCCCAACTTAATACTCATTCTTCAAATCAAATAAGAAAAGATAAAACCTAACAATCAAAACCATGAATTAACCACTAATACACATGCTGATTTCTCCTTCCACTTTCCTAATTCTTCTTCTTTCATTCACTAATCCTACACTCAATCCATCATTAGCAAATAAGAAAGAATAAACCTAACAATAATCATGAATTACCAATCAATACTCATGCTGAAATTTTTCTAGGAATTGCAAACTTGGCTTAAACAATCATCGAACTTTACCTAACTTTACTTAGACCTTTCTTAAGTCATTTAAACCCAAAACCCATCAAGAAACTTAAACAAATTCCAGAATTTATCATACCTACGAAAACCAGATTTTTCTCTCAACTTCTATTTACTCTTCTTCTTTTCTTATTCTTTCATAAAATAACTCTTCAATCCACCATTTTGAAATAAGAAATGCAACTCTACCATAAAACCCTAATCAACACAATAAGGCTATGCTGGAATTTTAAACAAATGTTGAAACTTGACCTTCATCACTAACTCTTTCGACCACCATGCTCAAACCACCATGTTAAGCAAAACCCTTACCAATCAACTCATAATTCCCAAAAATCACATGCTGAAATTTTTAACAAAATGGACAAACTGCCATCGCCTCTAACCTAACCTCCCTTATACTCTTTTTAAGCTATAACAATCAAAACTCATCTTAAACCTAATCCAAATTTGCAAAAAAATCTCAACTCAAAATTACCTACACAAATCTGAATTTTCTTTGTTTTAACCTCCTTCTTCTTTTCTTTTCTAAGCCAATACTCTTCAAACCATCATATTAACCAAGAATAGGAACAACCCAAGCAACAAAATCATGAATTTACAAACATAACCTATGCTGGAATTTTGTTTTTCAACCTTGGAAAACTTGAATTCAACTTACATACTTTCACCTATATTTTATCTAACCCATTATCATCACAACCATCATTAAAACACAAATCCTACTAGAAAACCATGAATTTCCAAACATGACCAATGCTGGAATTTTCCAAAGACAAGGAAAACATGAGATTATTTCATATAACCTTATCTACACCTTCCTAAAGCTATTCCAATTGAAACCCCCTTTAAAACCAATCCAAAGTTTCGAAAATTATCAACTTTAAGGCCATACATGCATGCTGAAATTTTCCACAATTGTTTAAACTTGATATTGAGTTCACCGAACCTTACCAAAACCTTTCTTGTGCCATTCTTTGCTATATTAACTAAAACCCCTTCAAAACTAATTGAAATTTCGAAATTCCCAAGTCCTATGCTTGCTGAAATTTTTCAAACATTCATGCTCTTCTCTTTTTCCTTTCTTTCCTACCCCAATACTCTTCAATCACCATATTAACCAAGAAAAAGAGAATAAACCTAACAAAATACTAAGGAAAATTTCGAAACCCTAACTCATCCAAATCTGAAATTTTAACCTTCATATAAACCTTCTTCTTGTTTTATCAATCATCTTCCAATACCCATTTAAAACAAGAAAGGAAACATTCTAACTACAAAAATCACAAAATTTCGAAATCCTTACCTTTGGAAAGTGACCCACGAAATCTTCTCTCTTGACTCTAATGGAGGATAATCTCTTCCTCTTCCTTTTTCTTCTAAGAAAACTCTCTCAATCACCTTCCTAAACCAAGAAAAACCAAAGCTCTCACCTTTTCTTCTTCTTCTTCTTCTCCAATGGCCGAATCCCACTCTTCATCTTTCTCCCTTTGAAATTTTCGAATCCACTCACTCTCTCTTATTTTCTAAGCAAAACGACATCACCTCACATTAGCTTCCCTTGCATTTTCGTTGGCTTCTTCTAATTCCTAAGCTTTCTTAACATAAACCCTAACTCTTCATTAAACCTAACTCCTACTCTTTAACCTAAGCCCAACCTTCAAGCCCAAGTTCCTTCTTTCCCTCCTAAACACTTAAAAGTTTACCAAATTTTAATCTTTCCTCCTTCAACTTCAAATTCGTGGGCTCCCACTTAAAAGCCCACTTGCCTCCTTCTTTTCATTTACTTAACCATAACAACCCTAGCCCACATAATTGCTTCCCATCATTTACAAATCATTCCAAAGGCTAAAAGCCCATTTTAATAAACCTAAAGCCTTATAACCATTTAAACAAAACCGAATTTATTCATAACAATATTTTAAGGCCTAATTTAATATTTCCTTATTCTTTGAAAATCTAATACCAAAATTAAAATTCTAATTTACCTCAATTCCTTCAATTTAATAATTCTTACTTAAGCACTAAAATCTCAAATTCCAAATTAGACTTCTCAATTCCATCAATTAAAACAATCATCCTATAACCTTCTTATTCATTGAATTTCTAAAATCCATACAAGCTCTAATTCAATTTTAATCTCCATCACCTAAATTCATAGCAACCTCAATTTATATAATTCTTTTTAATACGAATAATGCATCACAATTAATAATTCATCAACAAATTTCATTTCACCAAATCCTTTCATCTAATAATCATAACTTAAGCAATAAAATTGCTTAATCCTCAATATAATTCCAAACACATTAAAAATCATCAAATTAAACCTCAAAATAATTGAAACATGCCTATTGCGAATCGGGGCCCAACATTTCTCCCCCTCTTAAAAGAATTTCGTCCTCGAAATTCCTACTGATTAACTATCAAGTAACACATTCTTCAAAACTAATTTCTTCTAATTGATCATAATCAATCACTTTCTTACTCATTCAATCTTATCTAATCAAACTCGTATCGATGTTGTATACATATCACTTATCTGATGTCCCAACCATCAAAAGGCATGTCAATAAGTACTCTGATCGAGGTCGAAATCATCTGACCGTTAAGGACGTCAACTTAACGATCCGAGATTCAGATTCTCAACCAAAGACTTTCGACACTACCAATGGAATGGCATTAAAGCCTTATCTGTCATCTCCTCAAACTGTCAAATCCTCATTCTGGTCATCTAAACCAAACAATCATTTAACACATTCTCCCTAATTCAATCGTAACAACCATATATCCCAAGTAAGATCATAATACTGGGCTTTGATACCATAAATGTTGGATCCCGTGTTCGGAACCCAACTACTTATACAGATTTCCACGTACACATACATGATTTCTTAGAAAACCTCGACTAATCCGAAAAATCCCGATAAATTTTTTCTCATCTTATTCATCTTAAAATTCATTTTCATACTAATTTGTTCTCATTCCTTTTCACTTTATTCTATAAACCTCAATCTTAAGCTGAACAATTTCATAGCTCACTTCAATCATTGAAAGAATTAAAACCTTGTTTAAGCTAATGACCATATGAATAGTGAAATCGTACCAAAAGAATAGTAAATCAAAATTTTCAAACGTTCATAACTTTTTCATCTTAAGTCCAATCATGACCCATTTTATCTCGTTTTCAAGATCTTGACATTATCTACAAACTTCAAGAAATCTACCCATTTCAAATTCAAGCTCTAACATAGTCTAAAACCTAAGTGAAGTTTTTGTCCATTTTAAGAAAAATCGACAGCACCTCCCTAAAATTGATCTAGCCAAAATCCTAATCTACCCATCCAAGCTCCAAACCCGCATAAAACCACTTCTATCTTCCAACTCAATAGCACACCCATCTCCAACTCAAAGGGCCACATTGCAATCTTAAGAATTCTAACCATTTCAATCCATACAACAATACCAACTCATCTTTTTTTTTCGCTTTTCCAATCTTATACCATACATTAACTTATACATTACATTTGAACTTCAAAATTTCAAAGGATATATAGATATATAAAGTACATTTGGAACCTCAAAACCTTATGATTTACATGACAATAAACTAATACAACTCATCAAAGGGCATTTAGCCCGATTACAACTAATTTAACAAAAACAACGAATAGAGAATAAACTAATGCCTTTCTTTTACAACATAACTTCAAAAGCAAGATGCATCGAATTTGTTTCAATCTCGATGCGGAACTCGATTTCTTGTTCAAAACCTGAGGAGTGAGATAAGGGGGGGTGAGCACGACGGCTCCGTGGGTAACAGTCTAATAATTAAGCATAAGTTAACACATGCATCAATAATAATAATTTCAAGTCGATAACCATCAATTTCATTTTCTAACAAATAAAACAATTACAAAATCACTAAATATCGATAACAAAGACAAAAGCACATATCGATGGTTTGAGTGATCCTAACAGACGCATACTACACATGTTCGACAAGCGACCATGTAGTCAGGAATGTAGGGGAGTCCGATTTGAACTCCTATGCCACTAATGAAAGCAAAAGGAAAGCTTTATGACAAATCGCAAGACTTCATAAATGTAGGGATCACTACAAACCCAACAAAATCATACATGATCATATTAGGCATTCTTCCTAAATCTCATATTCACATTCTTTCCATTATTCATCAAGCTTTGCCACGAATGGCCATTTCAACAAGATACGCCACATATACATGTAATTCACATATTCGAATTTTGATCACTTAACAAACAATATTACTAATCTTTACACACAATAAGGCATAGAACGGTGCACAAGATGACTCAAATATCACAAATAATCCTTTGTTCAAAATTTACAAATCATAGGAATATAGCCTAATACTTAATGATTAAAAGTTACCCACCTCTTATCCTTTGGCTTTGCAATTTGTCAAATTGTTCTTTCCAATCTTCACTTGCCTTAAGAGACCTAAACAAAGCATAACAAGGTCTAATTACCAAAAACTCAAATGCTGAAATTTTTCAAGAATGCGAGAACTTGACTTTAAACTTACCCAACTTTGCCTATTCATTACTAAACTATAACCATCATAACCTATCTCAATCTTATCAATTATTTTCTAGAATCTCATGCCTTAAAGCCAACAACTCAAATCTGAAATTTTACGCTTTTTGTTTCTAAAATCCTTCTTCTTTCCACTTTACTCTCCAAGAAACCTCTTACATCTTCCTTTCTAAGCAAGAAAGGCCAAATTCTAACAAAACACCATGAATGAATAAAGAGACATATGCTGAAATTTTCCCAAACCTCCATTTCCATCTAATTCTCCATACTAAGCACTTCAAATATACAAGTCATTCATTCCAAGGTGATGTGAACCATTTCTATTCACACTTCAACATCTCATACCCAATTCTGAGTCCCTATATGATCATACAACACAACTCATATCCTTTTAATTACACTAAACACTCAAATGAACATGATCAAGAACATCCATTTACAACTATCTCCACATTCCATCTTAGTACTTCACTTACCCTACATTCATTCATTCAATAACCCAATCAATAACTCAAAACCAATCATGATGTAACCTCTAGCATTAAACAAGAACCAAAACAAAACATATATAGCTACCCTTTATAAACCTCTTCCTAACCCATCTTACCCATACTTTACTTAAACCAATAAACCAATAGCATCAACACGCATTTAAATAACCATCAAGATTTGAAAATCTCTAAGTTTAGAACCCTTCACAACAATTCTGATTTTCCGAAACTCAAACCCCAACTTAATACTCATTCTTCAAATCAAATAAGAAAAGATAAAACCTAACAATCAAAACCATGAATTAACCACTAATACACATGCTGATTTCTCCTTCCACTTTCCTAATTCTTCTTCTTTCATTCACTAATCCTACACTCAATCCATCATTAGCAAATAAGAAAGAATAAACCTAACAATAATCATGAATTACCAATCAATACTCATGCTGAAATTTTTTCTAGGAATTGCAAACTTGGCTTAAACAATCATCGAACTTTACCTAACTTTACTTAGACCTTTCTTAAGTCATTTAAACCCAAAACCCATCAAGAAACTTAAACAAATTCCAGAATTTATCATACCTACGAAAACCAGATTTTTCTCTCAACTTCTATTTACTCTTCTTCTTTTCTTATTCTTTCATAAAATAACTCTTCAATCCACCATTTTGAAATAAGAAATGCAACTCTACCATAAAACCCTAATCAACACAATAAGGCTATGCTGGAATTTTAAACAAATGTTGAAACTTGACCTTCATCACTAACTCTTTCGACCACCATGCTCAAACCACCATGTTAAGCAAAACCCTTACCAATCAACTCATAATTCCCAAAAATCACATGCTGAAATTTTTAACAAAATGGACAAACCGCCATCGCCTAACCTAACCTCCTTATACTCTTTTAAGCTATAACAATCAAAACTCATCTTAAACCTAATCCAAATTTGCAAAAAATCTCAACTCAAAATTACCTACACAAATCTGAATTTTCTCTTTGTTTTTAACCTCCTTCTTCTTTTCTTTTCTAAGCCAATACTCTTCAAACCATCATATTAACCAAGAATAGAACAACCCAAGCAACAAAATCATGAATTTACAAACATAACCTATGCTGGAATTTTGTTTTTCAACCTTGGAAAACTTGAATTCAACTTACATACTTTCACCTATATTTTATCTAACCCATTATCATCACAACCATCATTAAAACACAAATCCTACTAGAAAACCATGAATTTCCAAACATGACCAATGCTGGAATTTTCCAAAGACAAGGAAAACATGAGATTATTTCATATAACCTTATCTACACCTTCCTAAAGCTATTCCAATTGAAACCCCCTTTAAAACCAATCCAAAGTTTCGAAAATTATCAACTTTAAGGCCATACATGCATGCTGAAATTTTCCACAATTGTCTAAACTTGATATTGAGTTCACCGAACCTTACCAAAACCTTTCTTGTGCCATTCTTTTGCTATATTAACTAAAACCCCCTTCAAAACTAATTGAAATTTCGAAATTCCCAAGTCCTATGCTTGCTGAAATTTTTCAAACATTCATGCTCTTCTCTTTTTCCTTTCTTTCCTACCCCAATACTCTTCAATCACCATATTAACCAAGAAAAGAGAATAAACCTAACAAAATACTAAGGAAAATTTCAAACCCTAACTCATCCAAATCTGAAATTTTAACCTTCATATAAACCTTCTTCTTGTTTTATCAATCATCTTCCAATACCCATTTAAAACAAGAAAGGAAACATTCTAACTACAAAATCACAAAATTTCAAATCCTTACCTTTGGAAAGTGACCCACTAAATCTTCTCTCTTGACTCTAATGGAGGATAATCTCTTCCTCTTCCTTTTCTTCTAAGAAAACTCTCTCAATCACCTTCCTAAACCAAGAAAACCAAAGCTCTCACCTTTTCTTCTTCTTCTTCTTCTCCAATGGCCGAATCCCACTCTTCATCTTTCTCCTTTGAAATTTTCAATCCACTCACTCTCTTATTTTCTAAGCAAAACGACATCACCTCACATTAGCTTCCCTTGCATTTTCGTTGGCTTCTTCTAATTCCTAAGCTTTCTTAACATAAACCCTAACTCTTCATTAAACCTAACTCCTACTCTTTAACCTAAGCCCAACCTTCAAGCCCAAGTTCCTTCTTTCCTCCTAAACACTTAAAAGTTTACCAAATTTTAATCTTTCCTCCTTCAACTTCAAATTGTGGGCTCCCACTTAAAAGCCCACTTGCCTCCCTTCTTTTTCATTTACTTAACCATAACAACCCTAGCCCACATAATTGCTTCCCCATCATTTACAAATCATTCCAAAGGCTAAAAGCCCATTTTAATAAACCTAAAGCCTTATAACCATTTAAACAAAACTGAATTTATTCATAACAATATTTTAAGGCCTAATTTAATATTTCCTTATTCTTTGAAAATCTAATACCAAAATTAAAATTCTAATTTACCTCAATTCCTTCAATTTAATAATTCTTACTTAAGCACTAAAATCTCAAATTCCAAATTAGACTTCTCAATTCCATCAATTAAAACAATCATCCTATAACCTTCTTATTCATTGAATTTCTAAAATCCATACAAGCTCTAATTCAATTTTAATCTCCATCACCTAAATTCATAGCAACCTCAATTTATATAATTCTTTTTAATACGAATAATGCATCACAATTAATAATTCATCAACAAATTTCATTTCACCAAATCCTTTCATCTAATAATCATAACTTAAGCAATAAAATTGCTTAATCCTCAATATAATTCCAAACACATTAAAAATCATCAAATTAAACCTCAAAATAATTGAAACATGCCTATTGCGAATCGGGGCCCAACACGCACCTTGATTGCACTCACACTATCTCTCTCACAATCACATCAGATATAATTTTCCTTGTTTATTCCACCAACTTCTATCATTTTGTTCCCCTATTCCTTTACACTCAACAAAACATCAAACTTGCCTAAAAACTTAATTAAACTACGAAATCAAGAATAACAAGTACATTAAACATAACTAAAAACATTAACACTCAACAAGGAAAAACACACACATTAATAAGATACCCAAAGAGTTGTGGAAGATCCTAGGTGAAGAGAGTCTTACTTAGGTAGCCAAGATTTTTAATGTGATCCTTAAGTCCACCAAAATATCGGATGAGTGGAGACTTAGTATGTTAATTGCTTTATACAAGAACAAAGGGAAGATATAAATTTGTAATAACTATAGTGACATTATAAGTTATAGGAGAAGGCGATTAAGAAAAGAGTGAGAAGGATGCACCTATTTTCGAGAACCAGTTTGGTGTTGGATCGCATACAGTCCGAGTATTCACAATATACTGCGGAAAAGACCATATAACAACATGAAGTATAATCGAAAATACTTAGGATGTATAAAAATACCTTTATGTCGTGCGTGGGTTGATTCTTTTTGGATTCCAAGACACTGCAATGTGCGAATGCCCTCTACTGGTATCCACACGAGTATGCACGATCCGGGCTACGGCTGTGGTGTGTTAGCACGTCTTGAAACACTTTCTGAATGCCGCACGTTTTTCCTCTCGGATGGTGGCTAGGGTTTCTTGTGACAATAGTCTCTCTATCTAATGAGACCTAAGTTTCTCTATTTATAGAGAAACCCTAATCCTATTGAAGCCCAATAAATTTCGGCCCATTATATCTCATATAATAAAAACCCGACAACTTAATTCAATCTAGGCCAATAAATATATCCATATATATTTATTCAATGCCTAATAAATTCTTCCCAAGAGAATAGCCCAAATCACATCACTCTTTGTGTATGACCCTATAGGCTCATTTGATGTTAGCAATGGGCTTGATCACATGTTGGAACCCCACCCTGGTGAGACACGTGTCCGACTTCCTATATGACGTCTGGACGTGCAACACACGAGGGAGGGATTCCTCACCATGAAAGAAAACTTGTTTCTGGAATTGAACTCCTGCAAAATCATAAACCTTGTGCTTATTACCTTGCAGGGTCATTAGCTGTAACTCCACATTCGTGGTGAGCGTACACTAATTAACCACTAAAAAAATAAGTTGACTTATTCATACAAATTGTAGCTTTAAGTCTCGAGTTTGTGTTGAAGCAAGAATCACCTCAAACGGAGTTATACAACTCAAGATATGCTTAAAAAGCCTAAAAGGGCTCATGCTCCAAATATGATCTCCTAACCGACCTCTCACTTACTTTAATGTAAACTTCCTCAATACAACTCCAAAGGGTACAAATTTTTATGAAGAGAAAGATATATGTCTTAGGAACCTATTGGTCTGAGAATAACTTCAATTTGAGGCCGGATGAGGGAGTTATGCCCAAAAGAATAGACTAAGTTCACACTCTAAAATAATTTGAACCTCTCTTGGAGAGATCACCATAACTTTCGATCTAGAAATTGGATAGAGTTTGTTTTTAGACCATTAGAAAGAAGAAATCTAGATCTACAACTCTCATGAAGATCACAAAATGAGATTCGGCCTCTAGAAACATCAAAAGCTATCATCTTTCCCCTGGCTGTCAGTTAAACGGACAGTATCGGGTGAAGGAGGCCAAAATGACCCGAGAATGTCTGTTAAACGGACAAGCATGTCCGTTTAACAAACATTGACTGGATAAGGGGTGTTTTGACACCTGACAATGTCCATTAAACAGACACCCATGTCCGTTTAACGGACACTGGGGCTTCCCAAAGCCTCCAATGCCTCTCCAAAGCCTCCAATCTTCAACCCAACATCATAGACACTTGCATACTTCCCAATTTCACTCATTAAAAAGCCTAAACACTTCATACTAACTCAAACACCAAGTTCATCTAACCAAATTCTCAAATTTCAACTTAATTGGTTCATCAAAACCATAATTTTGTTACTTTCCCCATAGCTGTCACAACCATAAGTCATAAGTAACATCCTCACTTGTAACACACATAACTCTCCACTCCGACATCCAAGAATCACAAACTTCATATCGTTGAAAAGATTAAACAACCTACTACAAATTTCATGAAGGGTGCAAAAATCAATTCAGTCATTAAAAGACGTAAAATTTCACCCAAAGGTACTACCTATATAGTAACCAATCAAACAGTAAAACAATCCATACAGTAACTGAATGTTTTCCCAACCTCATAACTTCTTATTCCTAACTCCAAAGATGACAAATTATATACCATTGGAAAGCTCTAAACATGTACTACAAGTTTCAAAAAAACCTCCCATCTAATTCCAACATTAAGAGGGTCAAAAACACCAACAAGGTTTCTGCCAAATTTTTACAAAATTTGATAGCACTTCCCCTAAAAATCAACTAGCCAAAATCTTCAATTTTTCAATCCAACTCCAACACCTGCATAAAACTCAATCTTCAATCTCCTACCACACATACCAATCCGTATATATATATATATATTCTTTCAAATTTCAGCAATCCCACTCCTATATATCTAGTCATTGTCAAACTATAAGCAACATATTCCTCCTCTTCTTTTCAACTTCAAGCCATACAACAATACATTGTTATAAACATATACAAATGGCACAAAATATATTAAAACTTAAAAATCTTGCATTTACATGAAAGTCAAAAGTTATTACAAAACTTTAGAGCAAATTTAGACCCAAATACATTAAGAGTATCAAAATGCCAAAATACAAGTAAGTCATTTCTCCAAAATGCAATCTAAAGCCTTGTTTTCTAAAAGATGCCTTAAAAAAAAATGGTCAGGAGTAATGCCTCAATCCGGTGACTTTACTCATTTTCTCACTCGTCGCTTGTGGAGGGGAAAATGGGGGGTGAGCTCGACGGCTCAGTGGATAATAGCTTAATAATCAAGCAATAAGCAAAAGCATTCTTTATTCATTCATTTTCAAAGAAAAACTCACATTGATAAAAACTTTTCCAATTTAACAAAACTCTTCACAAATTCATTTCATCAAAGTATTCAAACATCAAAGTATCACATAAGCACAGAGAAAGTGGTTCGGGTGGATCCGAACGGAACATTATTATACATTTCCAAGAATGGTCATGTGTAGCCGTGAACTTATGGGAGTCCGTGAGGAGCTCCAATGCCACTAGCGGGCAGGCGGGAGAAGCCTATAATTAAACAGGTGCACCTGACTCTTAAGGGACCACCACAAACCCAAAAAAAGTATGCATATTACATAATTTACACAATTCATACATATTAGCCTCAAATGGCAAATTCACTTTCACATAATCATTGAAATCATTTATTCGAATCTTTTTCTCTTGACAAACCATTGTATACATATTTTCACAAAGTCTTTACATACAAAAACATTTCATACAAGTTTAAACCATCAAAAATAGCAATTCTTTTAAAATTGGGAAACCATAGGAAAGCATTAAATGACATTCATTTCAAAGCAATTAAGTAGCTTATTAACTCAATTATTAAAATATCACCCATCTTAAATCCTTTAGCTTTGATCTTGGTCAATTTGCCTTTCCTCTAACTCCAATTGCCTCACTTGACCTTCATCAAACACAATAATCCCATATAACATGAGATATCAAAATTGGAAATTGTTAGGAAAGGAAAACATGAATTTAAACCTATATCACCTTACCCATAAATTTGCTAGTCTATTATAACCTAAACCATCAAAGATTTCCAAGAATTTCGAAATTTCCCTACCTTAAAGAGACTCCCACGAATTTCTCTCTCTTCTTGGCTTTAATGGAAACTTAATCCTTCCCTTTCCTACTTCCTTCTTAATGAACTCTTACAATCACCTCTTTAAGGTAAGAAAATCACAAGGCCCTAACCTCTTTTCTTCTTCTTTTTCTTCTTCTTCTTCTTCTTCTTCTTCTTTCCACCAAAGGTCACCCCTTTCTTTTCCTTCTCCTTGAAATTTCATAAGCCACTCTCTTAAGGGCTTAGCTCATTTGCTTGTTACCTAAAACCTAGCCTAAAACTACGTAGTTTTACTAGGCTTTCTTAAAACAAGTAATTTTTGTCTCTTCCTTCCCATAGCTACGGCTACTCCCCTTTAATTTCCTTTCTTCTTGTTTTACTCAAGCTCAAAAGACTAAAATAGCCCTCCTTAAAAACCTTAGACTTTAAAACATAAGTAAGCTTCCCAAATTACCTTCAATTCATCTTGTGCCTTTTAATTTCTAACAACATAAACAAGTCTAATTTAAACTAATCCCACCATTCAATTTTCATTTATTTAAGCACTATAAACCTCAAATTATTACAACATGCTTAATTTCTAAGGAGAAGGAATCGGGACCCAACATCACACTTCAAGGCCCATAAGTCATAAGTGGCCTCTAGCAAGACATTATGACTACCTAAATCAAATGAGAATTGATAATCTGATTTAACCTGTAATCATGGTTATAAGCTAAGTCCCTTTGTAACACGATATCAAGATTAATCACAAGGCATGGTACATGTCAACCTTTGATTAATCATAGTTTCTTGATCCCCAAGTTGACTTATTATAACAAATGACATTGATGACTCTTCATCAATTCATTTGAGCACGGCCATGCATTTCTTCAGTCATACTTGTCAAAAGGCCCAAATGATATCTCTCTCATTTAAGAGAGGTACAAATCCCATCTACGTCATTCACATCCCTCCGCATGATTCATTTGATGTCCAATATAAGACTACTTTTTATTCGGTTAAGAATAACTTCGTCTAATATCAAAACACCGAATTCCTCATGTAGGAAACCATGATGACTTCAGGTCAAAGGACTAAAGTCAAACCATATTGAGAATCATTAATGACATGAAACCATGTAGTGTTCTCTTTGTAGGTCGGTCCAATATATGTTCTCTAACACATATCTATGTTTCTAATTTGATAACTCATATCCATGATCAGTAAAACGTGATCATCAATCAGAACACATACTAGCCTTAATTCATTATTGTTCCACCAATAACGAACGACTAGGGACAATTTAGAATAGTGTTTATAATGCTTTTGGTTTTACTATCAAGTCACATACTTGATGACATAAGCCTAATACTATTCATGGAACGTAAATCACATTATATAAACGACATACATGTATATATAAAAGGAATACCTCATAATATATTATTAACAAGTCATAATGTTAATACATGAATCACAACTATCCATTGGCCTAGGGCACAATACTAACATTTGGTTCATACTACTAAGGTCCATAAATAAGCTTTACATCTCCTTAAAATATTAATGGAATATTATAGGGAAAGACTAACTTACACATGATTTTATTGACTTAGAAAAGGCTTACGATAGGGTACCTAGATAATTCATGTGGATGTGTTTAGCAATTAAGGGAGTTCCTATAACCTATATACAAGTTATTAGGGATATGTATAAAGTTATAAATATTAGACTAAAAATGATATGAGGAGATACATAGTATTTTTCTATCGATGTTTGGCGACATCAGGGCTCCTTGTTAAACCTCTCTTTTTTTTATAATAGTGATGGATAAGCTCATAAAGAATATCCAAGGCGATGTGCCTTAGTGTATTTTGTTTATGAATAGTATTATTTTAGTGGACGAAACAAAAGAGGATGTCAATGTCAAGATAAAACTCCAGAGGGATATATTAGAACCGAAGGGCTTTAAATTAAGTAGGACTAAGACTGAGTACTTATAGTGTAACTTTTCAGGCTATTAGGTGGCTTTCGATATGGACGTAAAGATTGGTTCAGAAGTTATACCATAGAAATAGTGTTTTAAGTATATAGAATCTATCATCTAAACAATGGAGAGATCGATGAAGACATAGGTCACCGTATCAAATCAGGGTGGCTTAAATAGAGAAGTATATCGAGAGTTTTATGTTGTAAGAAGATAACATTCAGGCTCAAAGGTAAATTCCATCATTTAACGATTTAGCCAATCATGCTTTAAAAGGTAGAGTATTGGCCAATTCAATAGGAGCATAGTCATAAGTAAATGGTAGAAGAGATGAGAATGCTCTATTGGATGTGCAACCTTATTAGAAGAGATAAGCTTAGGAATGTAATCGTAAGAGACAAATTAAAAGGTGTCTAATATTAATAAAAGATTAAAAGAGACAAGGTTATATGATTTAGACATGTTAAGAGGAGAAATCCTAATGCTCTAGTGAGAAGATGTGAGAAGATTGTAATTAGAAACTGTAAGAAATAAAAAAGGAAACCTAAAAAGAATTGGAAGAGGTGATCAAGAATGATATGACTCTATTGGACCTTAATGAGGACGTGACTCTTCATAGAAAATTTTTCCATACTAAGATATGGGTAAAGATTCTCACATAAAGAGGTCCTTCTGTTTCTTATTGATCTTTTAAACATCTTCTTTTAAATCTTATGTCTTATATTTAGCCTAAAAATTTAATATTTAATACTTCCCTCTTAATTATTTAGCCTAAAAATTTTCTTATTTAACATAAGCATTTTCTTGTTATGCCTTGCTTATTCTCTTCTTTCTAGTTTGTTTATTTATTTACTTATTTGATCTGTTATTTTATTATTTACCTTGTTATATATTTGTATAAATATAAAATGAAGAAAAAGTGTTCGTAAATTTTAAATAAATAACTATTTTGCTGGATTTAGGGTTATGAATAGAGCTAGTAGCCAATTAAGAATATGATGTAGTAGAGTAACCAGATCGACACGCATCACAAATGCATGCCTTCGCGTTAAAGATAATAATGACGTTCTGACTAAGAAACTTACTAAAAACATGACTTAGTTGAATAATTGGATCGACATTTATCACCAATGTTTTCCTCCGTGTAAAAAGCCTAAGCCCATGTCCAAAAAAAGTAATAAAAATGTTTTCAAATAAAACCTACCAAACTTGTAAGTAGCTTAACTTTTCATGAAAACGTACTTAGGAGTAGCTATAGAGTTGATTGACCAAATAATTATTAATTTGTGTGTACAGTTGAAAGGGATGAATAAACTTGACATTTAAGTTTTGATTAATATGTATATTTAGTCCAGAGCTCCTAGACGTGAATTCTGCATGTTAATAATTTGGAACAACTTGACTGATTGTGCTTAGAGTTAAATTTGTTTCATGAAGTTAAAGCCATCATATCATTATTGCATTGTTTGCTTTGTGATTTTATGATGTTTGCTGTTTTGTTTGTTTGGGGACAAGAAAATGTTTAAGTGTGAGGATGTGATAAGCGTAAATTGCATCACATTTTAGGACATAGTTCGTTATATGGTTAGCCGTTAATTCGATCATTTAGTATGTGTTTAGGTTAGAATGTGTTAGTTTGTTTATTATTTATGTTTGAAGTGTTTTATGGGTTAGTACAAGTTTCTGAGCTTAAATATTACATTATATTTTTGAGGCACCCTGATGTATTTGTTATTATTTCAAAGTCAATACCGAAGAATAGAGGAGTTTCAGAGGAAACTTGGGCCATAACATAGGCCCAAAATCGTGAAAGAAGGCTCAAATGTGAGCCACGATTGTGGCTTGTGTCAGGTAGACATGTAGATGCTTACAAACTTCACATTTCGAGAGACTTTTTGGACCTTTCGGACCCTAAAAAATTCCTAGGGTTACCCAAAACATAAAAGACTATTTAAAGAACAACAAGAGAAGAAAAGAGAGAGCTTTTTCATGCAACCACACTTGAAACCTAAAAGAGAATACCAAAAGAGAGAAATAAGAAGAAGGAAGAGGAAGACGAAGCTGACTCGACGTGCTTCCCAGATTAGGAGGTTTTTCGATAACGTTGCCTTCTATTATCTATTCCATGTCGTATATTCTTTTCGTTTTGATTTTATTATTGTATAGAATTGAGATGGATAGTATGATGATAGGATTTGGAATATTGATGTTCTTCTAAACTCTCCTTCGGGATTTTATTTTGATGTAATGTTATCCGTGTTAATTTTGTGTTATTTGCATTGGGTATTGTGATTTGTTGCATTTATTGCATAATTTGGTTATAAACTGAGAGGGTGAATCGAATACAAACAATTGGATCGGATTAATCAGAGTTAGGTGATTCAATGGAACCCGTAACGAATCAGATCGGTAATTGTACAGAAAGAGATCCCATGTAAGACCTGATAGTTTATTAGAGTGCTTTAGATCTAATTAGGATTGTGTGCCTTTTTTCAATTGAGAGATTACAAATTTCATAATCAATTAGGGTTTAATGGTTATAACTTGAGAGAGAGTAATCAGCCCTAGGATCATCTAGAACTGACACCCCATTAACACATAATCGACTAGGTTAGCATTAATAATAGGTAAAATTTTATTCTCATAACTTGATTAATCTCTCTTATTTGATTTACAACGTCCTTCTACATTGATAAATTTCATTTCTTTTGTGTTATTTTCTAAACTGCGACCCTCTAAAATTTCGTTTATTTTGTGTTATTTTTTGAATTACGACTCTTACTAACCAATTTCTCAAATTTACTTTTGAAAACTTTAATTCCGTTACTTTAATTTCCTTAGCCTTAGATAACATAGAATTATATTATTCCCCCTCCTCATGAGATCGACGCCTCTTATATTACAGTCGCGACCTATGCGCTTATGGTATTTGAGGACATAAATTTTAAAGCTAGAATGATACATTAATCCTCAATTTTAATAAAGTAAAAGTACCTATCTTATTGAACAATGTAATTTCACATGTTTCAAGCTTATTGAAAAGTTCTTGAAATTTTATTTGAATAAAGATTGTCCAGTGAACGATAATTAAAAAAAAGTCAACAAACCCCAATACACAAGACTCTCAGCTTTGCTAGGGTTGGGAGAGGTACATTAATTATACACAACTTTCTTTTTATATTTTTACAAAGAGGTTATTTCCGTGACTCAAATTTGTGATCTTACAATTACAAAAGAATAACCTTACTAATTACTCAAAAACTTGCCCTCAAACGATAATTAATATTAAAACACTACAAAAAAATGAAGTTTAGTGACGAAAACACATTCCGTCGAAAAGCTTATTTAGTGACGGAATTTACCGACGGACCAAAGTGTCGAAGATACGACTATAGGAAAATTTACCGATCAAAATTTTATATACCATTGGTGAATATACCGACAGTTATTCTGTGCTATCTTCGATCGGTAAATTTACCAACGGAGAAGATTTGTCTATCAAAAAATTACCGACGGATTTGGTTATTCCATCGGCAAATTCATATTGTCATTATCGATGGCTTTTAGTTTTTCATTAGTAAATTTAATAAAAAATATTTTTTAAAATTTTCTTGTATTAAATTTTATTTGATAATGTTATAGTCGATGTATAATTTAAGCAGTTATGAGTTATCTGTTCATCATATTTTGATTTGTTTCAACATTTAATTTGTTAAAATAGAAAATTTATTGATGATATAAGGTAAAATTTATCTTAATTGATAATAAAAAATTATTTTGTACATAATAAGTATTTTTAATTCATACAAAATGACTACAAGTATGCTATTCATTTGGTGACCACTGATGCTCTGATTGCTACGATGAGGTGTTATGCCTTCCCTTCAACTCATCCATCTCATTACGGAGCTAAGCTATGTACTCCATCGACTATTACAACTGAGTTGCCAATGTCTACATTGTGCTCTGAAGCTTATTGACTTCATTGATTGTCGACCGACTACTAAATGTTGCTGTACTGGAAGTAGAGGATACGAATAACATGTGTTTGCAAAAAACCTAAGTTGAATATCCTTCCACAACAGTCCCTACCACCCACTGCATGAAAATAGGTTTGAGTCTCATCAACATCTTCAGACTGCTGAGACTGTCGTTGAATATTTTCTTGTATTTGGTTCTATCATAAGGTAATATTTATATTAGTAAGTGATAATTATTAAGCATTAATATTAAAGCATAACTTTCACATACATTTATTTCTTTACATTGGGTGTTGACGAAGGTCACACCGTCATGCTTTTTAGTGTGAGTGTGCAAAAAGAGTTGACGGGGTGTAGGCCTCATGCCTGTAGACTTTTCCTGTATCAGAATAAAATGTTATAAGTGAACTACAATTTATAACATTATCATTCTTTATAATATACATATTTTCATTCAAAAATTCACACATCAAATTAAATTGAAATACACCAAAGTAAAAAAAATCATAATATAAATGTAAAGTGTGGATACTTACAAGTTTCTATGCATGCTCGTGGTGGGGGGTAATAGATCCTCCAGTATGTACGGGAAGGCTCTCTCCCCCGGTCCTCCACGTCTATTAGTATAATTACGCTTTGAAATGGAAATTACCTCGGGTGATGTAAAATACTGCTGCCAACAACTCCATATTTGTTCAAAAATATAAGGCGGTCCTACACCAGTCTTGTGTATCGCACTAACAAAGTCTTGATAACGTGTATGTGCTCATCTCTCCCATACTTTATAAATGACCGTGTCAAATTTAGAATTCCAAAAAAAATCTTTCTGAAATAAAAAGAAAAATATATGATAAGTATTTATAATATAATAATGTTTGTCTAATAAATGTATAAAAATTAATTTAAAAACAAAAAATAGTTTTTTTCCGTCAAACTCCTTATAGTAAAATTCCTTTGTCGCCTGAGAGATATTCTTCTATATATAACCTTTAACATCATTCTTCTTCTTGAATTTGGATGTCATGTTTCTTAAACATAGTCCAAATGGAATCAACCTAATATTAAAACAATTAATTTTATACCATTTTTAAAATTTAAACATATAACTTAATTATAAACATGTGGTGTATCATGTATTTTCACTTACAGATTGTTGACAATTGTGATGTAAGTTCTTCCATTAGCTCCCTCAGCTCCAGGCTGGAGGTCACCTCCATTATCCGCACATTTGTCCCTGATATCTCTGTGGGTATAGGGGTGGTAGATGGTATAGTAGCAGGTACGAAAGGTGATGTCTCATCTACAAGTGTAGTAGTAGTTAAAGGTACAACATCTGATTCAATTACTGCTGCAAAATGTGATGCTTCACCTGTATAGTAACTAACTCCAAATTGTGGTCTAAAACTTGGTTGCATTATATCCTGTTTTCTCTTTGGTAGCATATTTCAACCTGAAATTCAAATCCCATCCTTTGAATTAATATTTCCCATTTTCATCTTGGTATGTTTATGCTACTTTTACGACAACTCTATCAAATTTGCGACGGTAGTAATATCCATAAACCCTCTTTCTATTATAAACTTCAACTGTAACTATTGAGTAGTTATTCATAAGTTTGTTGTTGAAGACCATTTGTAATAGAAATACAGCTGGTTATACTATTTAAATTAATTTCTAATAATCACCAAACATAACTTCACATTTCCTTCAATAACATGCCTATATCCTTGTGTGTAAGTCGTAGAAATTTCCTATATGCATAAATCATGCAAGAATATTTCCTACTTGCTTGACATGTTGAAAGACGAAGGTATAACTCAAACCTACAAAGGCTTAATGCATATGAGAATTATGACTACAAGTCTCGGTCTTAGGGTGATGCTTCAACTTACATATATCAACTATGTTTGTCTTCACTTAAAAAGTTTACATAAAGACTCTTACAATTAGAATGCTAGACTCTCCAATAAGATTTTTTTTCTCATAGATTTCGGTTAATTTGTTAGGGAAGGGCAGGATGGCTTAACGGCACCAATCTCAATTGTCATAGTACTCAAGAGTTCACAGCTAGTTGAGATTGAGTAAACTTCTTGTACTACCCTCCAAGTAACCAACTAATATTCCACTTTAAGCTTCAAGGTAACTAAAGTGATGTTTTGAAATATTCAGATCTTCCCAATCTTCACTGTCCAATGGTAAGATTTCAAAGTATCACCCCATAAAGAACTAGCTATTAATTATATTAAATTTAGTTAATAAAATTACCTAAATAAAAATAGAGATTATTAAAATAATTAAACTAAATAACTAAAAATAAAATAAATAAATAATGAAAAATCAATTCAACAAAAGTTAATGTTTCGAGGTTCCTTATATGAAATTTCAAGTATCATATATGATTGATTATCTAAGTGTGAATAACAATGATCCTAGTGTGCAAATCATACTTAACATATCAGTCCTTCATACAATTCCTAAAATTGAATTTATGGTGGAAAATCACAAATCCAATGTTAAGATCAAAGAAAATAAATTCAATCAATAAAATAATCAAACATGTATAAATAATTGAATAAATCCTTACAAATGTTATTATCAATTAAACATAATAGAGACAATACAAAACACATCAATCTTAACATACAAAATATAGTAAAATAAAGAAAATATAAGATGTCATCGACTTCTTTAATTCTTGCTCCTAATCTTATAAAAAGAAAGGAAAACATATGAAAAAAACTAATTAAAGATAGCTACAATTGGCTAGAATCCCCTTTATAAGTCTTATAATATAAATATTTGTAGATAGTGTTATAAAAGTAGAGTCCTAGATAGTTTAAACTTGAAAATCTCACAAACTTATCTTTCCCCATTTGAACAACAACGCCTGACATTTTTTATAATTGGTGTCATTCTTGTTCTACTTCTATCCTTTATAACTTTAATGATGAGTCTAAAACTAGTAATAGATCAAATCTAGCACCAATTTTATAATGTATCTTACCTTTTAAACCTTGGTAAAAACAAAGATGCCTATTATGCTTTGTTCCTTTAACTAAAATTATGAAATTTATATTAAAAAGAACTGAAAATAAAAACTAAAATTATTTTTTAAAGAATAGATATTTTATCAAACACTTTACAAGCATCGTAAATTCATCCCATCATCACAACCAAAAATACATCTTGTCTATTATATCATTAACATTTATATCTTAAAGTTGTTTTCTAATCGCAAAATATACAGATAAATGAAAGTGAACAAATACCTAAATTAACTTTCATCCAATATACAAAAATACTTCTACCAAATGACACGATGACAATGGCCGGAGAAGACAACACTGACGAGTAGAAGACGCAGCAGGAAGACAACGCTGACGACAAAGAAATCGGAGAGAAGACAACGTCGACGAGAGAAGATGCAGTAGGAAGAAGAAAGATATTTAACACCAAACGACGTCATTTTCTTTAACTTTAAAATGCTAAAATCGAAATAGACGACGATGTTTACTTTGAAAATTTATCGACGGATCAACGGAAATTTTCATTGGTAAATTCAAAACTTTTTTTATTTTGTCAACAATTTCTACTTTCTTTAACGATGGATATTTTATACCGTCGCTAAAGTCTATTGCAAATTTTATCGGAATAATTTCCCTCCATATTTAGCGACGTATATTACTACCATTGTTAAACGTAATTTTTTTCGACAATGTTACCGACAAAAATTGGGATTTCATCGGTAATTTACAACGATTTTTTTTTCAACAGTAATTTTCTATCGCTAATTCTTGCATTTTTTTAGTGAAATAAATATAAAAATTGGTTATTTAAAGAATAAATTCGTGTGGTTATCATCCCAGTTTCTATTGGTTGTTTAATCGAAAGAATGGCAATTGGTATACATATAGAAATATGACTACACCCAGCAACCAAGGTACAGACAAAGTCTAAAGTATCTGTATTAATTATAGTCACATCAATTGGAAGGTATAACTAGCTAGGACGGGAAGTTATGCCCCTCGCTATGTGTTCATTGTATCACAGGGAGTAGGCCGTGATTTTAGGCTTATTTCTTGTCTATCCATATGCCGATGGAAGCTCAGCCAATTTCACATCTCCCAGAAGATTTTATATCATATCTTTAGACAAGACAGCCTGATTAAGATATTAATGTCAGTTAATTAATAGTTCCAACTTTTCCAAATGGGCTGGAACATGCAGGTCCCAGAGAATAAAGGGGCTGAGGAGCCTTTTACCGTTCTTTTAAGTTTTAAAAGACTCCACAGATCTTATTAACTAATTAAACTTCAAATTTCTTCCCTAAACCTTCAGTTTTGCATCGTTCACTAGTAGTTTATTGGTCAGGCCCTTTTCTTGTAATATAGTTAAACTTGTACAAACTACCTGAATCAACTCTAAATGTACTATGACAGGAGGGAAACCCCTGTTTAATGTAATCAAAGCACCCAGAGATAGTTATTGAACAATAAGGACAAGAAACAAAGGCAATTAACACTTTGGATGGGATACGATCAATCGTAAAGGACCGAGAAAGAAGTCGCCTGACTTTGAGAAAAGCGGAAAGAGCCTTCGAGAGAGAGATGGTGTGCATATTTAGCATAGTGTTGGAGTATTAGGGAATAAACAGTAGCAGTAATAAGAACTGTAATATTGAAACGCCTGTCCTGGGAATAATTATTCTCTTTCAGAGATTCGTTTGGGAAAGAAGCACAGAGAACCCACGGTGCAAAGAACCCTACTTTTGTTGTTTATATGTACGTGGCAACATTGATGAGGACTGATTCCACTCTACTATACAATATTCTCTTTTGCTTCAATGATTATGAATGTCACTCAACCATAGTTAAAAGGGTTTTATCCAGTCAATTACTTGTGTAAGGGGCAGTGATTAGTAACCTATGCTGGATTAGGCATGACCTGATCTTAAGAAAAAGATAATTAATCACCGTAATTGCCAGCATCATTGCATTTCTCAACGATGCTTTGTGTTCAGTTGTTGACATTATAAAGAGGCAACCCGGGAAAGCATGTTGAAAATTAGCAATTAATGTCATTTGAGTTTTGAGAGAGAACTCGACAGCTGTCTTTAGTATTTTACTTGTACGATGAACTTTTATCTAGGAAAAAAAATGTTAGGCAGTACTATAACATCTCCCTTGTATCTGTGCAAATGTACAAAAGAAATGATCAGATTGATTTTTTTTATATTTTAATTTTGAATGTAATCAGAAGTAAGAAATATAAATCATGGTGATTCGAGAACAACCAAAATGAACAGCGGAGAGTAAAGAAGTCCGGAAATTAAAGGAGCCTGACGATGAATTTTTATTCATGATATTGTGTAATCATCATCTAATATTGTAAAAAATCTCTGTTTACCAAAAACATGACTAGCTACATATTTGGGAATTGCGTATCTGCAAAAACATGACTAGCTACATAGGAACTTGTTACAGTAAGAGACCAAGAGTTACAAGACCCAGGAAGCTAATGTCGTGAAGCCTTTGCTTGTAACTTCTTTCTCATGTCCGCTGCCTCTAAAGCCCTGACCGCGCAACGCAATGGAGTTAAACACTATCCAACATTAAGTGAATAAATTCAAGGTTGAGCAGGCGTTACCTCATCATAAGTCGAATGGCTTTTTAAGTTGAGGAATACAATAAACTATAAAGAGACTGGTATCCACAAGCCATATTATATGTAAATCTTTCGCGTGAGAGGCTAAACTAGATAAATACTATACAGATGACAGGATGAAACAAAGAGTAAAGGGAGCTCCCTTCAGTCCAAGTACAGAAAGCTTAAGATTCAATTTGCCTCCCGCATCATTCACACATTTACTGGGTGCTCTGCTTGCCCCTTAAACTCAGTATTTGGATGAATGAGTCGGCAGGTAATTAAATCCTACTGCAACCTATGAGTGGACTGACGGAAACTCTCTTAGCTGTTAATAATCGTCGAGACAAGAACAGTAACAACACTTAACTTGCCAGATGTAGAACCAGCTTTAAAATGTACAAGCAATGCTCGCATAAGTTGAGATCAAAGAGATGGTTAGCTCTCAGAATAATTGAAACACCCTCTAGTCACAACCCTAAAAGATATCCCATATCCTTCCAGAAGGAACAAAAAAGGATTACTTCCCTTTTAACGAAATTGCAAACCAATTTTAGCAATCATTAGTACTTTGAAACTAAATGATTATGGACGTCAGGAAGTTGGAAATTGGAATACATGCACATATAGAGGCAGACAGCAGGAGAGACAGAGAGAAAAGAGAGGGAAGGAACATATCTCAGCGACGTCAATATGGTAATGAATTGGAATAGAAGGAAGCATCAAGGATCCTTCGCTGCTATATCCAAGCTAAATACTTCTTACGGTTATTTTAGGGAGAGTCGTGGGCTTATATAGGTGAAGCGAAGGTAGAGTTAAAAAACCAATTGGTTCGTATCGAATACAGTATCATAATGTAAATGAATAAACTACATAAAGAAAGTCATATTCATATTCTTGCTTTATTTTTTTAGCCTTCTATGATCACGTCGAACCCTCCTGCCAATCGTTTAAATCATGGACAATTTATCACTGCATTCACATATGCCGTCCAACTTTAGCACTTTAAAAAATCTATTAGTAGAAGCTAATACACACTTTAAAATTAGTTATATATATAAAAAAAGAGAAAACAAAATACTCCTAGTCGCATGAGATGTGTTAATTTTAACATTTACAAATCCTTCGACGTGCAACTGTCTGGTTTCCATACCATACACTTTCTAATTTCAAGCTTCTTTGCTTTTGTGCATTCATGTGAGCCAGCGCCCAAAAGGGCAAAACTATTTTACGTTGTTGTAGTACACGTCAACCATTTTACTACCAAGTTTCTATTTTCTTTTCAAGCTAGGGTTCTCAATATTTTTCTTTTAGTTTATGAAATTAATTACCTGTTGATCTGAAAAAGAGGTAATTAAAATATATATATCAGGGATGTATTGAAATATTTATTTGGCAATTTATAGGTTTAAATATATATAATCCATATCATGTAGTTGTTTTCAACAAAATGAGTATTGATTAATATTATAGGCCATGTTAGTAGTATGCTAATATTTAAATTTTAGTTTATTTTTCAAAAAATATGTGAATTTTAGGTTTTATTTTTTAATATTCTCCAATTAAAGTCATATGAAAGGATAAATACATTAACTTCTCATTGAATGTACGTCTTAATATTTAAATTAAAATGATACTCTTATCTTCCCGTAAAAATTAGGTTAGGTAATTTATACTCGCAACGTACCAAATCTATTTATAAAATGTTAACAAATGGGATCATACAAAATAGTTTCTTTTTTAATTAACTCATATTTTTAACCTTCACATGAGAAAAATAATTTAAATCCTTTCTCTTTCTCTTTCAAATGTCCCTGCATAGCCTATTCTTTCTTTTCCGTTGACAAATGGAGGGTACAATGTATAAAGTTTTACTAAATTATCTATTTCTGTTATCCTCCCAAAGGCCAGCTAGTACAAATCAGTAGTGTCTAAAACTAAAGGAATAACAAATTATAAAGTGTCCAATTTTCTAAAACTTTTTTAATTCAGTCCTAAACTTTTAAAATTTTTAATGAAGTCACTAATTTTTTATAACTTTATCAACTATAGTTCAAAACGTTAATTTTGTTAATATCTAGTTGTTTATGACATGTAGGCATCTACGTGAAAAATTAATTGTTAACTAATCATTCTCGTGAATTAAAACATCTCTCAACATCGAAAAAGAGTTATGAGTTGGATAGGGATGACAATGGGTAGGGTTTGGTTCGGGTTTTACTCTACCCATATCTATATCCATTTTTTATGACTCAACCCATATTCATATCCATATCCATCGGTTTTTACGATTTACTACCCATATCCAAATTCATTTGGCTGTTCGGATTTTTGGATATCCATCGGGTTGTATAATACATAAAAATATAACTTCTAAATAAAAAATATAAAGAGTAGATTTTTGCAAACGCTCCAAATCAAAATAACTTTAATAATAATAAGTCAAGATTTTGATTTGTATGTATTAAAAATCATAAAATTGGAATAATAAAATCATAATATTTAGTACAAAGACAACATACATTTTCACAATTTAGAACCGAACAAAGATTGAAATAACTAAAGCTTCAAATTGTCTTTGCGTGAACTCTACAACATTCAAAACTCTATCTCCATATCATTTGCATTATTATCATCTTATAAGAAAAATAAAATATGATGAAAATGTGAGTACTGAGGAGTAAAGTGGATATTTTAAAGTTGTTTCTTCGTATAAAATTTTAATATTTTATTATATTTAACCATAAATATTCAAGAAAAAATAGAAAAAATAGAGTTAATAAAAACGGGTAGGATATGGGTATACATGGTTCGGGTTTTACTCTACCCATATCCATATCTATTTTTTATGACTCAACCCATATCCATATCCATATCCATCGGTTTTTACGATTTACTGTCCATATCCAAATCCATTGGATCGGGTAGTGCGGATATTAATCGGGTTGAAAACCCACTGCCATACCTAGAGTTGGATGTTTTAGTCTACATAAATCATTAGTTAACAATTAATTTTTTACATAGATGCCTACATATCATGGACAAAAAAGATTTTGTTAACCAACTTAGCAAAATATTAACAAAACTAACGTTTTGAACGGAGTTGTTAAGATTATAAAAGGTTGATCACTTAATTAAAAAATTTAAAAATATGGGAGCTGAATTAAAAAATCTCAGTAAGTTGAGCACTTTAGAATGTGTTATCCCAAAACTAAAGATATGGTAGCTTTTATTATAAATGAACTTCACTTTTGAAATTTTATAGTATGGTTAAATGAGAAGTTAAATGGTTGAATTTTAATAAATTTAGGTTATTTAAGAATTTCTTAAAATTGTCCACGTCTAGATTTAAATGAACCTAACAATGAGTCATTTATTATTACTTAAAGGGAGTTGTGATGAAATAAATATCGGTAATTTTTCCTATTATAAAATTTTATTTTATTGAAATTATTTATTCCTTTGTATTTTACCATTAAATGAATTTAAGTTAGTGAATCAAGAATTCTCTATTGACTTTATATATAACCATGTAATGTTTGGTTTTGTGCAAAAGCAAGAATAAAAGTTCTATTACTAGAATATTCTTTATTTGTTGATTATGCGAATGTGTAATTTTTTTGACTATATACTTTTTTAACAATGTAGTATCAAAGCAAAATATGACATCAATATTGAGCCTTTATGTCTTTCCACTATCCATAATTCATCAAACTCAATTATGAGAATTGAGTACTTAAGATGAAGATCATTCTTGATTCATAAGGTGTATGAGATGTAGTCAATAAAGGCTATGTAAAGCCTTAAAATGAGACAAGCTTCAATTAAAAAAAAGCTTTGGAGAAAGGAAATGAAGAAAGGTTATAGTGAATCTACCATCATCCATCAAGGTTTGGATGAAGATTTATTCAAGAAAATAGCCAATGAAACTGTATCAAATAAGGCATGGAAAGCATTTTAAAATTTGGTGATGGGATTTGATAAGTTGAAGGTGGTGTGTTTTTCAACTATAAAGGGTGAGTTTAAGACACTATGGAGAATCCATTTTAGAGTGCTTAACAAGATTCCTATGAGTGGTGAATCAAATGAAGATGCTTATCAAAACCATTCAATATGTTCAACTTGTAAAAAAGGCCCTATGATATCTTAACTCGAAATTCAATTATATAATAGCAGTTACTGAATAATCCTAAGACGTGAGTATTACGACCATAGATGAACTAAATGGACTATCTTATTAAGAAAGGATGAATGGCAATATGAAGGATGTAATAGCATAATAAGCTTTACTAGCAAAGTTACACTACGATGGAATGTATTTTTAGTGACAAAAAATTTCGTCATTAAGAGTTCCAAAATTGTCGCTAAAGACCACTAACGATGATTTCTATTAGTCACCAAATCCTCGTACATAAAAATATAGGCGAATAATTTTTGGCAATGAGCTTTTTGCATAGCTAAATGATACTAGTGACTATTTTCTAAATCGTCACCAATAATTTTTTACTACATTATATTTTCGTAGTAAAAAATTATTAGCTACGTCTCCGTAAACATAGGTAAAAATTTTTAGTAGCATTTTTGGTAGTGTAGCTAATAATTTATGGCGATGAAAGGGAAGAGTAGCCAAAAGTTTTTGGTGACAATTTTAGAAATGTAGCCAAATTTATGTTTTCCTGAAACATAATGAAATTTTATTAGTGACAATTTTGGAAACATAGTCAAATGTTTTTAGCTACATTTTTTAAAATGTAGACAAATCTTTTAGCTACATTTTGAAAATTTTGATATAAATTGTTATTAAATATTTTATTATTTTAATTATAATTCTTGGTGACTTTTTAATCCATGTTATTGTATGTAACATTTAGATTTTAGATTTTATAATCTATTATACAAAAATATAATAAGAAATAATTGGAAAATAGAAGCATTGTATATAAAGAATTAAATATCATTAAATGTTAATTACAAATGTTAACAAAAAAACTTATGTACAAAATAAAAATTCAAAATTTAGTTTAATAACTAAGAATCGTTTTCATCGTCACTACTTACATCATTCAAGCCAAGTAATTTTTTGATCATCTTTTCAAGCTTAGCCAATTTCTTTTCATTACATTGTAAGTTTTGTTCATTATGTTCTAATTTAGCCTTAAGTGACTGGTTCTTCTCTTGAAGATGCTAAACATATGTAGGTGTTGATAAGGATGAAGTAGTTAGCTTAGGCCCAAACCCAACATCTTGATGAGGATGAATCAAGAAAGGTCTTCTCGTTGTGATTCCTAGGCTTGTTGAATATTTTTCTGACCAGTTCTCAGAGTTTTATACTCATCTGTTTACTAGTGAGGGATGTTCTAGTATTGATAAAGTGATTCAAGTTGTTCCTCGAATTGTTACAGACCAGATGAATGAGAATTTGAGTGCTGAAGTTACTGAAGAAGAAATAATGGCAGCTGTGTTTAAACTTGGTGCCATGAAAGCTCAGTACGATGGCTATAATGGGTTATTCTACCAGAAATTTTGGGGTATTGTAAAGAATGCTATAGTTGCTGGTGTTCAGAGTTTCTTTCATTCGGGTTTTATGTTGTCTGAATTGAATAAAACTTGTGTGACTTTGGTGCCTAAAGTGAAAAATCCAGAAGAGGTATCACAATTTCGACCTATTAGCTGCTGTAATTTCAGCTACAAGATAATTTCAAAGGTCTTAACTGAGAGATTGCGACCTTATATGGGTGACCTAATTACTTGTAACCAGAGTGGATTTGTTGAGGGAAGGCAGATACAGGATAATATTCTGGTCGCAAGTGAAGTGTTCCACAACTTGAGGATTAGGAAAGGGCAGCGGTGTGGATTGGCATTAAAACTAGATATGGCTAAAGCATATGATCGGGTGGAATGGAGGTTTCTGCAGCAAGTTATGGAGAATTTGGGCTTCAATGCTACTTGGATAAGGTGGATAATGGAGTGCATTTCCTCTGTTACTTATGTTCTTAATGTCAATGGTAAGAAATCAGGGCTTATCATTCCATCTAGAGGTCTTAGGCAAGGGGATCCTTTATCTCCTTATCTATTTTTATTTGTTGTGGATGTTTTGTCTAGAATGGTTAATCATGTTATAGAGCTGAAACAGTTAGAAGGCCTTCGGTTAAGGGGGGATTGTCCAATCCTGTCGCATTTGCTTTTTGCTGATGATGCTTTATTCTTTCTACCTGCTGATGCTGCAAATGCTTCTCTCATGTTTGATATTCTAACTAAGTATTGTAAAGCTTCTGGCCAGATGGTGAATTTGTCCAAATCAAGTATTATTTTCAGTTCGAACACTCCTGCTGACAAGAGAGCTGAATTGAAGAATCTACTTGGAATTCCTGAAGCTGTCAATCCTGGGAATTATCTGGGCATACCTACTTTTTGGGGGAAGACTAAGAGAAGAGCTGTGGAATACATCAAAGACAAAATTATCAAGAAGCTTACTGGATGGAAGACAAAGTATCTCAGTCAAGGAGGCAGGGAGGTACTTATTAAAGCTGTTGCTTGTGCTATGCCCATTTATCTTATGTTGTGTATAAAATTTCCTAAATCAACATGTGAAGCTATTAATGCTGTGTTGGCTGATTTCTGGTGGGGACAGAAGGATAATGAGCATCGGATTCATTGGATTAGCTGGATTAAAATGTCAGTAAGTAAGAGGGCTGGCGGAATGGGATTTAAGGATATGAATCTTTTGAATATAGCTCTGCTTGCACGGCAAGATTGAGACCTTAACAATCCAAATGCTCTATGGGCAAGAGTGTTGAAAGGTTTATATTTTCCTACTACTTTTGTCTCTGCAAAGCTAAGAAAGGTGCAAGGCTTCGTGGATTTGGTCTAGTATGTTGGAAGGAAGGGATTTTTTACAGCAACATATACAATGGCAGGTTATGGATGGCAGACTTATCAATATTTGGGATGAGCCATGGGTTCAGGGTCAGGTGCTGGCTAAACCTGAAGGTCTTCCTGATAATGCTCCTGCAAAAGTGGAGGAATTAATAGATGGCCATACTGAGCAGTGGAAACTTGAAGATGTAAGTGCATTTCTGACTCAAGATCAGCAAGGCATGATTCAAGACATTCCTTTGTGTGGTAAAGGCTCTTTGGATAGATACATTTGGAGAGTTTCTGACAATGGCATCTATCTGATTCGACGTGGCTATCAAAGTTATGAAACAAAGATGCTCTTCTTTTGGATAGTGGGAAAGCTGAAAGCTCTCATAATGTGGATCACCAACTTTGGAAATGGCTTTGGAAGCTTCCACTCCCACCCAAGGTCAAGGTATTTCTCTGGAAATCCTTCCACAATTTATTACCTACTACCTCCAATTTGGTTAAACGAAGAGTTATCATTGATGATGTGTGTCCTATCTGCTTTCTTTGAATCGAGACTCTTGAGCATATGTTGTTATTGTGTCCATGGACAAAATGTGTCTGGTTTGGTAGTCTGTTGGGTTTACAAATAACAAGAGTTGGTTTGTCTACTTTAGATGCATGGTTAATGGATTTAAGAGAGGCTGTCTGCAACTATGATACTGGTAATGATGCTTTGGTTTATATAGCTGCTTTACTGTGGAACATCTGGAAGCAACGGTGTAGAGTAGTGTTTAACCATGATAAGCCAGATCCTATTAGATGCATTGTGAAAAGTGCTGCTATGTTGGCTGAGTGTATCAATCGACAACAGCAGATTGGTAGACATCAGGGGCCTTCCTTGCGGACTAACTGGAGCAAACCTATTGTGGGTACTTTGAAAATGAATTGTGATGGAGCTTATAATCAGGGGAATGCAGGTTTTGTATTGTTATCCGAACAATGATGGCATTATTGTTGATGGTATTGTGGGTGAGTGTAAGCGGGTTCAAATTTCGAGGTTGAAGCTAGAGCTGTATGGGAAGGGGTGAAGTTGTTGGAGCAGAAAAATTTTCATAATGTACAGATTGAAATAGATTCCCAGATTGTTTACACTGAAATTCTTAAGAATAAAGGGCAAGGAAAATGGAGAATTTTTCCTTACATTACTGATATACTGTATAGAATTCGTCATTTACAAGGTGTTGATTTTGTTCTAATAAACCGTGAAGCAAATAGCGCTGCTGATTGGTTGGCAAAACAAGTCAGTAAGAAGATGAGCTTGGGTAATTGGATTTTAATGCCTCCATCTTCTTTGGTTGGAATATTGAGCAGTGATGGATTACCGGCTCCTCCATAAAATGTCTTGGCTAGTTGTCTTTGAAGGAATATGCTAGAGATACTACCTTGTTTAGTTCTCAAATGTGTATTGCTTTTCTTTGTTTAGATAATTTGTACACAATTGATGTTGCTGTTTTTCCTATTAATACATCTCTTCTGTTTGACCAAAAAAAAAAAAAAAAAAAAAAAAAAAAAACACAAATTAGGGCTTCATAAAACGATAATTTCATATTTAATATAATACACTTGTTTAAAATTTTGTATTTATATCTTTTACATGCAACGTCGTAATCCTAATTTCACCAATGATATAGGTGCTTTTACAATGAGATAGTAAACTAATGCATTTTTTGTTCTCTTTGTAAGCTTACTAGTGTATCAATATTCGTAACACATACATAAACAATAATATACACAAAACTTAACCCAAAAACACCCAAACTAACATATACATAAACAATAATATAAATAACAATGTTAAGAAAGTATATAAACAAAACTCAAATTTATAAACCACCCAAACTAACATATATGGACGTCCTAGGTAGGAAAGTTGAGAAATTATATACATAAAATAAAAATCAAGCATTTTTGGCATTATGAAAACTTGGAAATAAAGTTCAAAATTTCAATTAAGCTCTTTTGTTTTTCAGCCACAAGAATGAAGTGACTTTAAAGTTAAAACTCCTAATACTTTTTACATCTTTTTCAATTAAGTATTAAAATTCCTTTAGATATGTTAACTTTATTTACACATTCATCTAAGCATCTTTTCAATTAAGTAATTAAATTCCATTAGACATGTAAACTTTGCAAAAAGAACATTAAACCTTCCAACCTTCTTTGATTACACCTATGTTTAATTTGAAAAAGAACTTCATCCTTCTAACACTATGTTATAATAAGCAAGCTTTTTCCAATAACTTTGAATATGATTTAGAATCTAATACTAAATTTTAATACTAATACTAATACTAATACTAAACTTAATTAATAAAAACCTAAGCTCCAAATTACAACAATAAGCAACTAAGCTAATATGCTTTGTTGTAACCTAATAACAAAGCAAATAACTTTGAAAGGACGTTTGTTCCTTATCAAAAGAAAAAACTAAAAACCTAAGAGAACTTTCATCGAACACTTTATATAGGCTTAAAAAATTCAACCCTAGTTAATAACAAAATTATGTCTTTTCCTTTTCTTCACCAACATTAATATAAACAAACAAACATTCAACCATTAACAGTCTAAATAAATGCAAACAACTCAAAGCTTCACCTTAAAACCGACCATGAACATAACATTTAACAACAATAATGAAACAAACAAACTTAAAACAAATGCTTCAACTATTTACCTTGACTACAATTGTAGGGAGACGATGGAAGAGAAAACGAAGAGAACATGATGAACGGATGAAGAGAAGAGAAGATTAAAAGGAATTATTCAAAAAAATGTTGAAGGGAAAAAGAAGAGAAGAGGAGGCATGAATAAGACCTAAGGAGACAAAGAGGTGAACAAGACTCTTCTACTAAAAATTGACGTTAAAATTTTCAATATGGTCAAGGAAGAGGAAGATGCAATTTTGACATAAATAATCAAAAAATGAAAAACACAGGTTAAATGTTATTCATTTGGTAAGAATAGCCATTATTTTTTAGCATTTTTTTAAGAATGAAGATAAGACAATATTTTGTAAAAGCCAATGAAGATGTAACAAATGAAACTTTACTACTTATGGTAAAGGATGATTACACCTAATAATTTGATAATGCATTTAGCAATCATATGATAAGTGATAAAAGCAAATTTATTGAAATAGACTTATTAACAAGGTGATTAGAACTAGCAACAAGATGTTTTTTTATTAAACTTGCATATTACATAGACCATGTATTTGTAAAGTTCCATCAACGATTCTTTATGGATTTGATATATGAGGTATGTATATATGAATTTTAAAGGGCTTAAAGCTTTGGTAGATGATCGAATCTTTCTGCAAGCGCACAGAATCGTCCTAGTACCCGCACAGTGAATATTCTAAAGTCATCTCCCTCAAAGACCAATCCATCTATGAGTCAAATTAAACCTAACTAATTGTATGATATCGACGGAAAAGTGTAAAAATAATTGGAGTTGGTTGATCAATTAAATTGCAAGAAATGATAAAGCAGTCAGAAAATTGGTCTAATTAATGATTTAAAACTAGGGATACACTCAATTGAAAGGTTGAGTTGCACAACATGGAATAGATTGAATGTAGGCTAAGAAAGCAGTGGCACTAATAAACCTATATCCTTTCTCAAGGTATAAAGGAGCATTTAGCTAGAAATAACCATTTCTCAATGCAATAACTCTCTAACAAAATCCACTAAGCACAAGCCACTTCAAGCTCTCACCCTAGCCTAGGTTATCTCTAACTCTAAACTCAAGGTGTTCACCTTCCTAAAGCATGAAACATGGATTACTCTTCAGCATACCCTATGATTCCTAAGAATGTATCTATGGAGATCAAGCATAGAAACATAATGAAGTGCAAAGAAGATAAACAAAGCCCAGAAATTCTCATTAACATTCAATCATCCACATTGTACCAAACTTCCTTCAATTGAGTTACATCCCTCACCCTAAGTGAGGTTTAGTTCCCAAACATGGCAACAAACATCATACACAATAAGAAGCTCAACATTAGAAGAAGTAGAGAGAGAAAGTAGTAGAGAAGTGAAAAATGAAGCTCCAAATCCTTGGGGGAATCCCTAAAATCCTCTCTCTTCCTCTTAGTTAGTGCCTCCTAATGTAGTAGTCTTGCTGTCGTTCCTCCTCTTTTTTTCAGGTAAAAAAAAACCTTGGTATTTATATCTCCCCCTCTAAAAACAAAACCTAACTTTTCGAATTAGTAGTCTACTGCTGCATCATGTTCGTTAAACGGACATGTGTGTCCGTTTAACGGACACTCTCAGGTCTAGAAATTGTTGTTGCCGCTTCATGTCTATTAAACGGACATGTGTGTTCGTTTCACGGACACTCTCGGGTCTGGGAATGCCTTTTGCCAGATGATGTCCGTTAAATGAATATGTGTGTCCGTTTAACGGAAATAGCCTATTTCTTTACTTTTATGCTTTTGACCCTCCAAATGCCATAATTTCTTCTCGGAGTCTTCTCGGAAGTTGCAGAACTCGGAATTCTCCTTACACTCGTCCTCAATTGGCTTGGGTCGGCATCTCCAAGGGAAATTATGCTCTTTTTCCTAAAATCGAGCATTTGTACCTACAAAGTAATAAACTCGGAATGTGAGCGAATTAACTTAATAAAACTTCAATTCCAATCAAATAGAATAAGTCAAATTGAATCTAAATCATTCCCAAATCATCTATATAATTTGACTTATCAAATTCCCCCACACTTGAGTTATTGCTTGTCCCCAAGCAACCAACAAAACTGCTAACAAAACCTAACCGAATTATTGATTCCACTTTCGTAGGTGCACGGTGACATTTAGCCTATGTCACAAGCCTTTAAACCACTATGTGTCCACAATGGAGGAGTTATAGTCTCCTGAGGGTTTACTTAAAAAGAATGGTACCCATAAACATTTCCTTGCCATCAGTTCACACCTAGTCGTCACCATAGTTCATTCTGAGAGGTCAACTGCGTGAAAAGTGAAAATTGGACTTGGAATTAAGACGACATAATACATCATAATTTCGATCGCATTTCAGCAACAATGTAATTCCATAATGCTTCAATCAATCCAAATCATGTGCTTAGAATGAAGTCTCTCATGCACTGCTCATGTTCGCACCAAAAAGTGTTTAGGATCACTCTCAATCATCTTCTCATGAATGTCACTCTCCATAAGCTTGCATTTGATCTACTTCTCCACTACTCTCATCTATGGCATGTCTATGGATCAAAAAGGTCTTTAAATCTTAGGTTGTAATGAGGCCCATGGTGAAGTGGTTTATGAATGAAGGGATAGGAATTCAAATATTCAACAGTTAGTAGAGCCAAATTTTTTTTTATTCCTACCTTTTTCCTTAGAGTGTAACACTCCACCAATGCTATTGTCTCGGCTTTCCCATTTCTTTACTATGGAGTCTGAAAGTAGCATGAAATTTTGTCCTTGAAAGACTCCCTTCCTTTTTCTTTGTACCCCCAAAATTTTTGATTGCTGATTTTTGATTTTTAAATTTTTTTTAACAAGACTTTTGGCTTTTAACTCATAATTGCTGCTTTTTAATTGCTTCTTGATTTGTCAAGCCTGATATCCCCCACACTTCTTCCTTTGTATTCCTAACCAAAGAGGTAGTGAATGCGAAACATTGACAGCTCTCATAACCGTTGAACAAGGGTAAATTTGTTTTTCTCGGTTCAAGGTTCTTTGGGTTAGTAGGTTTACAAGGAACATGGTTTACTGCACTTACTAGGCTCAAGGGGTTCACTAGGGGATTGATGTATATGAAGGGTTGGCTATTTGGCTCAAGCTCATTCCTACTACCTTTTATCATTTCTAAGACATACCATAGTATGATTATGTAACCTTGAAGAGATGTGATGCAAGTTCTAGAAGTGGGCATACATGGAAGAGAAATTTATCACTCACAAGAAAATAGGATTGAGTACAATCCTCTAGGCTCAATTTCGCTTACTTGGTTATGTTTCGTCATTCTAAAGCACAATTATTCAATCGATTTGACATTATACATCCCATTGATGCAAGACATGCAAATCCCATTAATTATATTATGCATCCTACTCAAAGCCAACCTCAATTCTCATACAATTAACTCAAGAATTGAAAGTATAGTGACAATTAGGCATAAAAGATGTTAAAAATTAGACCAGTAATAAAAATTAGGCAGTTATCTCAAGAAGGTCTAAATTACATTAAATGTAAACTAAATTTAACTCCCCCACACTTAGAAGTGACATTGTCCGCAATGACATAAACATAAGGAAAGCGACAATTTATCTGAGAATAAGTAAAGCAAAGAGGAGGGAACTCCCTAAAAAGTGCAGTGTTGATGAAGCGGTATCCTGAAAGAAGCAAAATATTCATCAACACCAAAAAATTGTGGAGGTAATAGCCAACAAAAGTTGATGGCACATAGTGCCCCAGACAAAACGAAATTAGGTCAAAAGACAGCACAATAGGCAAAATAATAGAACCCTAAGCCCTAAACGTCAAGTCTCTAGTGGTGGTGGGTGATGCGCCTCCATGAACGTTTTCATCATGCTTTCGATTCGCCGCTGCGAAGCGATGATCTCTGCCATTTCTCCTTGGAGGGTAAGAATGCTAGCATTCAATTGCTGCCAGTTGGGGGCATTGTCAGGAGGTGAAGGTCCCCGTCGTGCGCGATCCTCGTGGCGTCTTCTGCGTGGGTTTACCCAACCGTGGGGACCATTGTCATCAAACTCGAATTGATGCATTTTATCGGCATTAATCACATCCCCCTCATCAGGAAGAGCTACCACTTCAGTCCTTGTTATGACCCCCAGCTTACGGAACAACTGACTTAACAGCACCGGGAAAACAAAAGCCTTGGTGTCAGCCTTGTAGTGGACCACCTGCCACATGGCCATCATCATCAGTTTAGCCGTCGTGATACCCTAGAATTGCTCATCGCTGAAAAACATCTTGTCCAAAATGTATAAGTCCTCATTGCGGAGAAACCCTGAATCGCTGGCCTTCGGAAGTCAATTATGAGTAATCACATAAGCAATTAGCCTTGGGGCGACATCTAGGTGCTTGCAATGCACAAAATATCGCTGCCCCGATGGACGCCAAACCCTGCGAACTCCAAGTCAGTCCATAGCATCATCCTTGGACCACGCCTCATCACAAGAGCATCGGGTTCGCGAATCAAAAGACAGGACATTGCCCCCCAGAGGTAGCTCCAAGTGACTACAAATCAGTTCTTCAGTAATGATGACCTCTTCACCATTGACCCGCGAGGTGAGCACTGGTGGTTGTTTACCTGTTACTGAGCTCAGGTTAGCGTAAAACTGCTTGACGGCCTCGGGGTAATAAGTACCTATAAGGGTCAACAACTTGCCCCAATGGAATTTATCTAGATTAGCCTGCACCCTGTGCTTCTCGTTAACGTGGTCTGCCACGGACACCTCAACTATGAATTTGTTATTCCTCTTTTTCAGGTACCAGGCCTCACACTGCTCATTGATAAATAGGGTGGGCTCGAAGATTGGTTCCTCCGGGACTACATTTTTCTCTTTGTCTGACCGAGAGGACTTCCCCGCATTTTTCTGGGCTGTCTGCTTAAACCTTGACATGATTAACTTCCCTGTTTCAAATTCTCCCCAATCAACAATCAGTTCAATTTACTACAATTCACACACGCCAAACTCAATCAATCTGCAGTTCAATAAATTTCACAACATCTCCAACAGTCAACGATCATCAACCAAAACAATATAAATTCAACAGCTACAAATTACCTAAACACACCAGGGCTGACACAAATCACCAATCATAAGCGTCCAACTTTAAGCAAACAAATTCAAGGTCCACCAATGAGGCACGCAATTCTCCTAACGTCAAGCCTGTGCAAAAATCACAACCAAAAGCAAATGGAAGAGAAAACAGGAACCTTAATGCGGACATTATCCCTCACCTCTTTGAAGATCTAACGACCTGGTGTCAAGAAGGAGGCCCTCCTCCATGATTTGCTCAAAGCGTCGAGCTTGAACCACGCAGCAGCTACTAGGGCGGAGAAGTAGGTAGAGGCGAGGAGAAGAGAGGGGAAGAGGGTGGGGCATGAAAGAAGGGAAGAAGGAAAGGTTGTGGTGGTCGGAATCACCAGACAAGGAGAATAAAGTCGCCGGCGCCTAGGGAAGAAAAAGGGGGAAAGAAAATATGTGGGAAAGGAATAGGGTTTTGAGGTTTAAAACAAACTATGTCCGTTAAACGGACTTGTGTGTCCGTTTAACGGACACATACGGGTCATTTTGCCTCTCTAAAAAAAACTCATGTCCGTTTAACGGACACATACGGGTCAATTGATATACAGAGGGCGATCTATGTCCGTTAAACGGAATGCGTGTCCGTTTAACGGACATAGATAAATTTCCAGATTCAATTTCAGGCTTCCTTGATTCATTCCTTCTCCTATGAGATTACTAAAAATCATGTGCACAATGGGGCAAAAGCGTAATAAATAATTGTAAATTCACGTACCTGCTTTCCCATGGTTAAATTGAATCTCACCTCGAAAGTTCTAAAATGAGCCGACCCCTCTTTTCTTCCTACCACTTGCGAATGTCCTTGAAAAGTCACCCGTCCACCAACAAGGTTACTGTAAGGCAACGAAAGGAAAACCACCAGATGAATAAAACACAAAGTAAAGTAAACGGAAACAATAGCAAGAAAAATTAAAAATATTGGGTTGCCTCCCAACAAGCGCTAAATTTAAGGTCCTTAGCTGGACTCGGTCAATTGGTTCTCAATGTTGAAATGTGGTGGTGGTAATGCATCCCATCGTGTCCCCCTCACGATAGTGTTTCAATCTTTGCCCATTGACCACGAAGGGCTCTTGATCATCTTTCTTGATCTCTACTGCTCCATAGGGATATGCCTTTGTGACCATAAATGGCCCCGACCATCGGGATCGCAATTTTCCCGAAAAAAGTTTAAGCCTAGAGTTGAACAACAACACCTTCTGGCCGGGTTTGAATTCTCTCCACAGTATACGCTTGTCATGAAAAGCTTTTGTTCTTTCCTTATAAATCAAAGCGTTCTTAAAAGCGTCCAGGAGGAATTCATCCATCTCGTTTAGTTCCAACAATCTCTTCTACCCTGCTGCCTTGATATCAAAATTCAGCTTTCGGATGGCCTACAATGCTTTGTGCTCAATTTCAACTGGGAGATGGCATGAATTTCCAAAAATGAGTCTGTAGGGTGACATCCCCAAGGGAGTTTTGAATGCAGTTCTGTACGCCCACAGAGCATCATCAAGTTTTAATGCCCAGTCTTTCCTAGAGGTATTTACCATCTTCTCTAAAATTTCCTTGAGTTCTCGGTTAGAAACCTCAACTTGCCCACTGGTTTGTGGGTGGTAGGTGGTTCCAAACCTGAACTGACACCCGTACTTCGATAGTAGGGATTTAAATTGGTGGTTTTGGAAATACACCCTATTATCACTGATTATTGCTCTTGGGACACCGAATCGAGAGAATATGTACTTCTTGACGAATTTGACTACGCTCGCCCCGGTATTATTGGATAGTGCTACAGCCTCTACCTACTTCGACACATAGTCCACAGCTACTAGGATATATTCATTTCCAAAAGATTTTGGAAATGGTCCCATAAAGTCCAGACCCCATACATCAAAGAGCTCTACCTCAAGAATTCCAGATTGGGGCATCTCATGCTTCCTACTGATATTGCCTGTCCTTTGGCACTTGTCGCACGTCATGACAAATGTCCTAGCATCCTTAAAAAGAGTCGGCCAATAGAGTCTAGATTGTAAAATCCTTGCTGTTGTTTTGTTGGCCCCATAGTGGCCTCCACACAAGGAGGCATGACAGAGATATAGCACTGACCTCATTTCGTTCTCGGGTACACACCTTCTGATTACCCTGTCGGCGCATCTTCGAAATAATAGCGGGTCTTCCCAAAAGTAGTGTCTTACCTCAGCTAAGAATTTTTTCCGCCTATGGTACGAATAGTCTATAGGTACAATGTCGGACATCGGGAAGTTGACATAGTCTGCAAACCAAGGAAGATTATCCTTTAATGACCACAAATTCTCATCGGGAAATGCATCGTTGATATGTTCTTTTACACACTTGTCCTCTCGTTCTAGCCGCGACAGATGGTCGACCACTATAATCTCTGACCCCTTTTGTCTCTAATTTCCAGGTCAAATTCCTGCAAGAGTAAAATCCATCTAATCAGTCTCGATTTTGCGTCCTTTTTAGTAAGAAGATACTTTAGGGTCAAATGGTCTGTATACACAATAACTTTAGAACCAACTAGATAAGATCTGAATTTGTCAAAATCATAGACTACTGCTAAAAGTTCTTTCTCAGTTGTCGCATAATTAAGCTGGGCATCATTTAAAATCTTTCTAGCATAATAAATAACATGGAGTTTCTTATCCTGTCGCTGTCCCAAGACAGCTCCGAGTGCAAAATCGCTAACATCGCACATCAATTCAAACGGGAGGGTCCAATCCAGTGCGGTCATTATAGGAGCTGACGTCAGTTCCTTCTTTAACCTGTCAAACGCAACAAGACACTCATCAGTAAACTAAAAAGGGGTATCTTTTTGCAACAGGGCGCAAAGAGGTCGAGAGATTTTTGCATCGTTGGAAGGTAGCAGGAGCGTTCATGTAGCGCCCCCTTACCGTAGAGTACCCACCGGAACACCCGTAGGTCATTCCGGTACTTATCCTACGATAAGAGAGAACTACAGACAAACAACTCTAAACTCCACATGGCATCACAATAATAAAATAGTAATATGAAATTGAAACTTTTTAAAACCAAACTGTGTTCCATTTCATTTCATCAAACTCAGCAATTTATACAACTGTTAGTGTTCTCAGTGTGTACATCACTCTGAACACTTAACCCAAAAATATTATATACAACAAGACAAAAATAGAAGTCCTAACTAGGTCATCTCAAAAGAAATCCCAGCTGACCGACCTTTGAGCCATAGCCTCTCTCGCCAATCTGATTTACGCGGCTCTACAGTCTCTCAGGAACTATCAGTCTACTCTCGATCCTGAAAAATAGGTTGCAATTTTGGGTGAGTTTGCGAACTCAGTGAGGAACCATCATCGATGGTTTGCCCAATCCATGCATCACACAGACAAATTACAGAAATAAGACAGTCACAGTAATCATACGATCATATACAACAAAAAGGCATCTCAGGTATTCATTTATTCAGTCCAATATGTATGCAATGCACATGTGACACTTTTCCATTTTTATTATAGTGTTGTGACCGAAGGCCAGACAAGAAATAAAGAAGCGAGACGCGCGTCTGGGAGTAGTATTATCTCCTTCGAGCTCGAGGGTCGTTTCGATGTCGATGGCGACTCGGTCACAACTATTCTTATCCGTTTATGCATCTGTGTATGAAATGCAGATGCCCAATTTAACAGTCAGTGAATCACAATCAATCACAGTAATAGCAAACAAGTAACAATTAACACATCAAGGCACTTCTATGTCAAATCTCCCAATTCATCGGACCATCTGTCCGGAATCCAGTCAGAAACAAACGCAACCACTAATCCCACCATTATTCCCCACATTAGACATATAATAATTGAACGAAAATCATCTCAGTCACTCACCTATTACTTCCGAGCTAATGCCGGGAAGTCTCTGCTACGTCGGTAGGTTGACTCTCCAATTGTGCCTCTATAATAATCAGAGATGATAACTATTACTAATTGTCCAATCAGAACGAGTTAATGATGCATACGTAACAATTAAAAGGTGTACAATGCATGTGCATGATATTCCCGGCCCTAAACCAAACTTTTTTATCATAAAAATCCGTCTAAAAATTAGAAATCTAACAACACAGAAATTACTCAATTCGGACCTCTATCGGTCCAAAAATAAACAAAACAGTGACTAAAGAACTATTACCCGAACTCACGTCAATTTTCCGTCCAAAAATTTCCAAAAGAACACAAAAATCAAATAACACAATATATATATATATATATATAATTTTCAAACTGAAATTCGAAGACCTATAACTCTTTGCACACAATTCAGAAAATTACAAACCATATCTCGTTGGAAAGATCATGAAAACCTCTACAAGTTTCATGTAGAACACAAAAATTAATTTCACCCCTTAAGGGTGTCAAAAATCCAATCAAAGCTACTGCCCAGTCAATGCCTCTCAAAACAGTGTAGGATTTTGTAAATTCAATAACTTCCCATTTCCTTAGACAAAAATTACACAATAAATGTGCACAAAAAAATCACAATGTTTTCTACAACTTTCATGAACAACCTGAAATCAAATTCACTTGTTAACTAGGTTAAACAATTCAACAAAGAATCTGCCCACTGAAATTCCTCAATCTGGACAACAAATTTTAAAACAGCATAGCTCCTTGCTCAAATGTCAAAAAAATCACTACCTTATATCACTGGAAATATAAGATCTCATAATTCAATTTTCATACAGGACTCAGAATTCAATTCCATCATTAACAAGCTCAAAACAGTCATGTAAGTGACTGCCCTAATCAGTAGTTAATGACCTAATTCAGATTCAGTTTTTGCAAATTCATTACTCCCAAATCTGATATCCAAAAATAGTATGCTATATGCCATTTTCAAGATAATTGTTTCCTCTACAAATTTTCAGAAGATCACTTGAGCCAATTCAAATCACAGAAATCTCTAAATTTGCTTCCAATCACAATACTCACAAAACCTACTCTTATGGCTAGGTTCCAACATAATGCACATAAACAACCAACATTCACAGGTCATAACTCACAATATACATATCGAAAAATTGCATAATCAGTGGCAATGGAAAGATAGAAATATAGGCTTCACCTTTCATGTAGACCATTTTCACCAATTTCTCCTAAATCAATCTAGAAAAATCATCAAAACAATTAGGTCATCAATTCGGGTACTATTCACACAGCCCATATCTATGATTTTCCAAGCCAAAATTCAACCTCTTAGAGCTACAATTAGAAAACACCTATTTCAAACAAAATTGTAGACAATCAACTAAAGTTTCATTTGGCCCAAATCCCACCTCATTTTCATAACCACACCATTAGTTATGATCAAAACAGTGTAATCGGTACAAAACCAATTTTCCAGCTTTGATGCTAACCTTAGATCCTATCACTTCCAATGCCAATAACACATCACTAAGCATCCAAATGGACAAGAAATCAGTCACTAGATCCTTCATACATTCACTTAGACCAATAGTCACAATTTGGAAGCACTAAACTCTTCATTTCCATGTAAGAATAATCATCAAGAATCAATCCAAAATCAAGCTAAAACACTTCTACACCACATCATTCATGCTCACCTTATCAAATCATACTCAACATAACCTTACCCAACAATTCAAGCTATAAATTTCATAACATTAAAGCATCATAAATCATGATTAATAAACAATAACTCCCATTGAATACATCTAACAACCATGATTCATGAAATACATAATGAAAGCTTAGCATAAACCTTACCTAATCAAGCTTTTCCAACTTCAATCTCTTCAATTCTTTACTTAATCCTCTAACTCAACACCTTCTCCACTCTCTTCTAACACCATGCATGTGTAAGTTCATCATGGCAAGAAAGTAGCTTGGTTGCATGAAGGAGGGCTCTTAAGGATGGAAGAAGTAACACTTAAAGAAGGAGAAAATCAATGGAGAGGTAAAAAGGAAAAGAAGGTTTTCGGATGGGGAAGGAATAAGCAAGAACTTGGTCTTTAATCAATGAAGTTGTCGTAGTCATTAGCTAGGAACAAGACAAAAGCATTAAAACTCTTTAGGACAAGTGTCATCTTGAAGAAAAGACAAAATAAAGATAAGACAAAACATGTAATAGGATTATTAAGAACCCTAATGTGAAATTTGACCCATCCAAATCCAATGGCCCAAATTTCAATCCTAAAATAATATACCCAATATTGTAGTGCCATTGGACAACAATTTTTGATACCAAAAATCAACCGGTTCGCCACATGACAATTTTTTTCCGGTCCGAGAAGTTTCTCCGGAAAATTTCAGAAAAATTCCTAAAAAGCCCTTAAAATAGAAAACACACAATGGAGAACTCAGAATAATTTTTCAAACACAAAACCATGTTATTCACAATAAAATTGCATTAGGCATAAAAACCGGGAATGTCATGTATGCATATACAGGTATTTCATGTGCACAAATTTCACTGTTTACCAGTACTAGTATGCATGAACAGTCCTAATTAATCCCAATCACTCTCATCTTATGTCAAATTACTATTCTACCCTTCCCGTAGGGGGTGGGATGTTACAATTTCCCCCTCCTAATAAAAATTTCGTCTGCGAAATTCTTACCTGATTGATCGAATAAATGAGGATACTGTCTCCTCATATGCTCCTCAGTCTCCCAAGTGGCTTCCTCAGTTGAGTGATTTCTCCATATAACTTTCACCAATGGGATACTCTTATTCCTCAACTGTTTAACCCGTGACCTGACAATCTGGATTGGCTCCTCAACATAACTCAGATTACTAGCAACCTCAATCTCCTGAGTCAGTATCACATGTGTCGGATCTGACCGATATCTGCGGAGCATACTCATATGGAAGACATCATGCAACTGAGACATCTCGGTCGGTAAAGCCAACCTGTAGGCCAAAGGTCCTATCCTCTCAGTAATTTCATAGGGACCAATGTACCTAGGGCTTAACTTCCCCTTTTTATCAAATCTTAGTACACCACGCCACGGGGACACCTGTAAGAATACCTTGTCTCCCACATTATACTCCATTTCCCTCCGATGCTGATCCACATAACTCTTCTGTCTATCTTGAGCCGCCTTGATGTGACTCCGAATTAGTTTCACCTTATCTACAATATCTGAATCACTCGGGACCTCGATCATCCTCACACCCTCTTCATCCCAATCTGAGAGGCGAACGACTGCCGCCCCATCTGAGCCTCATACGGTGTCATCCCAATACTGTTGTGGTAATGATTATTATAAGCGAACTCAATCAGATCCAAATACACAAGCCCGAAGCATATCCTCAACAGTGTTAATCGTCCTCTCACTCTGCCCATCTGTCTGAGGATGAAATGTCGTACTGAAATTCAACTTAGTACCCATAGCAGACTGCAAGCTTTGCCAGAACCTTAAAGTAAATCTGGAATCCCGGTCTGACACTATTGACACCTGAACCCCGTGCAGTCTCACTATCTCAGCCACATACTTCTGGGCCAACTGATCAAGGGAATTATTCTTCCTCACTGGCAAGAAATGGGCCGATTTCGTCAACTGATCCACGATGACCCAGATAGAATCTTGCTGTCTCGGAGTCTTGGGCATTCCCATAATGAAATCCATAGTAATCCGTTCCCATTTCTACTCGGGAATAGGCAACGAATGAAGCTTCCCCACTGGAGCTTGGTGCTCAGCCTTAACCTGCTGGCACGTCATACACCTAGATACATACTCCATTACCTGCTTTTCATGCCAGGCCACCAAAAATGTTGCTTGAGGGTGTTATACATCTTGGTAGAACCAGGATGCATAGCATAGGCAGCCATATGAGCCTCCTCCAATATCTCTCGCCTTAAATCATCTACATCCGGTACACACAACCTCTGTCTCAACCATAAAGTCTCATCTCGAAACTCAAAATCAGAATCCCGATCATATCTCACTTTCTCAATTAGTCTTACCAAGGCAAGATCCTTGTCCTGAACTCTCCTGATCCTGTCCAGTAGCATCGGTCTAAGCCTCAATGTAGCTAATAGAGCTCCATCCTGCTCCAAAGTTAACTATACATTCAAGGCTCTCAACTGAATGAAATTAGACAACCTCATTGCCTGAATCTGAGCTGTACTAGTATAAGACTTTCTACTTAGAGCATCAGCCACCACATTGGCCTTCCCGGGATGGTACTCTATGGTACAGTCATAGTCCTTCATCAACTCAATCCACCTCCTCTGTCTCAAATTCAACTCCCTCTGGCTCAGTAAATACCTCAAACTCTTATGATCAGTGAAAATCTGGAAAGTCTCACCATACAGATAATGTCTCCAAATTTTCAGAGCGAAAACAACTGCAGCTAACTCCAAATCATGCACTGGATAATTTACCTCATGCGACCTCAACTGTCTCGAGGCATATGCAATCACTCTACCATCGCATCGTAACACATCCCAATCCACGATGCGATGCATCACTGAACACCTCAAATCCTCCAGTCCCTGATGGAATAGCTAACACCGGTGCAGTAGTCAACCGATGTTTCAGCTCATCAAAGCTCTTTTGGCACTCTTCAGTCCATCTAAATGATACGTTCTTCCTCAGGAGCTTTGTCAGAGGGGCTGAGATTAGTGAAAATCCCTCGACAAACCTCCGGTAATATCCAGCTAATCCAAGGAAACTTCGAATCTCTACCACATTCCGTGGAGCTTGCCACTTCAGCACTGCCTCAATCTTACTCGGATCCACCTGAATACCCTCTCCAGTCACAATATGCCCTAAAAAGATCACCTGATCCAGCCAAAATTCACACTTACCGAATTTAGCATACAACTGTCTCTCCCTCATAGTCTGCAAAACAATCCTTAAGTGCTCACTATGCTCATGTCTGTTCCTCGAATACATCAAAATGTGATCAATAAAGACAATTATGAACTGATCAAGGTAGGGCTGAAAAACCTTATTCATCAGGGCCATAAACGCTGCTGGGGCATTAGTCAACCCAAACGGCATCACTAGAAACTCGAAATGCCCATACCTGCTCCTGAAGGCACTTTTAGGCACATCAGCCTCTGCTATCTTCAGCTGATAATACCCTGATCTCAAATCTAACTTAGTGAATACCTGAGCTCCCTGCAACTGATCAAATAGATCATCGATCCTAGGCAGTGGATACTTATTCTTCACTGTCACCCGATTCAACTGCCTTTAATCAATGCACAGTCTCAAAGTTCCATCCTTTTCTTCAGAAATAATACTGGAGCTCCTCATGGTGAGACACTGGGTCTAATGAAGCCCTTCTCTAATAACTCCTATAGTTGAGCCTTCAGCTCCCTCAGTTCCACAGGTGCCATCCTATATGGAGGGATAGATATAGGAGCAGTAACTGGAACGAGGTCAATCGTGAACTCTGTTTACCGATCCGACGGTAAGCCCAGTAACTCATTAGGAAACACATCCGAGAATTCCCTAACCACGGGAATATCCTGCAGTCTCTGCTCACCTCTCACATCAATCACATGAGCCAAATAGGCCTCACATCCCCCCCGCATCAACCTCAGGACACTCAAGAAGGAAATCATCCGAGCTGGCACTGCCTGACTAATTCCTCTGAACACTGCTCTAGGCTGACCAGGAGACTCTAATACGACCTCCTTGGTGTAGCAGTCCATGACGGCCCTATGTGCAGTAAGCTAATCCATCCCCAAAATCACATCTATCTCTCTCAGCGGTAACACTATCAGGTCTGTCCTCAACTCTGCCTGATCAATCACAATTGGACACCCCTTGCAGACCTCTCCTAACGCAGTAGTGCTACCTAGAGGTGTACTCACCTCTAACCTA